>ML994637.1:1133608-1654934 GCA_010093925.1 Zopfia rhizophila CBS 207.26
CCTGAGAGCGAGGCTCTCCCATTGGCTGAAACTTCGCTTAGTAAGGAGGGGAGGTCCTAGGGCCCGTGCGCTCGTAAAAACGTTATGCATCGCGCCGCACCCTTTGTAGCTTAGGAAGGATGGCAGGCGTGGGAAGTTAGCGGTTCAATTGATATTTCGATACCTAGAATAGGGCCGAAAATTTATCCCTAAGCCATGGTCCGAGTCGAAGAATGAAGGTAAGTCACATTAGGCCTCGCAGAAGCGAGCAACGATTCCTCGTGCCATTACTTCCGTTATAGGCGAAGGAATCCCCACGTGCTAAACCTTAATTCAATGTACCGGCATCGAGTTGGGGGATAGTTTGGCCGTTGAAAAATGTGCACATGGATTGAAAACGACTTCCCAAATGAATCTCCAGCTTGTGATCCTGACATTGGAGAACAAATCAATAACAGGGGTGACGAAGACGAAAAATTGAGAGTAACAAAGGGCGAATTTGGAGTTACTTTCCAAAGAAAGCTAAGGCCGGCGCAAAACCTGAAGTTCTTCGGAGGTTTTCCTAGTGGCGGGACAACTCCGCGATTTCTCCGTGACCCAATATATTACCCCTGTTACCCCACATATTTCCCCAGACTTTCAGATTGGGCTTCCTGAGCTTTTTCTCGCGTCAAGGTCATAGTGTACACGTTGACATCAACGTGACAAGCCCCGCCCCGAGGTAACGAAGCGGTAGAGCATGACGCCCGTTCAATTTGTGGGTGCGACCCATTCTCATTCCCAACGAGACCGCCTGTGCATGTTCTTCGGGTCAAAGGTATGATTCTGGAAAGATCACCGTTGAAGATTGCTCACGCGGGTCGGAGGAGAGAAAACCTGGGGATCGTATGCAAGGCTTTGGTCGGTGCTGAGCGGCGAGAACGTGTGCCTTGCAGATTCTTTATTGCTCATGCCTTGCTCTCCATTCCTCGCCGAGGTCTCACTTCATGTGAAACACTTTTTCTATGGCCATTATCCTTTTCACGAGTCCCATCTTTGAACTGTTGCCTCGCAGCCTCGGTCTGTGCCATCTACGAGAATGCGGGGAAAGTCCATGGAGTTCTTGGAGCAATGTGAAGGTGGTGCATCGGCACTTGCGGCGGAGGTACAGTCGCGAAAGGAGGGTGCTGATGGTCATGGAAGAACATAAAAGGCGAGCATTCCACATCGATTAGGGATCACCAGCGCATCAATAGGTCTCCGAATTTCCAACACGCTCCAGCACTTAAACTGTTCAATTCGATCATCTCTTCCGACCCAATACATCATGCGTTTCTCCATCGCCGCCGCTGTCGCCATTTTCTCCGCCTCCGCTCTTGCAGTTGACATTTCAGGTGCTCCGGCATGCATGGTCAGTGATCTTCCTTCCCATATCAATCTTGCCTCGAGCTGACTTTTCCAGCAAACATGTCTCATAGACAACCAAGGCAGCTCCGCCTGCGACCCGAATGCCACCGAGTATACATGCTTCTGCGCTGACACTGCCTTCTACAATGTCGTGAGCAACTGTGTGGTGGCTAGCTGCAGCTTGACGGATACCATTGGTAAGTGTCCCATTTCTTCGTCCAGGAAGCTGTAGGCCTTTTGTTGCTTAGGGGCGTTCAATGAGTCGCGTTGGGGTTGAGGATACTATGGAGCGAGAACGTATATGAGCTGACCTAATCGTGATAGCGAGCCTGAACTGGTACAACTCTGTCTGCTAGACCTGAGATGTAGTCGGTGGTGCTTTGGGCGAGAAGGACGTTGGGTAATGGATGCAAGAAACCAAAGTCAGAAGAGTAGCCAAATAGTTCAGTCAGGAATAACAGATTTGGAATTGCTCACATGATCGTGGAGTATGCCCATTGATATGTGGAACCAATCTGAATTGCATCGTCGCGTTGTGCCCGCATCACCGCCTGGGTTGAACCAATGCTGTAGAATGAATTACCAATGTCGCATCCTGATTCCTCATAAGTCGTTAGAGAAAACGCCGTGCACAAGTCATTGATTGGTTCCGAAACTTCCAAATAATGCTCAGTCCTCCTTTCCCAGTCCAGTCGTCTTCTTTAGCAGCTCTTTCTCCTCCCCACTCATGTTTTCGACCTTCTCCACAAGCAGTCTCTTCAGAAACGTGTTCTCACGCTTCACTGCTTCTACCTCACTTTCTAGCGTCTTAGTCTTCTCGGCCAACTCGCGGCTCTGCTCCATCATCTGCTGCTCGCGTTGCTTCTTCTTCTTTCGGAATCGTGCACTTGCGGCCTGGTTCCGTTTGCGCTTGTCTTCATCAGCAGCCTGGTCTGCGATAACCGGCTCCTCGGAAGGCGCGGAAGAAGCGGTGCTGTCGGGGTACGGGGTCGTGTACGGGGGATAAGTAGTTTGCATGGGCGACACGACGCTGGGGTCGTCAAGACGCGGTTGCAACGGGACGGCGTCCATGTGGTTCACGAGCGTGGGGTAGTGGGCCCCTGGGAATATTCATGAGTGGAGGTTTTGACATGAAAATCTAACACTGAGGATGCGGTAGACAGACATTGTGGGGGGGATGGAGTATGGGGTACAGAGAATGCAGAGGTCAACAAGGGCCGTCACGTGCAATTGCGTGCCCCTTAGCGTAATGACGACATCGGATACACGACAAGTCCCCAGCTCTGGGCACATGGCAGCCATGACGGGCTCATCAACACTCAGATAACACGAATAGAGAGCGCACACATTGCCTGACTGTGAAACAGACTGGGAATAAAAAAATAAATGCAGAAAAGAGAGAAGAAGGGTGCATCCACAGCGCTTACCTCCATGGCTCGCCGGAACGCGGTGCTCGAGCCTCGCGGGGAATCGAGGGTCGAAATTCGGGCTGAACATCTCGTGCGGCGGTAGAGGGACTTGATAGTGATGGTCACCAGGACTGTGGAACCACTCGGGCGTATCCAACAGGTCGGGATCCACCAGCGAGCAGAAGTCCTCAAGTCCAGACAAACTCAGACTTGCAGACGCGGCAGTGAAGGTCGGCGCACCAGTGGTTACCTGATGGTGGTATTGCGACATTCCTCTCCATCAGCAATAATCTCATTCGGCAGGGCGGAGTTGGAGTGTAGTTTGGGGTGTTGTGCAGGCTGGAATGCGACGTCGTGAACGTTGAGGTGTTGAGATGAGAGGTGCAGGATGGGTTGTCCTATAAAGGCACTCCGTATTGTGACCAAATTCTTCGCACCTTGCTTCCCCACTCTTTGCTCGATCTACTGCAAGCATGCCGCCTTGCAGCCTGCGGTCCGCTGTCAGCCACTCGGGACGTACTCAGTTCTAGAGCGTCGTTGTTGTCTCCAGAAAAACTGTCGCAACCGCGAAAATTTGTTACAAGTGTCATTTAGTCTCCAACCCTATTTTTTATCATGCTCACCTCGCAATGAAACTTCAGACACCATATCTTTGCTACCAGCACTTATCTGACTTCTCAGAGAAAGCATTCACTCTGGCCACGCGGGACTGATTTCACCCCCACGCCCAACAAGGTCATACGTAAACCTTGGCCAGTCCCATGCCTGTTCCGGAAGTATCAGCCTGGGGAGCGTCGCGCTCCAGCCGCAGAGCGCTTATTTTGATCCATCTCGATCTATATCTAAAGTGTTAACAACCTTTCTCCGCTAGCCACGACCATAAGCCACGTACTTTCTTTCCCCAGAAATGATATGATCGAGTTTGTATTATCAATCAGAGTAAATGTTTCGCAGCTTAAAACGTGGCGTTAATTCATCCCGTGTCGCGCTTGCTTCATCACCATCAACATCACATATAGGGACAGAATTATACTTCTTCAAAAGATCAAGGATCAACCCCAGATATGTTGAAATCTTGATATCACATCATGGAGCAAGGAACACAAGCTCGGATTGAGCTCTTCTGATGACGCTTGAGTCAGCCACAGGTATTAGCCTGAGGCGTGGTCGCGGCCAAACCATGGAGTCCTCTGGGATATATTTTATTTTTACTCGGATCAAGGGAGCGAGCCATCGTACGACAAGGGCATCTAAGCCTGTGTTTCTACTCCTAGGCTGAGGCGGCTATCTGTAAATCCGGGATGGGTGTTCCGAATCCTCAACAAAGTTGGAAGGTGTGAAGCATGTGGGAAGGTTATGCCCCATGCGGTATTGAATATTGCTTTTGCTTTGTTTAACGTCTTTCTCTCCGTTCTGACTCCAGTTCTGGAGACATCTTTTGTTAACTGATACGCCTTGTTTACAATAAACATGAAATTCCACACAATACGTCCAAGAACACTAGATGCTACTGAACTTCTTGTGACAAAGTTTGTGCATAAATACCTTCTTGATGGATATACGTTGCATCTATTGCGGCAATGTAATCGGGTGGAGGCGCGTTGCGACTTTCTTTGCTTCACCTGAGCTTGTTCCAAGGAACAAGAAGCCAAAACAAAGAACATAGGAAAGATGCTTTCACATATAGGGAATATCTGGTAATGATTATAATCCAATTTCCGGAGCTTTAAGAAGGTGCCATTGTTATGATAACCATCAGATTCAGGAGGCTTCTGATACGGATGCATCATCTTGATCTTACGACTCCCCAGCGCAGGTTCAGTTGGGCCCAGCATCCTTCCATATTCCAACTTCGAGAACAACAATTTACAAACTCAGCCCTAAAACCGTTGCGGATGGAGGAAATGACGCAGGCATCTGCTGCGGCGTAGAGCGCCGCGAGCTCGGTTTTCGGTACCGAGTTGAAGAGCAGTAGACATGCGTGATATCTACAGTGCCGTGCTTTCCGTTGAGGCGGGAGACAGCCTGCTTAATCTCCTCGTGCAAATTGTGGTAATGCGACACCCTTTCGCGAGGGGGGATGATGATCTGCAAGAGTGCGACTTTGCCGACGAAGTCCGGGTGGTTGGTCATGAAGGTGTCCAGGGAATTAATGCGAAGGAGAATGCCTTTGATGTAGTATTAGTCCTTTAACGACACGTACAGGATCTCTCTGCAACAGTCATGGAAGTGCGCCCTATAGCTCTGGTCGTGGAAGCCTATTAGATTAGAGTAAAGCACACCCTCGAGTATAGCTTGTCGAAGTGGGAGAATCCTAAAGTAATCGCTGCTCGGGAAGATGGTATGCAGAAATAAGCCGATCTTTATGTTCTTTCCTTGACCTACGACTTCTTCGCGAAGATATTGCGGCATTAAGAAAAATTGGTAGTCTTCAATCCACACAACATCCCCGCTTTTGATCTGGGCTGCCAGCGACTTAGCAAAAGCGTGATTGGCTTCCTGATATGCTTCCTAGCCCTCATTGGATATGGTGATCTCGCTAGACTAGTAATGTAGAAGTGGCCATAGGATCTTATCAATACCAATGTTAGTCATTAACCGTGAAAACTTAGCCAGGATCGAACGGACGGACAGAACTGGAAAGCCGTTGTAGTGTTTGTTTGCGAACTTCTGTTCAAGAAACATTAGGTGAGCCTTGTTCTCCGCCAATTTCTTTATCACAGTACGTTTCTCGTCCTCCGGGACCTCCAGCCCCGGCCAACCATACCAACGGAGCTTTATCGAGTCGGCGACGCCTTATAGGGCACCCACGAGTCCGCCGCTGGAGGGTATTACGTTGTATGCGCCCTCATTGTTGCGTTTAGTTATAACTAGGAGGTCGATAGGCAAGATTAGGGGTGGAATATGAGTTTGGGGATTAATGGTGCACTTACCTTTATAATACCCAGTTACCTACGGTTAGGGAGAGTAGGACTTTAAAGCGTTTAATAGGACAATTTGTGAAGAGCTAGTCTTTTGAATTGAAGGAGTTAGGCTGACTAGAGTATCTAATACTCTTGAAGGGGAGTGTAAGCGGACTCATATGTTAACGAGATTGACCTCAAACCCTAGGAGCGCAAGGACTTCGTAATTTAACGCTGCTTGTGGTTAAGTCTTGTGAAGTTCTCTTTTTGGTTATGTTTTATGAAGTCTCTTTTTGGTTCATTATTTTACGAAGACGGGGTACAAGTACGTACGGCATTAATCCCGAGTCAATGTAGTACAAGCCTAAATCCGGAAACGCAGTACGAGCTGAGCCATAAAGTTGGTTAGTAAGGTCATAATCATGGCATAACATAGTTTCGAGTGATAATATCGAAATGTGCTGTAATTGCCCTAGGCGACCAAGTAAAGGTAGCCAACTTTCATCAAAATTTCCTATTCAAGTCCTTATAATTGAAGACTAAGGCGAGGCCACTATGCCTTGAACCCTTAATAATTTTGCTCTTCAGCGTTACGTCCCCAAGAATGTATAAAGAAGGTAGTATATGAATTTTACCTCGCTTTCCCGTTCTAATATTAGCATGCTCCGTGTAACTTTCTCTGCCGAATTCAT
Organism: Zopfia rhizophila CBS 207.26; assembly: GCA_010093925.1. Taxonomy (NCBI): domain Eukaryota; kingdom Fungi; phylum Ascomycota; class Dothideomycetes; family Zopfiaceae; genus Zopfia; species Zopfia rhizophila. The sequence goes on from ML994637.1 coordinate 1,139,978, forward strand.
ACACGCACCTCAAGCACGTCCACTATACCCACTTTTTCTAGTCCTATTATGAGCAACTCTTTAACCAAAGCGACTCACAGTTCGTATTTCTGAAGGATTTGGAATAATCTAAGGAATCAAGTTGTTACTGTAAATTGAGCTTGTTGAGCGGCTGAGAGACTGAACAAGATTGCATTAAGGACCTAAGAATCTAGAGGGCAAGAAGAGTCTATATACAGCAAAGTGTTAGTAGGCAAAGTTAGTGAAATCAGTTGATTGTTATATTAAGCTAACTAACTACTGACGATTTATATAAGGCTGTCTGCTTATATAATGCCTGCTAGCTACCTTAGTAAATGGTTGATAGCAGTAGCTAGGTTAGCTAAAGCTCAAGCTCTAAGTATTCACTCAGGCAGGCCGACACACCCCCTCAAGCTAGTGATAGCTGTTAAACTAGGTATAAAGTAGTGCAGATAAATCCTCCAGATGTACAGGAAGACTTGTCGCCAGTGGGTATACATAAACTTACTTTTAGTATAGGAAAATAGCCACTGCTAGATACTCAGAGACGCTAGCTATTTAGAGAGCTTAAGGTAGTTCATCACTCAACTTTTGCCTTTACCAGTACGCAGGTTGTACAGGCCTAGGAGCTTAATAAATCGGCGTTAGTTAACAACGTTAAGAAGCTTAGTGAGGCTATTAGCTACTATATCGGTGGTTTAAGCATGCTTAAGCTATATCCAGTTACTATAGACCTCATTACGTATGAAATAATAGTAAATATCAATATACTTGGTGCGGGCGTGATAGCTGTCTAATTGAGCTAGGTTAATTAAAGGCTAATTATTACTGTAGAGTTTGAATAGCAGGAGATTCTTGCCTATATATCTGAGTTCAGAGAGCAGGTGTCAGAGCCAGGTGGCCTCCTTCGCTGCGTGTGTAAGAGCAACATACTCTAACTCTATCGTAGATGTTATGACAAGCCGCTGCTTGCTTGACTTGTGAGAGATAACTCCACCATAAAGCTTAAACACATAGCTAGAGGTTAACTTCCTATCCTCACAGTTAGCAAAAGAAGCGTTAGAGTGCCCTATTAGCCCAAAGCCTAAATGCAGGGCGTAGGACTAAGTAAAGATATCAACATTAAGGCGTATGCCAACTAAAGCAGAGAACCTCAGCATAAGCTGTTTATATGAGTAGAGATAATCCAGTACGTTAATCGCCGCGTCTTAGTACTCATAAGTCAGGTTACTTACGAAGCGTCCGAGAAATCCCACATGGAAGGCGATGTCAGGTCAGACGAGACAGGCTGGGTATAACAGCTTGCCAATAAGTGTCTAATAGTTCTTAACTAGCTCGAGAGGTGCTAGGTCGTCCTTTAGGCGGATTTTGAGATTAAGAACGTTCTTACTAAAGGGCTTGTGATGACGGTGAGCAGAGATACAGTTGTAGTCACAGGCTACCTTCTTAATATACGCTTCCATAGACATATCAAAAGTACAGTTAACTCTATCATAAGAGATTTTAATGCCTAGGTAATAGTTAATAGGGCCTAGGTCACGGCAGCTGTACTTATCAATAATAACTTACTTAAGCTCCTACATCATGTCCTGAGTCTTAGTGATAAGAATGAGATCATCCACGTAGACGATAACGATCAAATATGAATCTGGGTGCATGAAAACGCAAGGATCTAATTGCAAAGGTTGGAAGCCTCAAGAAATAAGGTGTTAGACTATCTCTTCATACTAGAGTCAAGATAAGCGTTGTAATCCGTACATAGTCTTCTTAAGTCAGGTGATCTAACCATCAGGTAGCTTAATATACACCTATTCATCAGCATCAAGTTTACTGTATAAAAAGGTAGTAATAATATTAATCTAATTACACTCTAGATCGAGCGCTGCTACTAAGGCAAGGAGTAGTTTAATAATAGTAAAACGAGCTATAGTAGAGTAAGTTTCCTAGCTAGTGTCGCCCTATTAATTACTACAGACAATAAGTTAAGCTTTATAGCGGATGAAATCACCAGCAGCGCCGAACTTATAGGTATACACCTACTTTATTGGCAGCGGCTGGCTATGAACATGATGCTTAATAATAACCTCCTAGGTGTCATTTTCGTCATGTGATTTGTACTTATTTATTTCGGCAATAACCCATCCTTCCTTATGAAGATACTCTATAGCCTCTTTGTAAGTCTTTAGCTCTAGAGGCAGCTAGTAAGCTTGTTTTAGTTTGAGAATAGCTTACGTAAAGGTAAGGCTGACAACTTTAAGGTCGCTACCTAATACCACAGTAGCAGCTGCCTTCTTAGTAGGGCGACGGCTTTAAGAGGAGCAGTTAACTATTACAAGATTCTTATAGTAATAAGAGCAGATATTCTGGTGTTAAGGAGCATCGTCGTTATAAGACTAGGTACCTTAATCAAGGTCCTTAAAGTCATCTTGCATGACTTTATGGTCTATAGCAGCGCCTAAGTCAGGCAGTTAAACAATCTCCAGGTCTTCTTATTTATTATCTTGATCTATTTATTGTCCCTCTACACTTTCTTGGCGATGTCCTCGCGCGGGAGGAGGCACTTAGTAGGTTGAAGATAGATAGATGTTCTTAAAATTAACTACCTGCTTATTATTAAGTGTAGAAAGCTTATTCTATTAAACGCTACTAGTTCTCACGACAGTCTTAGTAACGTCGTTCTATATAAGATAGATATGGGAACCTTTAACTCCTACTAGATAACCCTTATAGGAGCGTGGCTTGAACTTGTAGGACTTCACGCGTTACTACTTAGGAATATGGATTTATTTTACTATACCAAACAGGCGGAGATGGCTGATGTTGGGGATAATATTAGTCTTACCTATATACTCTAGCAGCTTCTAGTGCGGAGTCTTGTAATCAGGTAGAGCCTTTATAAGAGATAGGTTAATAAGAAGAACTGCGTACTTTACTATAAGTAGCTAGAGCTTCTTAAACTTAAGTACTAAGGCCATTAACATGGCGCGAACACAGTCTTCTCTAATAGCATTGCTATACTTAGCGACTTTATTTTAATAAGCTATATACGCTGTAGATAGTAGCAGGAGACTGCTATTAGCTTTAAGGAAGTTCTTTATAGCAGTACTAGTTAGTTCTTTAGCGTTATCAAGGCAGTAGGCCTTTAGCATCTTGTTATACTAAGTCTTTACTATAACGTGGAAGTTTCTAACCTTGATAGTAGTACGGTCCTTACTCTCTGTAAACTGAATCCACCAGTAATAAAGAGCGTTATTAGTAAAAAGGATCCAGTAGACCTCACCTTACCACCTAGGTAGGTTAATAGGACTAATAAGATTAACATGAACTACGTTAAATGGGTCAAGCGCTTACTGCTATACCTTTTAGGATATATTCTTCTTTAACTTAGTAAGATAGCAGACGTTGTAGTCAAATTTTGTGATATTAATAAGCTTAATACTATCCACTGATTTTGCTAATTTAATCAGATCATCGACGTTGCAGTGGCTATATGTATTATAAAGTTCTTAAAGAGTAACTTTACGCTTTATGTTTGAAGACTGCTGCTGAGAGCTTACTATAGCAATCACCTTCACAACTTGCTTGCTAGTAGAGACTTTAAGGAAGGTAGGAACGCTGCTAATTTAAGGTAAGTACACTATCTCACGTTAATCTGACTGACGGTAGAGCTTCTCATTCTAGCTGTAGTAATAGAAGCCGTTCTTACGAATCTTGCTATAAGATATAACGTTAATAAAGAAGCTAGGATAGTAAATTACGTTGTTAAAAGCTACTAGCTGTATAGAGCTATTAGATTAAGCGACAGAGAGCTGGACGGTTTCTACTCCCTTAATACGCATTAATCCACCTCCGGTTTGAATGCCCTAGTCATTTCTGCTTGGGGTGAAGGTAATGAAGGCACTCTTAACGTTAAAAATGTGCCTATCCGACCTAGTATTAAGAATAACCCTGTTTAAGAGGCTCTTGTCTTGCGCTTAACGGAGGAGCTCGTCCGATACCATAGCAAGAACAGTAGCTACTACACCGTCTAAGAAATCGTCAGGGTTACCATTATTATAGACAAAGGGTTTAATGATCAAGATGCCGGCGGTGATAGTAGCTATATTAACGACGCTGTTGACATCAGTGTAGGAGAACACTGCAGAGGCTGCTTTACTATTGCTGCCCATAATCTTTAAAGCGTTCTTGATCCTCCAGGATTCTGGTGCCTTATAAGGGTATCGATAATAGCAATCAGGGCCAGCGCTTACGTGATTGTGCTGGCACTCAGAGCAGTAAAACTTCTCCCTCTTAGTAGAGTTCTCTTTCTGCTTTCCAGCACTACCGTCTTACTTACCACCCTACTTGTTGCCAGGTTTACCTTCACTACTGCTGCCATTATTGCTACCCTGTTTACTACGAGGTTTATCGCTCTTGGCTGCGGCTGCGAATGCTGACTTAAACGGGTCAACGTTAATTCACGCCTCATCTCAGATCTCATAGATCATATCATAGAGCTTGAGATCAACCTTTCGACGTATATCCTCGCGACGATCTTTGTAGTATTCAGGCATTATATATTCGAGCGCGGCCAAGAAGCGGAACACCTGTTCATTATCTAGGCAAGAGAGGTTGAATTCCTTCATCTGATTTAGGGCTGCTAAAAAGGCCTCCGTGAAAGCGTTTATGGTAGGATAGCTATCAGAGCGCATATTGTAATAGTAGTTGTACACTAAGATTTGTTCAGTAAGGCCATCCTGTTGATATTGGTTCCGGATGGTGGTATAAAGCCCTGCTGCCGTTGCTTGGTCACGAATGGACTCTACCATGTGTTCTGGGATAGTTGCCAGCATGACACTTCGCAGTTTCGCGTCCTTCTTGCGCCATGCTGCCCTATCAGCTTGCTGACGATCTCGCTGTTACTGTATATTCACGCTCGCTTGCATAATCTCTACTACTGTTTTATTATGCGTCTTAAGAGCCTCTGCTCTAGTAGCTTCAGGCGGATTGGGGACGTTGCGCAGCATCGCAGTCACCTGAGGCTCAGGCTCAGTGCCAGCTAGGATGTCGTCAGCGTCTTCTGCAGATGCCAGGGTCTTCAACTGAAGCTCCCAGCGCGTGATATGTTCGCCGTTGGCGCCCAGCGGCCCCACCCCCTCAACAAGGCGCTTCAAATCCATGTCGGAAACCTTGCGCTAACGCTAGAGGTGAAGGCGTTGATGCAGGCGTTCAAGTTGATCAAATATCAAGTTGATCGGTTATCGAGTTGATCGATCAGATGCGGAAATCCGACGTCGTCCTAACCGCTGATGGGTAGGCGATCATAGGGATAAGAGGGCTCATAACCTGTTGGTAGGCAAAGTTAGTGAAATCAGTTAATTGTTGTATTAAGCTAACTAACTACTGACGATTTATATAAGGCTGTCTGCTTATATAATGCCTGCCAGCTGCCTTAGTGAATGGTTGACAGCGGCAGCCAGGTTGGCCAAAGCTCAAGCTCTGAGTATTCACTCAGGCAGGCCGACACAAAGTAATGCCAAGCCGGCTAATAGTATGTCCGACCAGGAGGTCGCTCACGGCAACACAAGTCATTCTCATTATCCCAATAGTCGCGCCCTTGGAGGTACCGCGCTCCATCGTAGTTCTAGAGTTCCTTACTTGCACGGGCCTTATTTCAACCTTACCAAAACCAGGGCTCCGTTCCATCCATTTCCAAATTCGAACTATATGCCACCCCAATGCATGACTTACCAACGGCCTAAACTCTAAGGATTTTCGCGATTAGTATTTTAGCATGCGGCTACTCATTTAAGCCTAAGCGAAATAAGCTCGTTCACAAGCGGTTGCTGCAAGCCATTATTGAATTGGTGGGTGGAAGTGGAGCTTATTCTTCCGGCTTACGATCTTGATTAGCTTTGCAATATAGCTAAGGGAGCCAGGATACGTTAAGCATGTAGATGTAAAGTTCGCACATTATTCCCATTCGGGATATGGTACGGCTACTTTAGTTTGGACATATCCGAAACCTCGGTACACAAAACATTTGAACGGGCCCAGATGGTGCTGCCACACTTGCAGCTTCAGCAAGTATTTCCTATATAGCATAAGCCTAGCTTCTGGGGATCCAGTTTCTGGTTCCCGCTGTAGAGCGATCTCGGTGCCCGGTTTTGGGTCTCTCTCTCCACTTAGCGCCCGCCGCACCCACCTTCACGTTTGCATATAATCATGTAGCGAAAACGCCTCTTTCATAACTTCTCTCTTCATTCGCATCAAAAAATAAAAAGTCCACAACAGCCCTATGGTCGGAGCTGGCCAGCCACCCTCCCTGCATGTGGTGGCCATATCTGGCCATATCACTTTCATTACCGTTCGACATCACTCATAACCATGCTTACACAGCTTAACCGCTCTACATTTGTACCAGCTTCAAATTCTACCAAGTAAAGCAGCATCATAGTCCTATCTCTACGCCCTCCATTTGCCACTCATTTGCTCTGGCCAATCCTCGTGCATGGTCAATGCTTCGTATGGGGTCGGAGTAGGTTCAAAGTCAGTCTGGGTTGATTGGTCCTTATCTGCTGATAAAGGGAGGTTCGTAACATAAACGAACTGATTCTCCAAGGGAATACTCAAATACAAGGCGATAGCGTGACCTTATGATGGGATAGCCTTGTAGAGACACGATAAACTATTCGGCAAACGCCAATGAAAAAGGCCAATTGCTTCCGTTTTAATGATGTCTCCCGGAGGATCATTATGCCATGATTATGATCTTAATGACCTTGCTTTTAAGGTTCATATACACCTATCCGGATTCGGGAATGTACTTTATTGACTCGAGCTTAATTCAGGCAGAACAGGAGGCAGATGCTTCTTAGAGCTTCGAGAAGAGACAAGATTGGAGTTGCCTTCGCGCTCCAGTAGAAGATATACAATGACAAATTCCATTCAGAAATGCAGCCCCAATTCCATGTGCATCGCCTATATAAGGTCACTCTCTTCCACTGGGCGGCACGTCAGTTGTCTATCAGTTAGCAGCTCATCAACGCTCTAACTCAACTTAATCAATTGGATCAACCAATCCAAAACCCAATAGCTTTCTTGAATATATCTTACATGGCGTTTTCTCTTTTGCTGTCCTCATTGCCACAGTTCTCAACTCCACTTCGGGCAACCTGGTTCTAGCTTTGCCCCGACGAGCCGGTCTCCATTGACGAGCGCATGCTACTCCAGAAACGAACCATCGAGTGCGTCCCGAGTACTCGTAGAGATGACGCATCATGTATCGACTTCATCCAGCACCTGCAGAAGATTTCATTTGCCAGCAACTCTACCGACTTCCCCCAGGTCCTCAACAATAGCGATTTATGGCCTCCACTAAGGACCCGCTTCATCTCATGGAACCTAGTGGCAAGCTTCTTTTCGGATCAACTAGCCAACGCTGCCGAAGAATGCCTCCGCCCCTTACCCTCACCCTTCTGCCCTACCGACTGCCGTAACCGCGCCAATTTAAACGGCACCTTGGTCAACGTGTGTATTAGCAGCGGTTCGTTCCGCTGTTAAGTGGCCCGTGCCGGGTTTGCCAGCAGTCCTCTCTCTTAAATGGGAAATTTCTGAATGAACGTAGAGTGGTGGAGTGAGAGGTGATCATGTGCCACTGTAGTGTTTTCTTGATTTCTACTAGTTTTGATTGGTGCATTGGAAAAAGAACTCTCAACTCATTGGACATTCATTAATTTTTCATCCTTTTCAACCAACTTTCTACCACCCTTTTAGCTAGCTTTCTTAATTCAACTATACGGTTACCTATAAACCGCCTTCTAGTCTACTACAAGTGAGTACCGCGGATTTAAGAGGACCACAATTAAGACACCAATACTATATCTATAACAATATTTTGGTGGCTAATTTAGCCGCTTTTTGCCAAGCTCTATACTACGATTTTCTGTGCGCTTAGTAGCTTTAGATATCTAGCTACATAATAGGTGTAATATAAATAAGAAAGACATTTTTATTAAAGTACTTAATAAATTAAATTTTTTTTTACTATAAGTTAGATTACTAATTAAAATGTGTAAAAGAGTTACCTAGAATAAGAATAGAAATTAGATTATAGTGTAGCCGTAATTTGTGTAAATAGGTCTTACCTTCTACTAGTACTTATTTATAAAGACTAGTTGTTGCAAAAGCAAGGCACAAGGCTCTCAGGTCTCAAGGTTGAATGAAGTGTGTTAATTGAATGATGTTCTCTGGCTATGGAAGCAGGCAGGTATATCCCTCTGTCTGCTGACTAACAGTGATCATGTGATACCGTGCTATCACATGATCTCGTACGGAGTCATCCCTTCGTACCATGCTCTGGGGCATATCCGTAACAATAGATCTCATCTTAATATGCAATTTATTAATTAGACAATTGATCATTGCATAATACTTCTTGCTTTTCCGTCTTACTCTACTTATACACTTTAGCCACTTGATATAGGGCTATTCTAGCCACTATTAGATTATTATACTAAGGAAGTGACGCAGTACATACATTAAACGTAAGGACTTGTCGAGATTACCAAAGGTGACTTTTTTGGGTTCTTCTAGTTTGCTTTTAATAAGACCTTTACAAAAGACAACGTATCAAGTAGGTGGCTGAGAAGTAGCTTACATTCCTTCGCCCCTGAGGTAATTCCCAACCCCCTACTGAAAAAGCGTAAAAAACCAGTTCCTACACCTCCTCCGCGACAATATCCGATTGCGCCTTTGTTGGCAAAAGATATAATAAAGATTTGGAAGCTACTTGACACTACAGCCTTAAGGACGAGCCGGGAAAGGGGAGATCCAATCAACCGTATAGGAACTGACGGATGCAAAGAACTTGCTAAGAAAGGAAGTAGAGGGGCTTAAGCTTGCCTTAAAAAGTGAAAAGAAGAAGCGTATGCGCAAGAAGGGCCTATTTGAAGAACTTCGAGCAGTGGATGAAGGTAATTGCCTTTTCCTTAGCCCCCAAAAGGTGTCCCTCGCACGTGACCTTCGAATTAAGAGGGAACAGGCAAGAAAGGAAGAAGGAAAGAGACTCAAGGCGATAGCTAAGGAGCAGGAGAGACTTGCTATTGGGCAGAGGCAGCGAGAAAGTAGGGCTGCGAAGATCCAAAAGGAGATCCAGGGCGAGGTGGAACGTGAGGAGAAATAGCTTGCGCGCAGGGAAGCTCTATACGCTAAAGAAGCTGAAAAGCAACTCAAAATCGACTTCAAATCGATGCAAGGCAAGGGAAAGAAAAAATCTAGCGCAATTACTGCCATTACAGAATCTCTTTTGGATGCGGGTGAGAAGGATAGCCCCTCCAAAGCAGATCTACCTTTAACTTGCCCAGGGCATATGAATAGGCTTCCTGCACGATTTAGGGACGATATAGTTGAGATAGGCTAGCCCTTGGATATTAGTTGCCTATTATACTATGAATTGAAGCGATCTTGACAATTGTATAGTTGCGAATAACCTCATTTTTAAAGTGGTGATGCGGCTGACTAAGTGTGCACGCTGACCGGCCCTGCAAGCTGACCGGCCCTGCACGCTGACCAGAAGAGTTTTAGAACCAAAAACAAAATTTTATAATAAGATTAGATAAAAACTGATGGATAGCATTATAGAAATAGAAAAGGTACTTATTGCTCTCCTAAAATGCGCGGATTGAGAGCTACCTCATTCTGTTAAGGCCAAGAGCTGGGTGCCCCCGGGAGGTTGGAAAAGTGTTTTGAGAACCGTCATAACTGAGCAGCCCGTCGCTGATCCCCTATCGACCCTTGTATAGCTTACCAATCACTCTCAGAGCTCATCTGTCAGCTATTTATGTAGAGTCCATTTTGCTCATTCAATTAATCAAGACACTCTTCAATTTCCCACCTACTCGCTCACAAGGAAAGAAACACAGCCACCACCAAGCTTACGGTTACCGAGCAACACCTCTAAACCTTCAGAACTGGGACAGCAGAACGGCTGAACTTTTGCTGCTCGCTTACACTTACGAAGGGCCCCACACTAAAAGCTTCACGTTATTAGTCGATACTTGGTATTCTATACTAAACTCGGCCTTTGAAAAAGCACACATAGCGTACAGCCTGGATCAAGGTTCTCAGAGTTATCCTATAGCACTTACTATAATTATTTCGGTAGAGGGGTTAGGCTTTATATACCAAACAGGTGGGTTTGGAGGATATGCGCCCGTCTTTTCGCTTGCAACAGTAATGCTAGAACATATGCTTTGCCAAAAATTTCTTGGTCTTCATACAGCATTTTCAAATGAATGCGAATGCTCCAGAGAACTGATTTCAGTCAAGACGAACGAACAGTCTGGTAACAAGGGAATATACTTCGTAATATACCATCCGCTTCGATCCGTCCTGCCGTGATTGTACAATTGACTCCTCCATTTCCTCAGGTGTTCCTTCATCGGCCCTGTAGATCTTCACCTCAAACCCGATGATACTCCCTATAGTTCGTGGCTTCTTCTCGTTTTTGCCTTTCGACTTCGCCTTAATCTGAACAATCATCATAACACCCCAATATATGAGACTGCCCGTCATGATGGGGAAGGAGGTTACCGGCCACCAGAGTCGTGGGATTTCCCAAGCGTCCGCGGGCTTGGCACTGAAAATTAGAACAGGCAGATCAATCAAGGCAAATATGATGGACACCGGCCAAAGAAGCCACTTGCACTTGAAGAAAATGAGGTGATAGTGGCCGAGGACCTCACGCATCCGCCACTCCAGGCACAAGGACCCCATTGTTACGAAGCCTAGTCCACGTAAGACAGAGAAAATCTACGGGTTATTGGGCAGATGACACTTACCACTTACAACCAGATGCCTATAGGTGAATAGTCCAGTTACAAAGATGTAGTCGTTGGAGGTTGTGGGATAATAGAGATTAAGATTACTGATGATACCTAGTGGATGATAAGTGCTCCCTTGGGTGTGTTAAGGTCTTTCTGGAAGAATCTATAGAAAGGTAGAATTCGTTGTATGGCGATTGCCTGCTTAACTAGCCAAAAGATCAATCTTTTCTCTAATAGATGGGGCTATTAGCCAAACTGTACCCTTCGACACCGTGTATGTGACAGCGAGAACATTTCCGAATGCAGAAATTGCCAGGCAGACTTTCATACCCAGCGAACTGCCAAATACCTGCAGTTGATTAGAGAGCTATTTCAATTTGTCATTAGCCAACGCACCTTTGGTGCAAAGTAAAGAACCATTCCAAGGTCGGGATGCTTATCAGTAATGGTATCGGAATCCAGTACCATATACTACTTATTGTCAGCAAACAATACTTATATACCTCGGATGGGAACAGAGATCTGACATACATATGCTAACGTTACAAGTACATACAAAATCCACACCGTACTAGCAGCCAGTAATGCGCCGATCTTTAAAGTCCCCGCCGGCGTTCGTTCCCCCAAGGCCCCCATTTCTCCTGTAACCTGTATACCATAACGTTAGAAGAGGAGGATCACACAAGCGCAGATAACTTACATAATTCGCATTTTCCCAACCCCGATACGTAGAGAAGACCGATATCATTGCTGCCAACTCCTCGGTAGAACTTTCTCTATCCTTCAAGCCATTGTAGTTGTTCCATTGCGATCCATGTTTATATTTATATACTATCCCAGCAGTGAAAACAATGAGGGGCAGGAGGCTTTTGTACCAGAAGAGCGCTTTATTCAAAAAGCGCCTGCCCAGCCTTGCTCGAAAAGTAATGAGTCAGACATACTACACACACAACGAATATAGCGATGAATCTCACGAGGCGGGAATCCAATTCAGTGGTTCTTGCGACAGCTGGATCAGCGGATATAAGAACATTCTTGGCAAATGCCACACAGTTCCCATGGGAATTTCCGAAAACAAGGAAGAACCCAGAAAAAGGGATCGTCGCAAGGAGCTCAGGACGGTAGTAGATTTCGTCTAGATAGATCAGCTCTCCTCCGTTAAAAGGCAAAGCACTCCCAAACCCCAGATAAACAAGCAAGAAGAGAGTAACGTCCAGACACCACCCACTGTCCACAACCCGATCCTGACGGCTCGGGACTTGTTATATGCTAGTACCGTGCCCGGAGTTGCAAATATGCCTGTGCCAATCATTTTATTCAATATCAAGGCAGCAACATCGAGTTCCGTAAGATTGCGTCGTGGAACTGCGTGATCGCTTTAAGTCCAGTTATCTGGATCCCTTCGAGGTGGTGTGGATCGGGAGCCACTGCTCTGAGGATCGGAATTGGTTCGCTGGCTGGGCAGTCGTGACTGCTTATCGGCTTCATTGGGTTGGACCTGGCTTTTAATTTTCTCCTCCCCTCCAGGTGATACTTTTGTCACGTCCGTCTCTTTACTGTGTCGACGGCTGACCGCTGTTGCAGGGGTCAACGAATCGTGGCATTCGACATGAGTGGTCGGACCAGCGTCTTGTGGATCGTCATGATGGAGTAAGTCGTCCATTATGTTGGACATAGATTTTGCCCTCGTTGAAACATCTTGAACGTAGCACTGAGAAACGCGAGGGGGTCTTGTGTGCTTATTAGGTGGCGTTGAGAGAGACTGTTATTGAGTGTTCACTGTTATGTTCGCATAATTTCCTTCTTGATTAACCCCAAAAAAAAGGGCTTAAAAAATATAAAAAGATAGGAAAATCTGCATGCGACGATCGTACACCGCAGGTCCGAAATGAGGAGAAATCGAATTATTTCATTCATTTGTTGGAAATTCGGCCGAGTAGCTGAATTGCAGGCTGATCATGAGATGCAAGAATTAAGTCAGGCGCATCGTATCTATGTGTGGGTATATGATGTGGCTTGCGGCCATGCACCCCCTCGGAAAACACCTTTCTAACTATTACTTTGAGCTGAATATAGTCTCCACTGCCACCCCGGAAAACAAACGACTGATAAAAGCTTCAGCTTTGTGCGTCAGAAGGCCTTATTAGATATGGGCGTAGTCAGCCTAAGGTGCGGCCCGGAGGGCGCCTGGGGGCTGCATTGGGGGCAGACTCGCCAACTCATCGAAAATTGCTGCTGCTTTGAGCCTTGCAGTACGCCATGTATGCGGCTCTACTCATATTTCTACCCATCCACGCAAGGCTAAACCATTTAGCTCACCGCTTGAGATATCTCTTGTGGCAATGAGCTCATCTGGAATCAACCCAAGCATTCTTGGCCTTCTTGAACACATAATATGGCAACAGCGGCCACTGAGGTCTACAATACTCAAGTGATCAGTAAAAGGCAATGTTCTTGGCACCAATGACTTGTTCTGATCTAACGCATCCCTTAGGTACATCAAGAACGTGGTGTTGTGTCACCGAGCAACCTTCGAGGGACACAAGAAGATGGAGAGAACTCGATTGATTGACAACTGAGTAGAGCTATCCTATATATAAATAACGAGTGGAATGTACTAGAAGGAGAATTTATAAGCTTTATAACGATCGACAGTGGGGTCGACAAAAAGGGGAATCAATGATAACGTTGCTCGGTTACATGTTGGAGAACTACGTGAACGGAAAGCTGCACGAATTTGGTTCAGCATGGACGTATGCGGTATACAACTAAGAATACCTCTGCCGAACCGATCTCAATTGGCGTTTCAAGACTCCACGCGATAACAAGATAAATTCACAGCGCTAAAAGAGTTGACTGAGGTATGGCTCGTCACCAATGAGTGAGGGCTGAAGACTGAGGCAAGCAGGAGAAATTACAAAACCTTCAAAGGACAAGCTACCCAGACCGGTACGAGCAAGATTTTGTGTGAACAGCTCAAGCGGCGAAGCCCGCAAGCCATCGAGGCGTAATTCTCGTTCAGCTGATGCATCGGCACATCAATTGTGGCATTTGCCGGCCTTGCCGCAAATTGCGTTTTCTGGCCCTTTTACACCGGTGCAAAGTGGGATGCGAATGAGGGTAATGGACCTGGGGAATATAGTCTAGCTTGAGTAGCCTTGAAGCAGCTGAATCAGCTTCTTTCAGCATCTCTTTGAAAATGGTACACTGGCAGGAATGCCCTCGTTCTTTGCGTAACTAATGCTGCGATCCGTACCTTTTCGACACAAAGTATTTTGACAACCTTTTGACCAAAAATTCCAGACGCATTTTTGTACCGGATGATCAACTACACGTCAAGTGATAGAGGCCGGTGTGAAAGGTGTGTAACTGTTGGAGACTTGCTAAGAGAAGGATAACTCAACGACGTAGAGTACATCTTCAGGGATTTCAACTCCCTGGATAATTACTTAGAGGATACCAGATTTGAAGGAACTCGTATAATGTGAGTTGCAGCCCTTGCTAAACAACAAGCGTTCCAGGCCAATGCTCCACCCCGCAAGTCTAGTACCACAAGGGTTCTCGTGGGGTCAATTGAAGATTTCCGAGAACGGACTTCGACGAATGTTTCATCACTTTAGTATCTTTCCCGTTGCTCTAGACATGGTATCCTCATTTGGCGAGCAAACCTCGGCTACAAGTGATTTTCTTGGAAGTTGCCACACTCACGGGCAGGGAAATGTCGCAGGTATTTGGCACAACTTCAATTTCTGTTATCACTCTGACATCGGTTGCCCTGTAGAACGTTGCTACTTGATCAAGAACACCGAAGAGCACGGCCGAGAAGGGTCTGAGGAACCATGGTCGATTCGCCAGATGGGAGTATATCACCGTAAAGACCAAGACTCTGATAGCGATATTTTGATCCTCATAAACCCAACGAGATCTTTCCAGCAAAGGTTGAAGGATGCACAGTCGGAGACAGATGCCCCACCTACAGCGCAAAATATTCATATGCTCGCACTGTCACATTCTACGTGGCAGTGGAGATGGTACTTAAATTTCTGGGAAGCGAAATTGAGTGAACTGGTGAGCATAGGCTATGTCTTTCCTCCTTGAATGCAATTTACTGACAGTACGAAGATTTCAAAGGCCCACTTATCTCAGGTCGAGCGATATGGGAATGCACATATAAAGCCAGCTTTGATGATTGACTATGGAGATGTACAGGACGTCTAGGTTATTCATGACAGAATGAACATGACGAAATTCATTCTGGGATATAACCTACATCTTTGTGAAAGTTTTCGCGACATCGATGTCAAGTTGTTTTGCGATGAGCTAAGGATGCAGTCTACGAGAGCGGACAATCTGCTCGAGAGGACTCAAAGTGCATCCAGCCTAGTAAGCAGATACCCTCATTAAACCGAGCAAGACTAATACGATATTCATAGATGCAAGACATCATTTCGTTCCGTGGGCTGGACGCTCTTAATATGAGCAGCGAGAACCCGAACGAGATGGCTCGACTTGCTGATATCGACAACAAGAACATGGTCAAACTCACAGTCAAGTCTCGAAGAGATGCTCAGACTATGAAAAAGATATCAATACTGACAACGGTTTACCTGCCAGCCTCCTTTGTATCGGTAAGCTTACCTCATGATGAGCTGGCGATGAAATCTTTCTCTGATGGTTCAATAGCAATTTCTCAGCATGGGATACATCCGGGTGCACTCTACGAAACATCCGCCTTCGTTGATCTTTGCCGGGGAAATGTGGACCTTCGCTGTACTCACCTTCGTTCTTTTGACAGTTACATTGGGACTTTGGTTGTTCGTAGACTCTCCGAAGAAGTGGTGCCGCAGCAGAACCAGCTCGCACAATCAGGCGGTGGTAAATGTATGAACCTAACAAAAAGCAATTACCGCCGCAATGACAGTTGATGGAAATTGCGAATTAACCACGGCCTCGGGTAAAAGAAGCACTGGATGAGCTCTCTCTCTAACAGGCAGAGGAATACCAAGCAGAAACATTTTGTTGGAATGAAGCGGCGCTTATCGGTGGCTTATTTAGCGTATCTATCGTGTGCAAAAGTTGTTGGAAAACCTTGGCGACACCTCGAGATTCGCGTCGCGCGTCGATTTCCCCGCCAAAACGTCAAATTTCGCGAATTCGACAGTGATGGCCCAGTTCGACCTAGGAAAAAATGTGAGGCTATTCAAATACGTGTATAGGCCTATACTGACGCTTTGGTAGTAGGTTTAGGATGCCCGCCGGCGCTACTGCAGCTCTCTGCCGCGCTTATGGAGTCGGCTAGAGACCCCCTACTCAACGCGCTCCTACAATACCTAAAGGGCTTTACTCTATTAATCCTAGCCTCCCAATTCAAACACGCCTTAATATATATTGATTTCTCTTACTTAGTTAGTCGCACTAGTTAATCGTGGATCAGGAGGACGTCTCGCTGTTGGAGGTATACTATATTAATAGTAACTTAAGGAAGTATGACAGCATACGGAGACCTAGCAGCGGTGTAAGGCTTAGGCGCCTACTAAAGCTAAGTAAGGAGAATAAGAGAGCGCTATTTAATAAGCTATTTTACAGTAGCTAGATATATTAGAATAAAATAGTATACTAGCTATAGATAAAGAGAGACGTATAAGTTTACTATTTAATAATTAATTAGCTAATTAAGAAGGAGGGCTAGAGTAAGCAGGCACTTAAGTTATACTCTATCTATTATAATAAAAAGCTATAAAAGTTGTATTATAACATAATAAGACTCTACAGCACAGCAGATATAGTGTTTCTTAATAAGTTAATTTTTAATAAGAAAACTAACTAGAGGCACTGCGCGTACATGCTAATTAACTATTTATATTAATATACTTAAAATATAAAGTATAGTAATACTTAAGTAATTTTATTTATATATATTATTAATAGTTATCTTCTGTATACTAGCCTAAAAGAAGGTTACTTTAACTATAAGAATTTTTTTAATTAGATTTAAAATGTGCTATTACTAACGCTCTGCGCTATCTACAGCTATAAGTCTATAATAATAATATTAAATAATATCTCTATCTATATAAACTAGAAGATAGTAGTAGTAATTAAGGCTACTAGCTATATTATATATTTTCTATCTCTATATTTACCTAACTTTAATTTAATTAAGCTTATCTTTAGGGTGCTTAAGGCGTAGATCCGTTAAAATTATCTATACATAAAAAAACAATACACTAACTTTAGTAACTTCTTAAAGATATATATTTAGTAGAATTACTATAATTAATTCACGTAGAAGTACTTTAAGTATATTATAAATAGATTATATAAAATAAAGCACGAGGAGCTAGTAGAAATAAGATAAGAAATATAAAAATAGTAAAAATAGCTCTAGTAGAGTTACTATAGATTACTATATAATATTATAGAAATTAAGCTTACTTAATAACTCTAGTGTTGCTATATAAACGCTTATTTACTTAACTTAGTTATTTTTATTATTATTATATTCTACTATCTCTCTATTTTTACTTAACGCTGCTAGGTCTTTTATTACTTAATAATAAAGCTTAAATCAATATATATCCTTATATAAATACTGAATAATTCTATTCTTAAGTTTATATAGCTTATTAACAGCAGCTTTGTATAGATTACTACTTATAGTTAATATATTTCTTAAATTATTAATTATCCACTTCTCTTTAATTGCTACTTTTTATGTGTGTAAATAGTTATTCTAATCTTTCTCTAGCTACTAGCTAATAAGCTAGTTAAAAAACTCTCTTATAATACTACGCGTATCCCCCTCTCTAGCTACTAAGCTTAATTTTATAATAAAAATAACTAGTAACCTACTAAGTATTATTAGGTAATATAGAGCTTACTAAGGCGCTATTAAATAGAATAAATAGCTTTACTAGAAGCCTTACTATAGTAGTAATAAATACGCTAAATAAGAATAGCTATTATATATTTAGAATCTAGAATACAGAACTACTAATAGTAGAGGCTGTTAAAAGATACTTATATTTTACTATAATTAGAGCTACTTATACTAAGCTTATAAGATTTTATACTACTTATTTTATTACTACTTATTCTTTTTTTTCTGCTGTTTTTTATGTTTTCTTTTTTTATAATAATACTCTCTCTTTAAGTTACTAGTAGAGATGCTTAAGCTATTGCTTTAGTACTTTTTTCTATTCTTCTTTTTACTCTACTAAAGCTAGTCACCTCTACTAAGAGAACTACGCTAATAATTAATAAGATTAAGTAAGAGTATATTCACGGAAACTAGCTTATTATCCCTATTAAGAATTACTAGAGCTTAGGACTTTGAATTTATATAGCTAATCTTATAGTACTCGCTACTAAAGGGACTAATATAATACTAATTTAAATAGTTACTACACTTACTGTTTTTATACTCCTATATCTAATAAATCTAGCTCTTTTAGTTAGTTTATAATAAGATTTACTTAACGTGCTAAGTAGCTCTTATCTTATTTAATAGCTATATCTACTAGTAAGAGATACCTATAATTAGTATAGTTAAATCCTCTAGATCTGATAATAGCTTATTAAATGCCTAATTACGTCTAAACACCTTCTTAAAAGCATTAACTTAGACCTTAACTTTAAGTCTAATGTCCACCTAGCTTACGGTAAAGTCTCTATTAATTTAATTATTAATTAACTCAAGCATATAGCACTCCTCCGAGAAGCTAAAAGTAGCCAGAATAAATAGAATCCAAATTACTTTAAACCTTACTAGCTTATACTCTAGCGTTCGGCAAACTATCCTAAGTGGCCGCTTATTAATTATTAACTCTAGTGCTTTTAGCATCTCATCTACCTGCTTCTTTATATCCTCTATACTAAAGAACACGTGATAGGTCGTCTTTAGCTCTACAAAAACAACGCGCTTACCATTTACAATCAACCGGTACAAAATCACGATATTATAATCAAGTTCTTAGGCGGGAGAGAAGCCACTAGAGGGCGTAAGTTTTTTAATAGTAAGAGGTAATTAAGCAGGCGTAATAGGCGACAGCGGGCGCTCTAGTAGAGGGCCTACTAATAGAGATAACCTAAGGTCTTCAACAACAGCAGTAGGAGTTATAGAAGTAGGTAGAATAGCCTTATCTCCGTCGCTAGCCTCCGCAGCAGCTGGGTGCCTGTTAACCTCTAGCGGCTTAGAGAAGCGTACTAACTTACGCGCAGGTGCTTTACAACGTCTACTACTAGCTTTCCTAGTACTCACCGCCCTTCTTTTAGCCGTCGATGTCTTGCAAGGTGGTAAAGGAGGTTCAAATAGTATAGTAGGCTTCTTCGCCCTCTGCGGCCTTAGGGGCCTCAAGGTGCCGGCCATACTGCTCCTAAATCTACTAGCAGAGCGTCAGTATAGGTCTATACACGTATTTGAATAGCCTCACATTTTTTCCTAGGTCGAACTGGGCCATCACCGTCGAATTCGCGAAATTTGACGTTTTGGCGGGGAAATCGACGCGCGACGCGAATCTCGAGGTGTCGCCAAGGTTTTCCAACAACTTTTGCACACGATAGATACGCTAAATAGGTGGCTTGACCAAACATGCATTAACTGCCACTTGAGCCGCATCATCCCTACACATGATCAGCTACCTCCCCTCAATTCATCCACGCATTTCGTTGTCCTAGCATTCCTTCTTTCCACGCCTCGTCTTTTCGGATCGATCTATGGCCGCAGCTCTGGCCAATGGTGGCTGGCATCCATCGCTCCATCAGCAGGAATTCTCCTGTTGTGTATACTGATGGCAAGCGGCTCCGCTCCCCCCTGCAAGGCAGCTACATACGACATATTTCGTCTTCGACACGTGGAGAAGCGAGTCGACGGTGCTAACAAGAGCTTCTTCCCTTTAAATAGATTACGAAAATACTTCAGCGAGGAGAAGGTAACGCGGATTCCCAAATGTACTTGCGATAAGTGCCGCCAGGATTGCGAAGCCTTTGGCAACCACATAAACCCTCTGGATTCTGTGAAATTGATCACAGGAGAAGACGGCGAATTGAAGGATGCGAGAAAGACTGCATTTAGTCTCTTCGGTCTCTTAGTTTACGTTGGACATCCCCTTCTTATCATTGGCTTTCTAGAAAAGGAAAGAAATGACTACGCTTTGGAGTTTTTCCCCAACTCCTTTAAAGAACAGGACCTCAAGAACTATACTGGGGAATTTACAGCCAACGACGAAATTGGCTTCCATCATTTTGCTGTCCACTTCACAGATTATATGCCTCAATTTGTAACCGAGTGCAGGGAATCAATGTAGCAACCCCTAATTAATTAAATGAGTGGAAGACTCGATCTATATACACAATCGAGGTGGATTGTACGTAAGAGCGTACGTAGGAGGGTACGCAATCTGCTGACGCCATGAAGGCTAAAGATGAGAGATGGCGAGAGCACTACTTGATGACAAGAGCGCTACTCGGTGACACAATTTGCTGTTCGGCACATGGATGAGGATGGCCGATGGACAAATATAGGAGCGAATGGTAGGGTGTTCGCTTTTGAAATTTACGAAGAATATCGCAGTTTTCCAGTAAGCCTGGCTACAACTTAGTTCGTAAGTATTTGACCACTAAACATTTAAAGCATGAGAAAAAGGTGAATAAATTCGCCAGGAAGAGGGTGGAGACAACAAAGTTCATCACACATTTAGAGAAAGCAAATCTTCAAAACGTCCAGAACTACAACGACAAACACATTGTCAAGCTCACCAAGGCAGACAGTCTTGACAATACAATCAATCTCATCTTCCCACCTGCCAAGACAAACCTCGATCACCTTCTTCGAGATCCTGAATTCGACTACGCTAGTTCAAGAGGAGGACAATTAGAGGCATGCGATGCTTGGAAACAATTACTAGGGATTGCCAAAGCGCTTTCTAAAATCGCAGGTGTCCTGAGCGACGTTGCTCCTGCAGGATCGTCTCGAGAAATATTTGTGTCACAACGGTATGGGCTTCCACTTCGATCTAAAGCCAGCCAACATATTGATCGACGACGATGGCACATGGCTCATTACCGATTTCGGACAGACGACCTTTACATACGATAGTGTTACCGTAAATTAAGCTTATTGAGCAGCTGAGAGACTGAACAAAATTGCATTAAGGAGCTGAGAATCTAGAGGGCAAGAAGAGTCTATATACAGCAAAGTAATGCCAAGCCGGCTAATAGTATGTCCGACCAGGAGGTCGCTCTCACGGCAACAGGTAGTGATCGTACACCCCGTGTGGCCAACCAAGGAGGAACAGATGCGTACGCGCCACCTGAAATCGATAACCTAGACGAGAAATTCAGCCGTCGTTACGACGTTTGGTCGCTCGGCTGTATCGTTCTCGAAGTAACAACGTTTCTTGTGCTCGGCTACGAAGGTCTGAAAGGTTGCGACGAATACCAAGGACTCGATCAGGTACAACGTGCAAGAGACGGTTGGTCAAATAGACAGGATGGGCGTTTCTTTTATAAAGTAGAGCGACATGGTCAGCATATGGTCAAAAAGGAGATTGTCAATTTTATGGCTTCCTTGCAGCAACGAGTCCAGGATCGCGATCAGAGGAGTCAAAAGTTTCTTACCAATATCCTTCATTTGATAGAAAGCATGTTGACTCCAGATGTTGAAGATCTGACCAGACGCAGGGAAAAGATGTAGCAACCTCATGAATTGAAAACTGTGGATCGCTATCCTACTTAAATAATGAGCGAGATGAGTTGGAATGAGGATTCCTAACATCCTGACGTTTGACAAAGGGAGGATTCGCAATCTCCTGACGACAATGGAATGAAAATAACCGCGGAATGAAAACAATCGAGCATTGCTCGGTTGCAGCAAGGAATGCTGCTACCTGAGAGTCTGGCACTCGGTTACAGATGGAGGTGGCTGGTTCTGATCATCGTCGTCGTTATCCGACTCGCCGTTTTCGCCTAGTGGAAGATCGTTGCGCTTGTTGTCGCTCAGTTTGTCAGACTCAGACTACTTCTGCTTCTGCAACAGGGCCCTTTCAACTCTTTAGATTGTTTCTCGCTCTAGTTTAGAAGGCTTGTTTTGACTCGAGCACTCCCCGAAGAGTAATCCCTTCGTCTCGTGTCTTGACAGCTATCTTCAAGGCCGCGTACTTGTCAAATGCGTCTTTGGCACCCTTATCGGCATTCTGGATCGTGTTGTTTAATGCGTCGTAACACTGTTAACCCTTCGTCCACCAGCTTTAATCAGCCAGTTTAAATTCCTCGCAGAGAGCGCCAACATCATCATTGACGATTTCCGCGGCAGTTACTGTTGCCTGGGCAGATGCTTCTGCCTGCTGAACCTCGCTGCGCAGCTCGGATAGGTTACTCTTAGCTGTCTGGGCAATTGAAAGAGCGTTCCTTGCAGATGAGCGAGAGTTGCGCACCTGGCTACGAAGCGTCTCGACGACCGTAGCGGCAGTTCCAGCAGTCCTGGAGCAGCTAGAGAGATCATCCCACAATAACTAGGAAGTAGCCTTGACTTTATCTTCAATGTCCTTCTTTCCCTGCGCTTTTGAGATCTTCAAGGAACTTTTCCTGTTCCGTTTTCCATTGCTTCATTTTCGGCTCAAGGGGGTCGTCAATAGTTTTTGCTCGTCATCACCAGGAACTCTTCCCTCGTCAAGATATTCTCCAAGGGCCTACGAAAATTCTTCTTTTGAATTACACAATTGTTGTTCTCGAGACGATTGTTCAGCTCAATGGCCACGTCATCTCCAGACAAGACCTCTTTTAGCAGCTCGACGAAACGTCATAATTGAGCTGGCGAGGACCAGGCAAGGCAGGCTGAGAAACAGTGGTTGTCTTGTCCCGATATTCGTTACATGCAAGTTAACAATTTTGCTATCCCGAGTGAGGTGAATCAGCGGAATGGTACTGGAACTTACGCACGATTCGTGAAGCCGCAGGCAATGCATCTTCCCGGCGCTCGTTGGCCCAACAGGATTGTGTGAGGCGGCCGGCCAATTCTCCAGCGCTACCGCGGAGTGCAATGGGGCAACAAGGACAAATAAGTTGACATATACGTGGGGTGGGATAAGTTCTGGATAGCTCCCGATCATCGTGTACCCGAAAGACCTGGCGATATTGAGATGGGTTTAAGTAAGAGGTTTGCAAGATACGCAGAATATAACGAGGATCAGATAGGTCTGCAAGAAGCGTTTTTTATTATGATTGGGCGGTGTACAGTGGCTTCGAAATATCTAATATTGAAAGATTCAGCCGAACGATAACTCCTGCCGTGCAATTCCGCCACATAACCTTTTACTGTGTAGTCAATGTCATTTTGTGAAAGTCTCAGTGAGTGTGGATTGATTTCAATACTTCAATTACAATCAATTATTACATACCTCCATGTAGTTGCAATAACACTTAATAAAGCGGAACAGATCCTCCATTAATGATACCTTATTTGTGACGCTCATATTCTAAAACGACGAACAGGTGCAATACTAGCATCAATGAAAGGAGTAGTTTCAACCTCGCAAGTAGTGTTACTCGGTGGAAGACTTCCCTCCACAAGGTAGGTTCGCACGTATCCAGCGGTGCAGGTCGAAGCAGCGGATATAATTCCATGGCCAACTGAATTCTGCGTCAAGGCTACAGAACCAGGGAAAAGCGAGGCCATCTTCTTAGCACTACAGAATCGTCAGTCATGTATCGGTTATTGAATTCTTAGGGTTGGGAGACAAACAAGGAGAGTGGTGTCACAGGATCGACAGTGTTTCCGACGAACAATATCGGGAAACTTGTCTTGTTTGATGAAAGAACTCCTGTAAAGCACGTTTAGTTTTAATTCTTTTCGCTTGATGTGAGGGAGTTATGTACCGTGTATCTGCTGGCTTTCCGGTGGATAGATATCCATATTGCGGCAAACCAGCGCAATACTTGACCACGAGTCTCCGACATAGACGCTTTCTTCGTTGACCAAGCCTATATGCTGTTCCCACTTCTCAATGGTGGAGAGATTATATCGGCCCGCCGCATCCATACATAGAATCATCGCGCCCGGCTCATCAGCCGTCGGCCGCGTAAGACTTGTAATCTGTACAAGCGACGATCCGTTGCGGTTTTCTAGGTCCCTCAAAACCTGTGCGAGGAGAGGGAAGTATGTCAAGGGTGAATAGAGTGAGCTCAGAAGAATGAAGTTTAACTCTTCATATGTAGCCAAGCGAGGAAATGCCGTGACCGACGGGTCGAAGACTGCGATGGGGTGATCCCTAACGTCCTGCACGACCTTCTGCAGGCGATCCTCGATCTCGGCAGGAGTGGGCGAATAAAAGGCGCAGAGGTCGGGACCAGCTTCGTGGCAGTACTTAAAGAAACTCCTGACCGCATTGTCAGTTTCAAGAAGATTGCCAACCCAGACACCGTGATAATATTCTTCTCCGTCAACTACAGCATCTAGAATCATCCTTCCAATGCGATCTGGAAATAGAGATGCGAATGTAGCGCCCAGTAATGTTCCATAACTGATACCGAAATACCAGACCTTCGCTTCCTCGGCAGGGCGCCCATAAGCAACATTTTGTTTTTCAGCGAAATTGAGCATATCAGCTGCCACAGCTGGAGTGTTCGCATATCGTGCCGAGCTATTCTTGTGGACGTTGGAGCACCATCGGCCATATGCCCCGGCCATTTCAAATTGATCAACAACTGAGTCAAGGTTCTTGCTATCAACGGGGCGCTGAAAAGTTGAACCAAACCGTGCTTTCGCTTCTTGTTGGCCGGGGAAGCAGTCAAGACTTGGTCCGCTGTTATTCACTCCCCGAGGGTCGAAACCTATGAGATTGAATTGGGGGCCAAGAAGCTCGGTCAAAATGTCTCCTGCCGCCATGATCAACTGAACCCCTGAGCCACCTGGTCCGCCAGGGTTCAGGATGATATTTTCTGTGGACTGGGATTCGTTTTGAGCGGACTTTTTGATGTACGCGATATTGGTCCTGCCTGCGCTGGGGTCCGAATAATCCAGGGGTACCTGAAAAGCTTAGCACGAAAGTTCCGAATCGTAAATTATTGCATTTTTACCTCGAGGCGAGCGCAGGTAAAATTGTCAAAACATGGCGCCCATCTCAGTTCGGTCGAAGGGGTCAACTGGGTATTGTCAGTTCAACAGGTAGAGGCAACATGACCACGAGATAAATATTAAGATTATTTTCGTTGCTCAGAGAAAACTCACTTTTTCGAAATCGTATATCATCGATGTATTATCGTTCCTCGCCGTTACTGGACTTGCAGAAGAAATTGGAAGCGCCCCCAACGCAAGAATGGAACTTAGAGTAACGCATGATTTAGATGGGGCAGAGAAATGGTGTTTCATTGTGGAGGATGGAAAATTCTGAAGCTGGTGTAGCAAGCTCTTACCTGGGTAATGCACTCCAAAGCGAAGAGAATTCGTCTTGAATTTAAATCAAAGAAATCACAAAACTGCTTCCATAAGCTGCGTAATCGTTTTCAATCGAACAAGGACAGCCTCCCAAGCGACGCTCTCGCCAAGGCTTTGAAATGTTGGTTTGTCTACTGCTTCATCGTGATTGGTGGTTGGGCGAAATATGATTGGACTGTTTTGTTCATGGGTCGCAAGCGTCGCCCAATCGAGCAATCCGCCAAGCACCCGAAGGCTTCAGGCCAGCAATGCGGAAATAAAATGCGATGTTTTGCGCAGTCGAGAGGTGGCTGTGTAGAACTTCCTAAAATGACGTCGAAAGCTTGACATGAGGAAGATTGCGCAGGAACGTAGGATTCAGGGACCGTGCGCAGGATCATCCGACCATAACGTTAGGGAGATAACTAGCGGGGCTTCCTTGCAACAAACCGTTTTATATCTATTTCATTCCCACATGGCCAATCATAATCTAGGGACTGCGCATCTTAAGTACCCAGTATGGGGAAACTGGAAAGCAATTATTCAAGGAGATGTTTCTCGCTGCCCCATTGACCAAATTTTGGATCTAATTCCAAGGCACATGTTACTAGTCTGAGGAGTTCCATAGCCGTCTAGAAGAAGCTAGGTTTTAACTAACATCTGACTGGGATTTCGACCTAAGACTATCTATATGAGAGTGAGGCAGAGGAGGTAGCCTAACCTACAGATGCATCACTGCAAGGCATTCTATGACATCCGGGAAAGATTCGAGATTCACGAAATTGTAATACCTCTCACGTGCGACCTATGACTGTTGTACTCTGCTCGAAGTAGGGAAAGAAAAGGAAATAGTTCTACACAAATGCTCATCCTCATGTATGTCGCTCCCAATACCAACTATCAAACTTACAATCTTGGTTCTAGGATACCTTGCAGACTCTGAACCACAATTCAGATTCCAGACAATGCCGTACGTCCTTTCCGATGAAAGTGTGGAGGAAACGAAGTTCAGTAGATCTTTCCTCAGTCTAGGAATGTTAGTACGGACTGGCGCTTTAGGGTAATAAAGAAGGCTGACATGGCACAGTTGGATCAGTCCTACATAAAAGTTTGAGTACTTGAGTGAGAGTGAAGGAACTGATGATAAGGCAAGAGATCAGAAGCAGTGCAATGGCGCGTAGAATACGGTCATTACCACGTTAGAATTCTTACCTTTCGAAATCAGCGGCCAAATACATCTGTTTGCCAGAATCCTGGACTGATACAGAGCTGAGGTGATGTCCCACACTTGACTGTTGACCCACAGAAAGGGCTGTCAGATCTCCGGAGGTTATGTCTATTGAGCCGGAATCTCGCTTCACGTGCGTGATAGCATTCGCAATAGACTGTGACTGTAATATTGACGAATGTGACCGGGAGGCAATTTCTTGCACAGTATCATGAAAATACATCTCGTGCTCTCGTGGGATGGAATTACTGTCCATCCATTCTGTGGGCTTTGCTGCCAAAATTGATATTTGAGAAGGTACCGGTGCTCGACTTAGTTAATTGACGGAGATTAAACGCATCAACTACACCCGTGCGGCTAGAGCTCGATGTTGAGGAAGCAGCCGTCTGCGACTGGGCAATGAGCTCTTCCATCCAATCAAAGCGTTTGCTCAGGGCTCCTCAACAAGCGCAGAGGCGACCTCTGGATCACAAACAATTTGGTGATGAGAAAATTCCGCAGGCTGAGTACTAACATACTTGACAGGGGGGAAGGAAATGGCCTATTAATCGTCTTCTTCGATGTCTGGAGAATTTATAGTTTAAACTCCCGTATCCCACGCGCTCGGTGGGGTAGCACTCACTCAGTGTTTCTATCTCCTTCACGGCTTGAGACACTTCTTTTTGGGTTCCCATATCTTGTGTTCCTACAGAAGATAGCCTCTTTCCTTGGTCATGCTGCTCAGCGGCTCGGAACTACGCCGACTGCGCTGATTCTGTCGCGGAATTTCGGCCGCCTATTTGATAATTCGAACCTCTTGAGAAGAGAGAGTAGGTACCACTGGCCTACGTTTCTGACTGTAAGTAGTTATTGGATTTTGCAGGAAACTAACGGATCCTGAACTCTGAAGGAGAGTGGGTACAGATCAAGATCTGAATGAGCTGAAATATTTCCAGCTGCTGTCTTGGTTCCGGTATGGTGATGCTTTGACTGGAAGGAGGTACAGACGATTCTTGATTCGCAGAAGGTACAACTTGGGTTCTAAATCCTTGCTCTAGAGGGGTATCGGAGTGGATACGTCCCACCACTCGACTCAACGATGAAGATCCGGCGACGACGTTGATGCGGTTCCCTAATATACGGAGTTTGAGTGGGTTGAGGTTCTGATGCACCATGAGATTGTGCTCGATTTACACCAGCGGCAACCATGGGAGGTGAGACTGCGGATACGTGAGGAGTTCGGGAAAAGGGATGACTTGGTGGACTTGACTGTGTATCGGATCGTTCCCCAGCCCCGCCCCATATTGGAGATGCCGCATTTCGCCACAAAAATCGGATACCGGTCCCCACCTGATCCATAGGGATAGATCATGGGTTCCCAGCCGCGGTATAAGGTCTTTAGCCCCAACTCGTCTTCAAATATGCGGGGAAATATCGTCGCTGCAAGTCGCAAGAATTCTTTAGACGGAGAAGCATTCCAAAACTTCCCTATATCCCTTACAGTCTGCTTGGGATGAGCCGTGAATTTCGATGAGCGACCATCCCTCCACTGATCGGCATCTGTTAGCACGGTGAAGAAGTATTTTATATTCCAATCCTGATCTAGCGCCAAGGCAGAAACTCCTCGAAATCCCCCTGGTCCCGGTCCCCGAACATGTCCATAGAGGAGTGGGAACTGATAAACGACTGTCAGAACATTGAAAGGGTTGAAATTGACAGGAGTTACCAGCCGCCATGGTGATCATATTCCGGGACAGACACAGTGTCGGTCGTGTTACACCCAAATTGTGGGCGGATGATCCACAGAAATGACCACAAACATTCATGAAGAATTGCGTCAAGGCGCCCCGGTTCCAGGTTTTCTATGACATCCAGAATGGCAGGTTTGCCTTTGATCAGATATGTCTTGCGGGTTAGGTTCGGATCGAGCTTTGAAAGTCGCTCAAATTTTACGCTAGATTCGAGTAAGAAAGCTCATATAACCTATATTATGATTTTTCAACCTGCCAAGGGCTGAAAAGGTTCGCTCAAGTGTAAGTTGAGGTGGCAGACGCCTCCGTGGTGGGGAGCAGACTTGCTATCTTGAAATCAAATCAAATCCGCGGAGGCCTGAGCGCCTGAGGTAACTGTTTACGTTAGACTTCGTATTACTAAACATAATTCCTAATTGACTGCTTACATAGCCATGGAATACATGCTCAGTTTTAATCGTTCAATTAGCTCCTGTCATCTACTAAAATATTCGATCCCTACCCATAGGGAATATAAACGGTGGATAAATGCAGGTGGTGGGTGGGGAGGAATTTATATTAACAGACGTCGGTGCGACTGCAGTATGTAACCGAGTGCAGGGAATCAATGTAGCAACCCATGATTAATTAAATGAGTGGAAGACTCGATCTATATACACAATCGAGGTAGATTGTACGTAAGAGCGTACGTAGAAGAGTACGCAATCTGCTGACGCCATGAGGGTCAGAGGTGAGAGATGGCGAGAGCACTACTTGATGACAAAGAGCGCTACTCGGTGACACAGTAGCTTGACGACGGCCTCTTGCCCGTCCTCAGGGCCCACCACAGCGGCGTCTGTCCATCACTGCCCTTTGAGTCGGTATCGACTTTGCCGGAATCGAACAGCAGCTTGACGAAGACCCCGTGTCCGTTCCTAGCGGCCCGCGACAGCGGCGTCTAACCACCACTATCCTTTGAGTCGGCATCGACTTTGCTAGAATCGAGCAGCAGCTTGACTACGGCCTCGTGCCCGTGCTAAGCAGCCCAACGCAGCAGTGTCTGTCCAAAACGGTCCGTTGAGCTGGTATCGACTTTGCCGGAATCGAGCAGCAGTTTGATGACGGCCTCGCGCCCATCTCAGCGGCCCGCGAAAATGGTGTCTTCATCTTTTGTATTAATGTCCACTGCCTTTCCTCTGAATAGTCTGAGCAGCAGGTTGTACGTAACTTGCTGTTGCTCTGAAATGCACAAGATGTGATGTAGCCAATACGATTATGCATAAGAGAAAAAGTGAAATTCGTTCACCGTACGAGGATTGAAAAGCCTGCTCGTTTCCGTAAGAGGCTTGCCAACGTCATAGTTAGGCCGTTTTCTGGGCTTTAAGAACTACAATGCAAGACTTCGGACACTGCTCAAAGAGTCTAATTTTGAACGAATGATCGTGGACGGCGCTGATCCGGCCGTTGTTTATGGAACTAATATAGTAGATAGTTGGGTTCCCAAAACGCCGTAACCGAGGTAGGTAATAATAATATTTACCATCTCCCTCTTTGCGCTGTCAATTATAAATGTTATACCAGTTGAGTCTTTAAATCCACTAAGTAGGAATTGCTTAATGCTGTGGTGCACATGTCGTACAGTCAGCTCCTCCTCATCGACGATGATGAGGCTGCCGCAGCAGGTCAATGTCAAAAATACGTCATTAAGAAGCCTTGTCTGGTTCCAGACAGCGTCGCCGGAAACTACACTCAAGGCTTCTCGAAGATTTTCTATTGTTTAACAGACGGTAAGCCGCAGTTACGAGTTCTAGTATCTGTCTCTGATGAGGCTTTCCTGATGCGTCTACTCTCAGTAGAATACGCGAAAACGTTCCTGGAAGATCCTTAGAAGATCCACTAGAGCCCGGCGAATAGCTTCATCCGTTTTTTTAACGCACAAGGATTGGATTTGAAGAACCGCCCAGAGGAACATTCTAGAAGAGCATCTTGTATTTCCAGTATAGGCGTGGGATCTCCTATCACCAGCTCTTTAGACTTTACGCAGCTCTGTAGTGCTGTCTCTATGAATGCCTCAATATCGGAATTATCATCAGGAATCGAGGTGATTCTGGCCGCCGTGAACTGCTCTGAGCTCAATATTAAGGCATTCTCGGGATCGAGTCTGATTGACACACAAAGAAGCAGTGCGAATGTCTCCTAAAGCATCTAGAGATGTTCAATCAATATTGTTCTCTCGGCATAGTCACATTCCTCTAGTCCGTCAAGGATGAAGTACGCTTTGCAGTCAAGTGTGACCGAGCGCAGAGAATCAAATGTAGCAGCGACCTCATGATGAATTGATGGGCTATCTAGGTGATATATATACATAAATGAGTGACTAGGCAGATGAGTGCCAAGCGGGTTACAAGTAAGCTGAAAGCAGATGTGTAGGCAGAGAGAACTAGTGTAGGCTACAGCACCAATCGGTGCTATTCGGTGACATCAGGTGGAAGGGCGCGTTGGAGCAAAGTGAATATTCTTTCAAGATCCAGGGCTAAAGTAGTCTCATCAAGGAGTTCGGCCATCATCTCTCACAGTGGCTTACTTCTTTTGCCAGCACGACATTCTTGAAAGCATGAAAGCGCGGATAATCTTTGGTTCTCAGGCTCGACAATTGCTACGCCCAATTCCAAACCTTTGCCTGCGCTAGCAGGGAGGCGGCAGATACGCACCGGCCATGCCCTTCTTAAATGCTGTTTGGCGCAGATTATTGGAGAAATCTGGGTGGAGGCGTTTTCGTCACAGGATTGCAAATATACAGACGTGAAGGTTGGGACCGGTCTCGGAAAAGGAGCGAGATCTAAAACCGGGCACCGGAGCGGGATCCACAGCGGGAACCAGAACGGTGATCTATGTCAAGGGACCTCATGCCCAACTTCCAGGGACCTTGCATATCATCCTGCTTTGACTTCTTGGCGCAAAATCTCATACAAGGGGGAGCCTGAACGGGCTGGCACCCCCCACTCCTCGGCAACGCCACCCCTCTCCTTTTCGTCTCAAATTCTCACCCTCTTCCCATCAACCTTTTAATTACTTTCAACTATTGACATGCCTGGCAAGCATAAAAATCGACAATCTTTTCGAGATCCCGCTCGACCACGTGGTCAACGCCTATCAGAATGCGAAAGGACCCAAATTCTAACACTTTACAACATCGCGGTTTGGGTTAAGAGCGAATCGCTCGCAAACTCCGCCTTGCTTGCGCAACTGTACAACTTTGTATTAACGAAGGTTATTTTACCCCAAAACGTCCACCTGGACGTCGCCCGATCCTAACAACTAGCAAGCGGCGTCGTCTCATCCGTCGAGCAACGCTTGATGCGTACCATCGTCAACTTTTGTAACCGAGAAACGTCGTCGTCGATCCCTCTTGCTAATCCTTTTTCCCCCTGTCCATCCTTATACAGATTACAAATCACTTTCAGAGCTCATCTCCCTCGTTATTTACGTACGATAGCTCTCCATAGTTTTCAATTCATCGAGTTCTCTCCATCTTCTTGTGTCCCTCGAAGGTTGCTCGATGATAACTTTCATACACCAAAATCGCTCAATTCGAGGGCATTAATGTATGTCGAAGCTCCCTTCTTCAGTCCTTCGAAAAGAACAATACCATCCCCGAGTCGCAGCTGAAAAGCGTTCTCTTACACCTAAGCACACGGAATAGCGTGTTCAGTGGGCACGGCTTCACGAGTCGTGGGATTTCTCGATATGGAAACGGGTAGACTGGACGGATGAAATGATAATACCGGCTGGGAGATTTGGGGATGTCTATATTACTTGTACAACTGAGGAAGAGTATGAACCATCATGCTTAGTTCCAAATTTTCGGAATCGCTCTTTAGTTATGGTTCATGGAAGCATTTCAGGGTATCAAAAGGCTCACTTGTGGTATGTGAACCGGAATGGGAGAAAGTAACATCAGAGGTATACTTTAAGAGAGTATTACCTCATATATATAAACATATTCCCGAGATGGAGAAGGAAGTAGATTTTATGAAAGCAATTCTAATGGAGGATCGTGCTTCGGTTCATACCGCGAGATATACCCAAGCATAGCACGCCCATTACGACTTTATTAAAATGTAAAGGCCCGCAAACTCACTAGATTTCAACCCAATTGAAAATGCCTGGCATCTTCTTAAGTATTGAGTAGGAAAGCGGCTCCCAAAGACTAAGGAGGAGATTCGACGATACATCAAAGAGGAGTGGGAAGAGTTTGTAACCGAGCGTACTAGAGTGAAAGTTATGATCAACCTGATGATGTATTGAGTGATATCTATGTGATATATATGCATAAATGAGTGACTAGGCAGATGAGTGCCAAGTAGGTTGCGAACAGGCAGTGTAGGCAGTAGAGAGTTGGCGTAGGCGACAATAGACCAGTGTAGGCTGCAGCACCAATCGTGACAAAATCAACTCTCGATGATTTTCTCAAGTATATAGAAGAGATGCCAGCACTCTGTAAGGCCGTTATTGCTGTTAACGGTGGGCACACAAAGTATTAGAGTCGAATATATCATTTTCGGTGTTAAAGTTCGGCGTTGCCGCCCGGGGGGCCCGCGGCAGGGTCACCCTTGACCCTTGTATCCAGAATCAGCCATAGATCTAACCCTATAATTACGTATAACCCTGTGGATCCTCACAATTCGAAGAAACTATACCAGACAAAACCACGCTAGTACTGGATCCTTCGCTAGGCATATCCATCAGGATGGTACTAGTAGCCACAGATAAAGAGTTCTCAGCAGTAAGTAGGTGGTACCTCCTAATTAGATGGCATTTTCACTGATACACATATATTCAAGTGATACATAGTAAGTAACTCTGATCGACAAAGCTCTTCCCAAGTAACGCAGCGCAGGTGGAGTTTCTCAGTCTTAGTTGCATGGGTAATTACATAACAAGGAAGAGTCATCTTGCTTCGACCGCTGAGCTCGGGCAACTTTCACTTCGGCCACGGCCCTTCCTATGGCATCGCAGATTCAGATAAATGCGCCTGGGATTCTTGTCTCATCTTTACGCCTACTCCATTCCCTTTGTACGCATTAGCCCTAATCTCGACGCAGCCCTCAACGGTCTGATTTCCTCTCTGGCCGCTCACTCAGATCCACGGCGAACGACCGTCGACCAAGGTCCATCGAAAGCAGTTCAGGAGAAAATGGTTGCCATGCGCAAATGGGGGTTGGGAGAGCTACTTGGAGTCTGAATTTCAGGCTGAGTAGCTGGTCCGCATTGACCCAGTTAAACTGCAAGGGCATTTTCGCAACTTCTGTTGCTCAAGGCTACAATTCGGTAAGAAGACGGCCATGTTCAGTCAGAATCTCCTTTAGCTCTCGATTCTCTTTATTGTGTCGGCTAAGTTCCAAATCGCTTCGCTTGAGCTCTTCACCACGCTGTTGAGGTAGAGAATTTCGTTGATCTAGCTCTTGATACCGCTGAGCAAGCTCGTGGTTCTGTTGACTCAGCTGTTGGCTCGTTGGTTTAGCTCCAAGGCCCGTTATCCGAGTTCGTTATCCTGCTGTTCCTTTTGCGAGCCGACTTCGGTACTCAAATTTTGCACTTTTGTACGAGGTCATTGATGGAAGGAGCGATTCCCTGAGAATCACCATATAGCCGCATGGACACTTGATTCATTTCCAAGAGAAGCCCCCGATTGCAATACCCAGACCATTTGGCTCGTCAAGGTGGAGATGATGTCTTGGACCTTTCGCTCTACTCCTGAAAATGCTCGATTGACCTGCCGGACAAAATAGCTCACTTGGATTCCTATCTCCCTCCTGAGCTGAACGTACTGTCACCTAGTCCGTTGATTGACGAGGTCGTCAATCTGATCTTCCAGGTCGTGGAGGAAGAGACCTTAGGCCACAATTTTGGCTTTGAGGCGTACCTCAGCATCATCAACATACTTTTTAAGCACCGCAGCCCCCTTGTTCATGCGATTGTTGATATAGAAGCCTAGGTTGTTTAATCGTTGAGTGTTGTGCTTGGCCCGTTTATTGAAGCTGCGGACCCTCCCCTCCAGTGACTGGATGCTTCTACCTGTCTTCTTGCAATCCGACTTTAATTTCTTAATGCTGGGCTTTGGTGGACTGGTCGTGATGGATAATGTACCGGCGCAAGGCGGTGATCCGTGGCGTAGTATCGAAGTTGATGATTCAAACATGGCTCCAGAGAACGCCGAAAAGATTTCCGATAACCTTTGTCACCTAAAGTAGCCCTTTCCAGCAATATCCTAACATTCCTTTTGTG
This sequence comes from Zopfia rhizophila CBS 207.26, assembly GCA_010093925.1. Classification (NCBI taxonomy): domain Eukaryota; kingdom Fungi; phylum Ascomycota; class Dothideomycetes; family Zopfiaceae; genus Zopfia; species Zopfia rhizophila. The sequence goes on from ML994637.1 coordinate 1,174,418, forward strand.
GAACGTCAACTTGAAATTCCTTTTCGAGATCGCGACACCTTTTTGTCAATACTGTTGGGGATCTGCTTGATGAAGCGTTCATCCGAGACATGTGCACGCAGAAAGTTGAGCAACTCCGTAGCTTGAAATGTCATCAGAAACCTACTGAGAAGGAAGACAGGATCAAGCTTTACCTACCATCAGGATCCTTGGCGGTGTAATTTTGAACTACGGCTTCCAAGGCAATCCTAAGACCAGTGAGACCAAGCTTAACCACTGCGCATTCCATACTGTCAGGGGTGAGCTAGATTGGAGTGGCACCCTGACTGCTGATAATTAGGTGGGACATTTGTATAATTCCAACAAATCACCAAAAGATAGTTTATGTATGCAGTATGTTGGGGTGATGAAAATTGGATCTCCTTAAGACAAGATATAATTCCGTTGTATGGAGTCAGGTGGGCCGAGAGGTAGTCAAAGCAGTGTTTTGAGTGGTTGGTACAGACGGCCACAGGAAGTTATTCGCCACCTAATAATTTTGCAACTTTAAAATAGCGGCTAACACAACGCATTTAAAATAGAAGTAAAAAATTTTAATGCTTTAATATTTGCACATTATATTACATAATAATATAAATTTTTCTATAAAAAAATTATGAACAATACTTATATTTATAAAAAGGTTAAAAAGTATATAGTTTTTATTTTTTATAGTAAGTTTATATACTATATTTTAAATCTATGTAATTATAAACTTTACGTAATTTAATTAAAAGAGGTTAATGTTAATTTAACTATTTATAAAATTTTAGTAAAAGTTAAATGTAAAGTATTTATAAAGTTAAATTATAAATTATTAATAATTTTAATAAATGTAATTATAAAGGGTCTGTGAGAGCTTATAAAAGCTTAGTTCTTATAATCCTCTATTAATAGCTCTAGTTATATAAAGGCCTTCTTTTCTAATAATATATACATATTAGAGCCCCCTCCTAGTTATAATAGAGTATGTAATTATTTATAAGTTATATTAGCCTTAGTTTTACTATTATAAGACTATTATAAACTAACGTCTTAGTTTATATGCTAATATAGGTTTTATAAACATCTATATATCTATCTATCTTTTTATATACTATTACCTTAAACTATAATAAACACCTCTTTAGTTCCTTTAAATAATATAATTAATAGAATTTTTTTTTTATTTCTATTAGTGTTGTGAAGTTTTATATAGCTTTTAATATTAAGCTCTTTACACAAGACATGCGCGTACTTATATAGATATATAATACTTAACTTAAAAATATAAATAAAGTATATAATCTTAAGTATAAAGAGTAGTAGGAGTTTTATATTAAAAAAGAATTTAAAAACAGCAAGCTCATATACGAGAATAAGGTAATATAATTTCTTAATAACTATATTCTAGACCGTGAGATTTAGAGCTTATAATATAAAAGAAAGAGCTATATAATTATAAACAGTAAACTAGTTTAATAAATACTTAAAATTAGTACTGTTAAGAGGTATATAGTGGCTATTATTAACCTATAGTTTTTTGTAGAAAAGTAAAGGCATAAATATGTATTTAATTTTATATAAAAAGAGTTTAAATAGCTTACTAAGGACTCATACACATAGTAAGCACAAGTAGTAGTAACTTAAATTTATAGATAGAGTAGTAGAAACTCTACAGAATAGCTATAATAAAATAAAGATAATAAAGGCTATACAATTCTACTAGTAGGACTAGAAAAAAAAGTAGTAAAAATAGTTAATAAAATTATATTTATATACTACTATAGACTTTTTACTTATCTATAATATACTACTATAAAGTAAGTCCTGCCTTAAAGCTAAGTTTTTAGATTTTTTTATAATTCTACTACTAGATAAAGGCTTAATACCTTATTACCTAGTAATTATAATTATAAATAATAGTAAGATAAACTTACTAGAGTAGTTTAAATATAAAGTTATTATAAAACACTAGAATTCTCTACTCTATATTATAGTTTATATAGCCTTTTATTTCTTTTACTACTAGAATATTACTAGTAAGTTATTATTTTATTTTTGTTAATATATTATAAAAGCAAGACATAAGGCTCTTAGGTCTTAGAGTTAAATAAAGTATATTAATTAAATAATATTCTCTAGCTATAAAAGTAGGCAGGTATATATCTTTATTTATTAACTAATAGTAATTATATAATACCGTGCTATTATATGATTACATATGGAGTTATTTTTTTATACCTTACTTTAAGGCATATTCATAACATAATATAAGTTATAGTATAATCTATACTTTATTAAAAATAAGTATATAGTTAAGAAGATGGTATATAACATGCAGCTTAACTAAATTAATAAAATATTTACTAAGGTAAATATTATATTACTAAAGAAAACTTATATAAGCTAATCTTAAGAAGCGAAGTATATAAAACTAAAAGGCATTAATAAAAACCAGATTTACTATACTAGAAGATAGAATAATAATATTTTAATAAACTACTATTTTACTTATCTTTTATATAAGTTTATATAAAGTATAGTTAGCTTTAGTTTATTTACTTAAAACAGCTTCTACTTACTATAAGTAAAAATATAATTTCTATAATTATTTAAGTAAGCTGTATAGCTCTTTATTAATAAATTATTAATATAGTTTAATTTATACGCAGACAGTAAGAATAGTAAGTAGAAAAAAGAAAAAGAAAAAAAAAAGAAAGAAATAATAGTAAACTACTAAAACTTTATAGCTTAAAACTTTTTTCTTTTACTATAGTAGCTTTAAATTATTTTCTTTTAAAATTTAATAGTTATAAGATAAGAGTTTCTAGCTTACCTAATTTAGGTTAATTTTATTTTTACTTGAAATAATTATCTAGTGTTTGTAAAGAATATTAAGCTTTTACTACTAAATATTAAAAAGTTTAAAAAAGTTAAATTAAAAAGATATTATTTACTATTACTAAATAACTTAACGTTCTATACTAGGGCCTTACTTAAGAGATTAATAATTAGAGTATAGAAATAAGAAAATAGCTTAATAGTATTACGCTAAAACTTAGAAACCTACTAAAAAACTATATATTTCTAACTTTATATTTTATATATTATATAATAATAGTGGTTTCTAGCTCTACTATATTTACTTTAGTAGTAATAGTAATAAGATTATTTTACTTAATATTAGTTTTTTTTTTACTTTTATTACTGTTGCTGTTATTATTACTATTACTACTATATATACTCTTTTATATAGTCTTAACTATTCTATAGTTGTAAAAAAAGTAGATAGTAAATTTAACAAATAACTTATTTATATAAAGATTAGAAAATATATATAAATATTACTAGTGTTAAAAATATAGCAAGTAAGTATTATATAAGTAATAGAAGATTATTATTTAAGAAATTTAAAGATAGTAGGCTAAAAGTATTAATATAAGTATTATAATAAAGAAAATAAAACTTATTTAATAACATAGTTAATTATTACTTTATTAACTATATTAAGTCTTAAGTTAATAGAAAAAATACACTCTGTGGTTAATAATAGCTATTATAAAATATGAAATTTATAAAGTCTAAGTTTAAGAATATTTAGAAAGTACTCATATTTTGCCTACAATAGTAAAAAAAGTGGAAAATTTAAAGATTTTATAAGTAATAAACTAAGTAGATATACTAGTAGTTATTATAAAAAAATTAGTATTCTTACTTATAAATTTATAAAATATATAAAATCTTATTATAAAAGTAACATTTATATAACCTCTAATTATTAAAAGTTATATAGGGGTTGCTTTTACAGCAAGATTTTACATATCTTATAAATTTATAAATAAGAATACTAACTTTTTATAATAACTACTAGTATACCTACTTAGTTTACTATCTATAAAATCTTTAAATTTTCTACTTTTTCTACTATTATAGGTAAAATATAAGTACTTTCTAAACATTTTTAGACTTAAGCTTTATAAATTTCATATTTTATAATAGTTACTATTAACTATAGAGTGTATTTTTTTCTATTAATTTAAGACCTAATATAGCTAATAAAGTAATAATTAGCTATATTACTAAATAAACTTTATTTTTTTTACTATAGTACTTATATTAATACTCTTAGCCTACTATTTTTAAATTTCTTAAATAATAATTTTTTACTGTTTATATAATACCTGTTTACTATATTTTTAATACTAGTAATACTTATATATATTTTCTAACTTTTATATAAATAGGCTATTTATTAAACTTACTATTTACTTTTTCTACAACTATAAGATAGTTAAGACTGTGTAAAAAAAGTATATATAATAGTAATAATAACTATTACTATTATTATTACTATTATAGTAATAATAATAGTAACAGTAATAGTAATAGTAATAAGAGTAAAAAAGAAACTAATATTAAGTAAAATAACCTTACTACTATTACTACTAAAGTAGGTATAATAGAGCTAGAAACTACTATTATTATATAATACATAAAATATAAAGTTAAAGATATATAGTTTTTTAGTAAATTTTTAAGCTTTAGTATAATACTATTAAGCTGTTTTCTTATTTCCATACCTTAGTTATTAACTTTTTAAATAAGGCCTTAGTATAGAATGCTAAGCTGTTTAGTAATAGTAGATAGTATTTTTCTAATCTATACTTTTTTAGACTTTTTAATATTTAGTAATAAAAGCTTAATATTTTTATTACAGATTACTAACTTACTAACGTAATATTAAACTAGTAACTAGTTATCTAATTAATTATATAACGTTAATTAGTTTTCTTACTTCCGGATTAGATAGCTCATTAGACTTAGTAGAAAAGTACTTAAACTTAGTTAAAATAAAAAGAAGTAAATACAGTAAGTTAAGATTTAACAAAATAATATTAAACTATTTTACTTAAAATATGATTTTTAATTTTAGAGTAACTATAAAAAATTAAAAGTAATTATAAGTTATTTAATATTTTATACTTATAGGAAATCCTCCATGCGTATATTATATACTAATTAGAAATATATTAAATACTATTAGAAAAAATAAAAAAAGATAAATTTAGCTTTAGTTTATATCTACTCTTATTTTCTTTATTAGTACTTATCTTTCTAGTATTTTGCTATAGTTAGTCACCTAACTTATTTACTTACTCTAAATATTATTCTCTATAGAACTTAAACTTACTTTAGAGTAATCTTATTTATAAGTTTTGTTTTTACTAGTTTACCTCTACTCTTTAGCATTGCTTATATATTTCTTTATACTATATCTTTTATAGTAATGCTTTTTTAGCTGTATTTTTATCTTTATTATAGTCCGTAACAATCTTTTATAAACACTAAATAGTTATTTTAAGTAAAAATAGAATTAGCCTAAATTAGATAAGCTAGAAACTCTTATTTTATAGCTACTAAATTCTAAAGAAAGATAATTTAAAGCTGTTATAGTAAATAAAAAAAGTTTTAAGTTATAAAGTTTTAGTAGTTTACTGTTATTTTCTTTTCTTTTTACTTACTATCTTTACTGTCTGTGTATAAGTTAAATTATGCTAGTAATTTATTAACAAAAAGCTATATAACTTACTTAAGTAATTATAGAGGTTATATCTTTACTTATAGTAAGTAGAAACTATTTTAAATAAATAAGCTAAAACCAGCCATACTTTATATAAACTTACATAAAAGGTAAATAAAATAGTAGTTTATTAAAATATTATTATTCTACTTTTTAGTATAGTAGATCTAGCTTTTATTAATACCTTTTAATTTTATATACTTAGTCTCTTAAGATTAGCCTATATAAGTCTTTTTTAGTAATATAATATTTACCTTAGTAAACATCTTATTAATCTAGTTAAGTTATATATTATATATTATTTTCTTGGCCACATATTTACCTTTAATAAGGTGTAGATTATATTATAGCTTATGTTAATAAAAGTAAGATAATAGCTTACTAGTAATATTCTAGTAGTAGAAGAAATAAAAGGCTATATAAGCTATAGTATAAAGTAGAGAATTCTAGTATTTTATAATAGCTCTATATTTAAGCTGCTCTAGTAAGTTTATTTTACTATTATCTATAATTATAATTATTAGGTAATAGGGTGTTGGGCCTTCATCCGGTAGCAGGATTATAAAGAAATTTAGGAACTTAGTCTTAAGACAGGACTTACTCTATAGTAGCATGTTATAGGTAAACAGAAAGTCCACAGCAGTATATAGGTACAGCTCTGTCGACTGTTTCTACTACTTCTTCCTCTAGCCCTACTAGTAGAATCATATAGCCTCTATTATCTTCGCCTTGCTATAGCCATCCTGTAGAGTCCCTGCCGCTCTATCCGTGAATTCAAGCTGCTACTGCTTGTGCTCGCCACGCGTATGAGCCCTTAGTAAGCTGTTCAAGCCCTCTCCACACGGAGTTAGATGCGTGTTCATGCCTTTGCTCTTCTGGAAGGACCACAGGTCAATAATAGCCGCTATATACCCCTTAACGGCGCTGATCCCAAGCATCTATTAAACTGGTTCACTGTTTACGGTCATACGGCTCTCTCTCTTGTATCGTGAGCCCCGAATCTCGCGGTCCAGGACGCGGTCGTTAAGGAACCATATCACCTTATTCTCGTACACGAGCTCGCCGTCTTTAAATCCCTTCTCGGCGCAGAACTCCCGCCACTCCTTCTGCTTGGGATCGTACGCCTTGTTCGTGTTCTTGGGCCGGGTGTCGCGCGCCCTGCGCGAAGAGCTCGACATCAAGAGCCGTACGAAGCTCCACAGCGCCGGCAGGGACAGGGAGGGACGTCCTATCGATTGCATCATTTGAGGGGACTAAAGGGGCGTCCATTGCAGTTTGAGGCGATAGCATGCAGGGGGGTGGACAGGCGTACGGACGTTTGTGGAGCCTGCGTTAGCATACGAGCCGGGGTGTGGGGGGCCGCGAGAGCCAAGCTTCTCGCGAGCTCTCGCGGACCCTTTATAATTTTAGTTACAAATTTTTTTATTATTCAACTTTAGTTTTTTAGTAATTTTCCGAAATTTTTTTTAGTATTATTAAAATACTGCTAATCTTTTATAAATATATAAAATTTTACAATAAGTTATTTAATTACATAATTTATTATGGCTGCGCGAAACTAGTGAGTTTTGGTGAAAAATGTGGGGTGGCTAATGACTTCCTGTACCCGACTGTTCAAGGGGTGAGAAAAAAGTTTGTGTGTTGCGGTGTTTGTTGGCAAGGAGAACGGCGGGTTAATGCGAGCACATCTAAAACTACGCAGCATAAATGTCTTTAATGCAATTCCACTACGAAACGAGGGGAGCGTAGCAAGAAGACTATCAGTGAAGTTTTCATTCACACGGTTATTTCAATAGCCGTGATAAGATATCTAGGTCAACCCCCCTAGTATTTTTGAGCAAAGGCGTGAAAAGGGGATTCTAGGAATAGTTCAAGAGTGCTGCTCCGTTTGAACGGGGGTGGAGGTATGGAGTAGAGAGTATATTGCTGTTTGGGTCAACATCAACCAGCGTTTAAATCCTTTAAGTAACATTTCATTCTTGAAGGCCTCTTGTCAAGGCTGATAATCCTCAAGTGGCTCTTAAGTGCAGAGTCTCTCTTGTCCGTGTCACACTCTGGCGCTGAGGAATCTACAGGTCGCCTTCTGTTCAAGGACCTGTTCCGTTACCGTTCCTATCCAAGCAAGTTGCTGAGTCTAAACGAAAGCAGATTCTATACTAAGCTGTATTACTATCCAAGGAAGTTCAAGTCGAAATGATAGCATGTAACCGAGTGCAGAGGATCTAGGTAGAAGCCATTGTGTGGTGGAATTGAGGGCTATCTAGGTGGTATATGTACCCCGGCCGGGTACCCACGGAAGGTAGGATAGCCATGCTAGTAGCTAGTGAAACAATGGTACCCGGTAGAGGTGCAGCCGGTTACATAGTGCGGCCAGGAAGTACAGGGAGAAATGATCGCAGTGTTTAAAATAGGAACGTTGCAAGGTAAAGACCAGCAATGCCCGAACCAATCATAATTGCACATTTCTGGGCCTATTTACACGTCCGATTCATCCACAGTGCCTAGGAATTATAATCAATAATTCGACTTTGTTGCTTTCAGTCATATGGCTCCATAACGCCAGCCACCCTTCAGACACTTTCGAGCGATGTCTCGCGGTCAATTTCTTTCATTTACTGTAAGCTGTATCGGTAATTGACGAAAGAGACCGATTGTCCGAGCTAAGACTTCAGAGTTGCTATTATATGAGAGATGGTGTGTGTAATGCAGCTGCCGAGTTAGCTGAGCGGCTAGCCTAGTTCGGTATGCATGGCAGCAGTGGCTTACATTTAATCCCCCCTTGTCTTAGGCAACTAAGCGCAAATCGCCCAATGCACGACCGTGTGAAGGCGCTTCGCTAAAATCAAAGACTAAGAGAGTTTAAGAAGTACCGCAACAAGGATCAAGACAATAGACCACCAAAGCCTCAACAATCGACACATCATGTTACCAAGCGTCGCTGCCTGCTTCGCACCTTGCTGACTAATCCACTCTCTGTGTATTTAAGACCGCTAGATAGCCCTCAATTCGACCACACAGTGGTTTCTACCTCCATCCTCTACACTCGATCATACATCATACCAGTGACGGACAATCCACGGCACTACTGAATCTGGAGTAGCATCATTCGGTCCACCTGTGCCTAACTGCTCCGTTGTGGTGCTGAAGAAATAGGGCTGCGCATCTCAACAACTGTGTGATGGTGAAAATGCGGAGACTGTTTACCTATTCTCAACTTTTACACACTGCTGAAACTTAGAACATTATCAACCGAACTGTGTTTGGCTTGATAGGAGGTCAACTGTTACAAGACATAGAAATTCACCAAAATCTAAGTGAAAATTAGCGATATGGGACAACAAATGGAATTCATCTTTGAAATAGTACTAAGTGTGAGCGTTTGGCCCTTGGAAGAAGCTTGTCCCCACGTCACGTAGTTTCAGCACGGATCAACGTTTGACCGCACACATTCTAAACCTGCTTGTTTGCTAATAGTAATCTTTACGCCTCAACCCCACTTAGTAGCTAATCTTTAGCATTAGGATAGATATATCAGGTTTTATCAAATCTCTTGCGGTGCGGGTCAGCAAGCAGGTAAACCCTGTAATTCAAGACCTCTAACTGATACCCACTTTGCATTTATATAATACTATCCTCTCATCCCACTAACCATCCCCCGCTCAAGTCGACCTAGAAACAAAAACATATTTAGAGAAGATTTCCTCACCTGCCATTTCTCAAATTGGGCCAACACTTAATTAACCACAAGTGCTCTAAAAAGCATCCCCCCAGGCCTTCTTAAAGCCCTCTTCAACCGGAACCCACAGCGTATCCATCCCCAAATTTGCCCTCAAGCTCCAACCCTCAACAATTATCCTACCAGTCAAGATCTTTATAACAATTTCAATCTACCTCAAAAGCAGTGTCGAAGGAGCCCCGGCCCAATACCTTTCCATATTCTTGGCTTCATCGATAAGAACACTCGATGCGCCATTTCGAGAATGATTCACATCTGTGATCAGAAGCCTCGTGAAGGAATGAAGAATCTTTCACTCGAAGGCTGCGGAAAGGTAGGGAGGAGATACTAGGTTCGTAGCTGTCGCCTCAAACATTTCCCAACTAACTGGCTTGAAGAGAGGGGCAGAGTCCTGGAAGTCCAAGAGGTCGTTATAAGAAGGAGTCGGAGGGCTAAAGTAGCGCTCAATGCATGTCAAGACATGCAGAACGGTGCGATCGAGATAGAGGATCGGGACAGAAATCGACGCGTGAAGCCGGACGGATGTTCAACTTCCAAGCGCGACATGACGAAATTAAAGAAGCTCCGATCGTATAATTATCACCAAGATTATCCATGACCTCTCCCGTGGCGGGCCGGAGCTGGTTGTCTAATACTACCTATCCATTTTCAACAATACGGGGCCAGACCTCAGCCCAGATCTTCTACCACAAAAAATTGGGTAAGGTTGCTAACAATCAAATCAAGTCTGAGCCAAGTAGGGATTGATCTGCAAAATCTCAGACTAAGCTCTCGTATTACCGTGGTAACAAAGTGCTAGATGCGAATAGTGGTCTGTTCATACCTTCACGGACCACGTATAACATAGGGCTTCTAGTGCTCAATTGTACAGTACAATCAATGCTAGAAAGTTTCCAAATTGACTTGATTGATTGTTAGCAACTCTGCGATGGAGGAAACTGCTAGTCAATGAATTTAGGAGTCCCCTTATCATAAGCCTCCACGATTCTGGTATCATAGAGGCGCCTGCTGTCTGATGGCCTAATGAGATGTACAAAGGGATAGGACAAACCGGACGGGTATTCGCCTGGACCCTTGGAGTGCGGCGCCAAGTATCAGCGCATTGTGTACCGAAGACATGTCCACAGGGATTTTTGCACAGGGAAGATGCTTGGACCGGTAAGACTCTTGAAAGATGGTGCACTCCAGGCCAGGTATGGTATGCTCCAAACTAGACAAGCCTTTCCGAAGGAACTCCTCTTTTTGTAGAAAGGCGGGTAGGATTGGTGCTCATGATCACCATAATCAATGTTAATCCCGAGAAAACAGATTGGCAGTAATACGTAGTGTGTCTGGAGAAGAGGGCGAGATAGTTTCGAAAAGCAGCTACTCTGGTTCTATGTTGCCTGTTGGAGTGGTGAGTGGTGAAAGAATATAGGCAGTTCTCCTCCACTCGCACATAACTGAAGTCGGTAAAATATTATTAATGAACAGGCCGCCGGCCTCCACGGACCTTACGCCACTTATTCAAGGAGAGCTTGGTTGGAAAAAAAATACAAGATTTAGCATTGTCTAAATATCTGGTGAGGGTCGTTGACATTGTTCGATCACAAGAGAAAGTAACACACCACACAAAACGCTCTTCAAAGTATGAACCAGCCATATACTATCGCTTCTAACAGCCATCCCAACCGTCCATAGTCCTTATTTCCGGCGCAAAAGGAATGAACGTTCTTCGATACTACCCACACCTATTTCCTAAAATCGCCCCATTCCCTTTTATCCTTACACTCTGCGGGTAAACTTTCTAAGTTACATATCTCAACCAATCCAGCTCCATTCCCCCACCTATATGATGCGGCTCAGCTCATTTCTACCGCTAATCACAACCAATATGCTTCCGTTTCCGTCCCCAGCCCCACCATACATACTCGACACCACCACCCATAATAGAATCTCGATTTCTCCAATCCCGGATCATTCAATACGTCCCATCGCAAACCCCACAATCTATCATTCTAACTGCTACCAGTTATACTCAAGAAACCCGTTCACCTCATCGTGAACCCTCCAATTCTTTCGTCTATCTCAAAGCCCCACTTTACACCATACAAACTTTAGGATCTATTATCATATGTAAGTCTCCTGCACCTATGCAGTCAAAACCCAACATCCCGACTCAATCCATCTACCATATCTCCGCATCCCACGCCTCGTTTCGCCGCCTCCAAATGGCACCGCTCCCGTTATTTCTTACCCATCCCAACCCCTACGAAATCTAAAATTCAACCTCAAGAACCCAAACCACCCCTCTTAATTCACAGATAGCCCACTGGTCTATCATGTTTGCAATGAACAGTGAGAACGCATGCCCAGCTGTGCCCAGGATGGAATACAACGACCAAACGCCAAGACGCTCGAAAAACTAAGCCGCTGGCAGTCGCGGGTCGGAGCCAACACTAAAACCCAGTATGAAATGCACAGGTGACATTATTTCTCATACCAATTATTCCTTATTCATCCCCACAATCCAATCCATCCCATTTCCACAAGCTCAGCTTTCCAAAAACAATCATATTTCAGCCATCACAACCTAGCCGTCGATACCCCAGTATCAAGCCCATACCGCCCATCATCCTCTTTGATAATATCCGCACCCTTTTCTCCAACAGCATACGTACTAGCCATAATATTCCCAGAAACATGACCCGGAAAAACACTCGCATCGACCACCCTCAAACCCTTCACTACTCTCCCTTTCCCATCAATAACTCTTAACCTGTCATCAACAACTTCACCCATACTAGCCGTCCCAATTAAATGATACTGCGTCGAAATATGATTCTTCACGTACTCCACCCTCTGTTCCTCAGTCTCGAGTGAGTTATTAGGTGGAGGTTGAATTCTTTCTCCTAAGCTTTTGGCCACGAGCGGATGTTTGGATACTAGGTCTAGCCATTTTAGACCTGCAGCCAGGATTTTGGCGTCTGCCTCGTGGCGAAAATAGCCTGGGTCGATGGTGGGAGGTTTAAAAGGGTCGGACGAGGAGATATGGACTGTGCCGCGGGAGAGAGGGTGTTCTAGGCATATGAGAAGGGAAACACGATTTTTGCCTGGCGGGCGTTAGTTCACGTGGCAGATTCATGGTTCGAGTACACGGAAGTGGCTGCGGGGCTATACCTTTTGGCGGCGCGCTGAAGAATTGCACTTGATCTGAACCAGCTGATAGGTCAAGTTGGCAGGGAATACAGAAGGTTTGGAGGTTTGCAAATGTGGGGTCGGACAACTGATTAACAATTACCTGTTATATCGCCTGGGCTCACCAAACTCGCATAGCTCACAAATCCCATCAACATCCCTGGATTCCCATACGGTCCCTTCTTTGCTTTCTCATAGATTTCATGTTGGGCTTTGGCGTATTCCTCATTTTGAAGCTGATCCATACTCAGCACCCCGTCTTTCAAATCGAAGAGCATGCCTCCAAGTACATGATCCTGGAAGTTGGCTCCGACACTCTTATTCTCGATGACACATTCGACGCCCGCTCTTCCCAGAACCTCTGGATCACCGATGCCGGAGAGTTCGAGGAGTTGCGGAGTGTGGATCACGCCAGTCGATAGAACAATTTCTTTGGCAGCTTTAACATAGTAAAGTTTACCATAATGCAGGAATTTAATGCCAACGGCGCGACCGCCTTGTAGCAGAACTTTCGTAGCCTGGGCTTCGGTCAAGACGCGTAGGTTCGGACGATGCACGTTCGGGCGCAGATCTGGCCATCAGTTGGCGAGGCTCTAGGCCATAGCATTGTTAAAAACGTGAAAAGGACATACATCCTGTAGCAGCATAACTCCTCGTCCCAGGATCACCCGTTCGATCCACCGCACCCAGCGAAGAGTAAAACCCCATATGATCACCACTCCACGCATCAAGGAGCGTTTTCTTCGACCTCCCAACCTCGTACGCAGCTTTGCAGAATTCCTCTTCGAGTGGCATGTAATGGTCGTTGAAGCTCGTGTGGATTGGTCCCGATACCCCATGGTATTTCTCTTTGGCTGCATGTGGCATGAACTGCTTGTCTGCTGGCAGGGCCTTCGGATCTGGTACATCCAGCGTCTGGTGTTTGCGGAAGTATGGGAGGAGATCGTCCCAGCCCCAGCCTTTGTTGCCGAGCGCAGCCCAGGAGTCGTAGTCCTTGCGCGAGCCGCGGACGTACATGAGATAGTTGATTGCACTTGAGCCGCCAAGGACTTTGCCCCGGGGCATGGAGTATGTTTTGTTGCCGGCGTTGGGCTTGTTTTCCGTTAGTATCATTCCCGGGGTTGAGAGGGACTGAAGGCAGCGAGTCACCTGGGGGACACTACTCATACACCAATCGTATTCCTCGCGTCCAATCATAGTCGGGTAGAGAGCGGGTGTTGAAACCTGCTTGTCGTCCATGCGGTTCGCACCAGCCTCAATAACACCGACCTTTATTGCACATCAGTTAGTTCATGTCGTCATGAACGATGACTAGATGTCGGGGAAAGGAAGAAGCCAAAGCATACTTTGACACTCGGGTTCTCAGAAAGTCTGGCGGCGACGACTAGTCCAGCGGTTCCTCCTCCCACGATAACATAGTCAAAGTCGTGAGCAATGAACTCATCAATACCGCATAGTGCTGGGCCAGAATTCGGTGGTGCCATCGTAGATATTTCGTACCTAAGGTCGATTGGGAAGATATTGGGGAGGTGCTAAGGTCGGATCAAAGAAGTCGACGGTGCTGGGATGGCGCAATATATCGCCCAGCACCCCGCACGGAGGCTCCACGTACTCGGGATACCACAAACTATCGTAGCGGATTTGCAGTATGCGAATAACGCGTTCCTGGGTTAGAAGCATCTAGTGTCGGAGTCTGCGACCGAAGTGATCGGCGTGGTACTGGATGCGGGGTACGGGCCGTTGGACGAGAACTTTGCAACGCGCCTCAGAATGGACGAGTCAGCATTCTCGACGGCCATTTCAAATATTTGAAGTCCAGATTCAGGTTGCGACTTGGGTTGCATGAGCAATAGTGGCAGTATTAAGTTGATCGGCCCATTCCTGTCGTTCTGAAAGCTCGAATGCGCCGAAAGTATGTGGTTGGAATGACGAGTTCTTATCCTTCACAAACAGCTGATAAAGCACGCTTCCTCTTGGGACATCATCCATGATAGTCGCACGCTGGAATTGGCTGTCATTATCTGGCAATATTATCTCCAAATCAGAGATGGGGATAGGTTGCTCCTCCATTAGCACTCATCCAAGCGATCAGAAAGAGAGAATGAACTGACCCCTTCCAAAACCCAAATATTGCCCTCACCCGATCTGGTTTTCTTGCCGTCTTGACGCTTCCAGGATTTGGGCGGTTTTACCTTACCCCAAAAAAGATAGTTGTCGAGCAAAACAGCGTGAATAGCCTGCCAAGAGCCGTGGCCATTTACCTTGATCGCCAATCCTCCTTGATGTATAATCTTTCTCGTAGCGTCAACAAGATTGAGTTGCGCAAGATGACTGGAATCCAACGTGTGGATCCTGCGATACAGGCTCTGGACCTCCTCACGTTTTCGAGATTCCTCCATCAATTTCTGGCAAGAGCTGGGGAGCCTTTGGACAATTTCCAAGGCACCTTTCAGCCGTGGTTCGTCCTTTTTCGCCGCAGGCGTCGCGACAGTGTGAGTTAGCGATATCAGCTGCTCCAGTTTATCATTGTAGAGATCGAGTTGTGTGATGGGTAGGCAGAGATAGTCCTCCCATGACTTGCCGAACCACACGATTGAGAGACCTAGGGTGCCGATGAAGGTGCTGAACTTAGGATCCGTGTGGAGAGTAAGCCGGATGGCTGAATAAGCGTGCGGAACTCTTTGGCAATAGGTGCGATACAGGGCATGCGACTTTCTCGCCCAAGCTTCGAAGATGGTAGGACTGCATGTCGCAAAGCTCTTCTGTGAAATTTGACCCGTCATTGTGCCGAGGAGATATTGGCGGTGCAGTGGGGCTAACTGCTCCCCTATTGTGATGATCTCCAGATGTTTTTCGAGAACCGGCCATTTCTTGACTACGGGCTCGTAGAATATGCGCCGGAACTTGGTTATGCGCTCAATGAATTTTCTTCTTCAGCGATGAGGAAAGTCCATATATTATGCATTTCGACATCTTCAGAGGACGCGACGCGGATGGGATCTGGCTCTGTGGACAGAGCGCTGAAAATGCCGTAAGATGCCTTGTGGGCCAATGGGAGTGGTTTTCGTTGTACTTTTCCGCCGACCGAAGGTTCATCCGGCGTCGGCAGGGACTCGGAAAGGGTCTGCGATGAGGTTGATGCATTAGAAATTACTGATGGTGCAGAAAATACGGATGCGCTGTCCCCTGATAACGAAGAGCGCTTGTTACTACTCGGGGTAACCGATCTACCGTCTGTATATGGAGGTTGGCTTGGTCGGCGCGGTGGGAGAGGTGGGGGGTTCTCATCAAGGTCTTGGTTGTGAAGTGGACCGGGCGCGAGCCGGGCCTTGCTTGGCGCGCTTAGGGAGTCGTTCTCTTCTGATTTTGGGGGGTCAGCTTCAGTAGTGAGGATGACGGGCTTAGGTGTCGTAGAGGGCATAGGAGGCATGAAAGGAAGTAGATTTCGTTCGAGGGAGCTGAGAAGGTCGGCGTGGTCTTCAGCCCCCTCCTCCTCAGAGGCGTCTTCCGTCTCCGGTGTCTCTTCATTTCCCTCTTTTTGCTCTTCTGATAATACAGGAGCGAGATCGACGGAATCGAGATCTTCCAGAACGGCCTCGGGAAGTACTTGTTCTTCTCCCACTACGGTTGCATCGTTGTAGGAGTTCAGGTTAATCAGGCCACCATCAATGACTTCAACAACTGGCTCTTTTCCTTCCGCCCTTGTGGTGGCGAGGGCCATTGCTCTTCGATAGGCTCTTGAATTAACTACCTCATCGTCAAAGGTGAATTCGGCTTGGCTTAGGATTGACTGTGCATCTGAAAGATTTTTGGGATTGGAGTCTTTGTCGAAGATGGAATTTGGAACTCTGACACTTGGATGGGAAAGGCGCAATGATTTCGACCTGGTTGCTACTTTCTCCAATGTCACGCTGTTGTTTTGCACGAGTTTCCTGATTTCGGCTATAGATTCCCTTTCAGAAGTGTCAGCATAGGTTGAACGCCGATTGGATTCATGACATACATTTGAAGTCCTTGAATAAGCAAACTGAGGGCGGATTGCTGGCCACGTATTTGCTGAAGCAACTCCTTGAACGTCTCCTCTTTCAATAAATATCTAACTCTATCCACCCGTCCTAGCTCTTCGCTCTGTGCTTTCTGCGCCAATTCTCTTACCTCCTCTTCCAGGCACCCATATACAACCCTGCATCCTGTCAATGCCCTATCGAATGTCTCATGTAACTCTGGTTTGTCCTGGAGGGCGTCGTCTTGGAGTAGTGTCTGCACTTGGGATAGCGATGCAGCGATGACCATAGATTCGGAGTATATGGCGGTGATGAGGACAGAAGCATCTTTGTATCGCGAGCGCAGGTCATACAGTTCTTTGGCTGTGGTTATGCATTGCGGGATGGCTACCATCTGAAAGAAAACCATGTCAGTAAGGGCTGGGTACAGGGCTGGATGGGTAGGCAAGGCTGCAGCCAAGGAACAACGCTGCCAGTGGTAAGCGGGACGAGACTCACCACGCCGATTGCTGCCGACACCGTCTCCATTGTTACGCGATGCTTGAGATAGGTGAATATCGAGCTTTAAAGGGTGTGCTTTGAAGGCAGGCCGCGAGAGACGACACACGTCGAGGCAGAAATCAAGTGGTTCCTTCGGCCTCCAAGCTTACTGCCAAGGCGACGCCGCTGGTGCATCCATGCTTCGAACGTTCGTTCTCCCGGCAAGGGTTGTTCCGTTTCCGACATCGTTGCGACTCCTGTCCTCCTTCAAGACTCTTCCCCCTTCATCCCTTAGCCTCATCAACTTCATCAGTTTCTTCATCTTCGCCTCCTTCACAGCCTTTAATCTTTTGAAATTTTCGACTGGGTCACGAGCGGGGCATGCGATGTTCAATCTATGCCTTCATCTGAACTCCGTAATACCAACGAACCCGTGTGACATCTTCGTTTTAGATCACAATACATTTCCAACTTTCAATCGTAGCACCTGCTTCGACATAATTGTTTCATGCCCTCAGACATATATTTACATGACTTCCCGGTGAGTTGGCTTTGAAGTATTTTCGAATTCCGTTGCCAGATTATGTCTGTTACATCATGTTCGCATCTTGTGCTTCTCACCTAGAGGTCATTGTTCGACCATCCCTAGCCTACAACGATGACTATTTATATACGGCTTGACCTCATGAGTATTTAACAGGACAGATCCAATGACTAGTTGTTTAACTCCACCATCAATCCGAAAGCTCCTATTCAGATTCTTCCTCGGAATCTGGGATTGTCGGCGGGAACGGCCGCTCAGGCTTGTCAATCAGGGCATAGTTTCTACGCCTATGTTTTCGGACCACTATTGCTTTCCGCATAGCCTCACCGTCTTTATTATCGGGCCCTTTTGTTGGCGAAACTGCCATGGACAACCTTGCTACCTTGTGTAACAGAGTAGTATCACCACCGACCCCCCTTGTCAATTCTGATACAGCTTACAAATCACTGTCAGAGGTTATCTCACTCGTTTACATTATGTACGATAACACTCTTTTTGGCATTAACAATAATTCAATCTCTGATGACAATATTTATGAGTACTTCATGCTGCCAAATGTGACCTCCATCACCTTTCTCTCCGGATCGACCTTTAAAGCTGCTATCACAACTTTGTTCGGTTTTTCTTGACTGTCGAAAGTATTCACGACCTCCTTGCAGCGGTCCTAGGCGGCCTTGAAACGCTCCTTCACCGGCTTAGAGGTTTCGTCGGATAATGACGAGCTAACCTCCCGAATGGCCTTCAGTTTCGGATCCCGCACATCTCTACAAACCTCCACTTCATGCTGCTTTCCTTTAGCCGTGTCTCGACTTCTTCTCTATTAACGAGTTCATTCCAGGGCGGTGGCCGACCGATGAGGGGATGACGTTTCCTGTATCCTGGAAGGACCCACTCATCCCCCATCGCCGTTGGAGCAACGGATTTCATATCTACGTTCCCTTCAAGCAATGGAAATTGCGACCAATGCCTAAGCATACTTAAATCCCCCCGAAGCTATATGACCTCCCCTCCGAGGTAGTTCTTGACGAAATCTGCAAACTTGATCTTGTAAGCGTTGCATATAACTGTCAGAGGCTCCCCTCGAAAGAGACCCACGAGATCATTCAGATCCGGGCAGATGAGAACGATGCAGTCATTTGATCCAATGATAGCTTCGAATGCTCTCGACTACTTCATGTAGTCGGATGGGCTCGATAGCGGTCTAAGTTTAAGACTTGCAAGCAGAACATCAAGATGTTCAACTGTTATGTATCCCCCACCTAAATCCGAACACTCGCGAACGTCCCATGCATGGAACAGCAGAGGCAAGGATATCACCCACGCGACATCGACAGGATCAGAAGTGAGCAATAGCTGTGTTATGTTGACCACCTGAGATAGTACGTGATATGCAATCTCAAAATGCTTGAATGATCTCAAGATATTGCTCATTCTCACCGCTCTGAACTCGATTTTCTTGAAATTCATCCTCCAGTAGCAAATAGGTCAGGTTCATCGGCAAGCCAGGGCGCCTCCTCAGCGCACGCCCCAATCCCCTTATCATTCCGATTTTGCAGCAACCACTTCCATCCGCATATTCGATGTGCGTCTTGATTATGGAAAGTAAGACTTTCTCATGCTCCGGATGGAGATCGACTGTAGAAAGGATGCATTCAAACAGCTCTTGGGTATTTACTTTCAAGTACTTTTGCTTTCGGGTCGGGCGCAATTCAGAGGCCATTATTTGGTGAGTACGCTGTACATAGAGCATTTACCATTGATTGGTAATTGCCTCGTCAAGCTCACTCAATCGCTTGCTAATATACGAAATGATGTAGATTTGTTACATCTCCGCTTGAATGACGATATCAGTGAGCATATTGTCGAGTGCCTTATGGTTCAAGCTGAAGCTCTCAGAATCAAGTTACCACCATACTTAGATGTGGCATCTTCTGGAACCTTCAACGCATCCCGGCGGTTCTTGGCTTGGATAATTTTCGACTTTAGCTGTTGTGCCTCTTTTGTCTCTTTCCTTTAACTAGCAGCTTCGAGCTCTAGCGCGGAATCTACATATTCTTTGAATGTCGAACGATATTGGAAGATTTTAGGGTTGAAAATGTCCAGAAGCTTCCCCAATTCTTCATTCTTCTTTGGTATGTGAATACAGCATGCCACAGCGCGAAAAATATCCTGGATACCTAAATGCCTACAAGTACCCATCTCCTCCGCCGACGGGGACCGGGCAGTCATTGACAATCCGGGCAGCATGACATTGTTGACAGCCCAGCCTGTGGCATTGACTAGAGTTGTGTCCATCGACACACCGTAGTGCAGAACTTTAGCCGCATGCATATGTTTAATACGACCACCAATCTCCGCAACATATGGACTGCAGTCTCGTATCTGTCAGCCAAACACGTATTCAAGTCCCTCTTTTCAAGATAACCTTGCAACGACACCCATGATTCATAACGGCTTGTCAATAGTGCCGGGTGTCCATGGATTATCTCATTGTTCGGACGGTGTTCGCAAAGAGCCTTATGAGGACCAATGTGCTTTATCTGTTTGAGACTTTTCTGAGCCCTGCTCGTCCTTTCGGTGCCATTTCGAATAGGCTTGCCACAGGACCTCTTCGTTGGAAGGATCGATGCATCGGAAAGTAGCGCGACCTGACTGCGCTTTCATGGGTTGGCTTTTCAAGAGACATCTCGGACCGACACTATTGATGTTCTTCTCCTGAGATTGAGCGACTAGAGCTTTCGTTTTTTCTGTGGTGTCATGTGCCTCCTTTCCCATTACGGTATTCCCATGTGGCTTCGCAATGTTCATTGCATCTTGGGCTGTAGAAAATTAAGGCATGGTGCAATCCCTTGGTTCGGTTGTCGGACAATATCCTCATTTCATCTTCAGGACTCAGAACCAATCTCGACCTTCCATTTTCAACCCCATTGTGCAGGCCAATAGCATTGATTTGAGTCTACGAGCTGTCTGTCATCGACCCAAAGGTTGTTAGCATGGTCGGCGTATACTTTGAATTGCTTCCGAGCACTCCCTTCGTGATTCCCTCCCTGATTGGGTGGGCGAACGTGATAGTCCGTACCTCGGCCGACAATGATCTCGGGAGCTTTAGGATGGCCATGCCAGAAGATCAGATACCCACGCTCGCAGCTGCCGGGGGCAGCTGTTTTCACCAAGTGGACTCATCCAACTCAAGGCGAGCCGCAGACAAGGTTTGATCGGCTTTCTTGTAATACGGCGGATTGGCGGAGTTGTTCTGGTGCCGAGACTTCTCGTTCAGCTTCACGATGATCGAATGGATGATATTGAAGATGAGATTCACGCCCTTGGCTGCGATATCCAGCGGTGGGAGCGCCATCGCAGATTCGACACCACCAGAGGTTGTTCCTTTCGGTGATGAGGGACCAGTGGCGGGTTTTGAGACCTGCCAGAGTGGATGTAATTTAATGTCCTTTCTGTGTGGTGATCGGGTAACCGTCTCTACGTGTTATCTACGTTGCTGCCCCTTTTCATAATTTGACTTGCTGACAGATTCTACTTTCTGTACCTGGCTCGACGCCATCACGATAAACAAACGTCATCGATCCCCTCCCGACTATATCTATGCGTCAGAAACAGCAAGATGTTCACACTTACGGCAACCATGATACTCGGCGATTTTGAAGGGTAGTAAGTCAATGCCGCTTTTCGTTGGATGTTCATTTGCATTACCCCCAAAAGTCTTCTTTGATCTTGACTCTACCAATCTCCAATTCACATTAGACCCTTGATGTCATGGGCCGACAGACTTTTCTTCATTACGAAGGAACGACTGTGACAATTGGCACCCGTAATGTTGCGGCCGATGCATAAGTCCGAGTCTCGCGTTAACTTTGGAGTATTCTACGCTGTTCTTGGAGGTATATGCGCCTTTTTTGGTTTTATCACGTAAGCAGAATAATGGCCAGGCCATAACGGTGTGAGTCGTCAGGAATAATCTGCTTCCAAAGTGCTGGGTTGCCCCTGCAGATTCCTCAGTTCATTTTCTATCTTGGACATGTTCAATCTATATGGGAAGCATGCCAAGAACCCAGCTCTTGACCCTGGCAGTCCAGCCCGCTGCATTCCTCCTTTCGCGCTTTCTAATATTAGCCATGGGCCAGATGTCCAATACAAGATCCCATCGATTGTAGTTCCATCGCATCACGAAACTTCGATTGTCATCAACATGAGAATTTCCTCTATTTCTCATTTTCGACATGAGGGCGGTCGGGGAATCTTCAGCCCTAAATAGAAGCCGGGTAATTAGCGTCGGGCGGCTATGCAGGTCAGCACACCTTATTTTCCTATCCAATCATGATTCCCTCAGTTCGCCAATTTAACCCCAGTCTCCTCGCCGTCTGCTTATGAGCACGTTCGCATATCCGTTCCATTCGGCAAATTGCCATTTATGGAGACACAGCTTTCCCCAGTTGAACGCGGAATCGATGTCGCAAGCATGTGGGCTTACCTGCAGGAGGATGTCGCAAAGCGGGTTTACAGAGCGGGCTTACAACTAAAGATAGCGATCAACCAGATGTCTCATCTTATATTTTCACCAGTTCTCCCAAAGGCCTCCCGCGACTAGTTCCCCAGAAATCCTTCCCGTCTCACATCCCGCTATGAACTCAGAACCTAATTCCTACACCTACGCTGTCCACCTTGGCTTCTGGACAAACTGGTCCTATGGAGCCATTCGCGGCGGCACGATAACGCTGACACGACAGCATGGAGGCTTTCTGATCGCGTTCCTCGCCATCTACATAGGGATGGTAGGCAAGAGCTTCTGGCGCCTTGGATGCTTTACTCTACATCGTTACTTGTCGAGTGGGGAACTCCAAGATGGTCTACATCATCAGCGTCAAGCCATACTCCGGAATTCTGATACTGCTCAGGATGGGCTTGGAGACTGATGCTTAGCATGATCGCCTGGAGGCGGCACGCTCGACGACCTATCCTTCGATTACTACCAATCATCCTACTCGCATTTCTTGTCTCCGCCGCGTTCGGTATTGCGTCCATTTTCTCTTCGCACGTTACCACCGACACAGCAAACGAAGTGCTTCTTAACGGAGAAAGATGCGGCCTCTTGAGCCGTATAAAACCCAACAACGTAACGGCTGTGTATTCTATCTTCAAGCCGTATCACGCGGAGCTTACGAGCCAATTTTTAAACTATGGGATGCAATGTTATGGAAATTCATCAAATACGGACGGCTGCAACTTGTACACTAAAACCCACCTCCCGCTCATTGCGAATCCTAAGGCAGCATGCCCTTTCAACGAAACGATCTGCAAGTCCAACGAAAACAATTTGATCCTGGATACCGGCTACCTACACAGTCTAAAGCACCTGGGCATCAATTCATCTCCAAAAGACCAGTTCCAGGTGCGAGTGGTCCATGAGTGTGCACCGCTGGTCACTGATGGCTTCACCGAAATCTTTAACGACACTGCTATTGGGCCTGTCATGCGATATTTATATGGAAAGGGAAAGGATAGTACATACGTTGATAGGCGATGGACCCACCAGGCGCCCCTGAATTACCCATACGACTCCAATGGGACCGGTTATCTCCAAACAAGTCGACCAGAATACAGCCTCGGGTATGTGACTCGCTTCTAACACCGTCATCCTTCATGAACTAATATGTTGAGAAAGCTCTGTCGGAGCCTTTGGAGGTGCTGCAGAGTTGGTCACACATATGCAGCTATGGTCACCTATTCCACAACTCCAACGGCCAGACGCCGATGTATCTCTGCTATTTCTCTCAGCTCCTGGGATCAGGTTCTCAGCGCCTGTTGATGACCCTTGGTTCAACGCTCATCAGAACGCTGGACTGCTCTATGACCAAGACAATAAAACCCGTCCTTCGTGGGTCCAGGACTCAGCCGGTGGGGTCATGGGCTGTACCATGCAAATGCAATACTGCAACCCAAGTCTCTCCAAGCTCTCCGAATCGCTGCGCTGTGAGCCACTTCGTGGCATCATGGACCCTATCAGTGCCTCCACAATTCCGAAAATCTTCTCATCTAAGTCTCAACTAGATTTGGTAGCCAGGGCAAATGACATATTCAAGATGGATACATGCACTATAGATATATTCGTCGGCGCCATCGGGGCCGCTGCCCTTCGTGCTCGCTATGGACTTGGAAGAGGATACCAGGGCCCGCTTCCAATCAACCAATGGCAACTTGAAGCAGAGCACTGGGTCAAAGGTTTCCTGACTTCTATTCAAGATGCATTTGTCAGATCGGCGAATGGGCCTCCTCGCGAACTTGATCCGTTTTTGGTGCCGCCAGAGAAGAATGATACAGCAGCGAACACCATGTGTCGGAATCAGGTTTGTCTTTCTCTCCCTCATTCCTTCTTCATACATATACTGATCATATCGATAGAAAATCGTCAGCACGAAATACTCATCCTTCAATGTCCTGGGCATTTCTCTCATCTTGCTGCTCGGAGGCCTGATCATAGTGTTGGATCTCACGCTCGAGCCACTCATCGCTTGTTTTCTTAAACGTCGTTATCGGAATCACGTCGACCAGAATCAAGCTTGGTCAGCAAAGAAAAATCGAAAACATCATTTGTATGCGGTCCTGGAGTGGTCTTCGACAAATACACTCCAACTTCAGCGGCTAGCGTACGAGGAAGCCGGGTTTGGTAGGTGGGAAAAATGCGTTGGTGATAATCCTATCACTCTGCCGGGAGAGAAGTTGGGAGTGCTAAATTTGGATGATGTACAGCATCCGGTATTTAAGAAACAAGGGCGGGGCGGCGTCAAGAGGACTGGGACGGGGCTTGAGACGTTGGTTGAGGACAGTGTCGGGGTGGATAGGAAGAAGATGGAGGCGAATTTGGAGGAGTTAGATATAGCTGTGACGGTAACAGAGTCACCGTCTTCGAGTATCGCGGGAAAAGAGTTCAGGGATGGAGAGAAAGGGGCGAGATAAAGAACTGGGATATTTTTGAGCTAGGGCTCGAGGAGACTGACTTGTAACTTCTTACGCCTGTATGATTACGATAATAAAAGTTTTATATCTCCACAGCTAGTTGAAGGCCCCGGTCCCCGGCAATTCTCACATGAGAGAATAAAGCTAATACTCAAATATTGCAATCGGGACTTCGCTGTAATTTGGAATTCCTTGACAAACTTTCTATTTTTCCACCACATCCCAAGCCAACTTAACATGTGGGCCGGCTCTGCGCCCTTCCAATTTGAAGACTGTCCCATATGCAGCCAGATTGTGCCCGAGAATTATGGCCGGTGCGAGAAGGAGCAAAAAGTAGCGACTGACCCAGTTCGATTTGAGGGAATATCTAGAATTGGACTAATTGTATAGGCAAAGAATATACGTAGTTCCCAACAATCAATGCTGGGTCAATTATATTGAAATAAATCTACTTGTATAGGTACCAGGGCATATTATAGACCAATTTTGCGGTGTTGAAATCGACGTAAATTCGCGATATGGCCAAGAAATAAATGGAATTAGTAATCTGCCTTAAATTATCCTTTGACAAGGTGTTCAAACCGTCTGATTGTTAATAAAAAACCTCAATGACGCCTTTTTGATCTTTTCAGCGAGTTCCTGCAAATAGGAAAATTACAAGCCAACAGCCATAGATTGTTCGAGTAACTCTCTCTCGGCAATACGGCCTTATATCATCCTTCCCTTAGTAAATAGTGTTAGATAATAGCTCCCCCAAAGGTTTCCTTGTTCATCTTCTTTGTAGGGTGCTTCTTCGTCTAGATTGTGCACAATAAACTCGGGCTTTTGTTTTATTTTTCCAGATTTATCTTAACCGCCTTGTTTCCATAATAAATAATGGGTTATGAGTTAACTATATCTATCTCTCGTCTGCCCGGATGCGAATTAGTAGGTCCAGCAGAGTCCTTAAACAAGAATTGTACTAGAATATTAATAAATTGCTTATGTCATCGGGGCCGGCTTACAACAACGATAAGACGTACGAATTGCACACTGCCAAATTAAGAAAAGGATAAATTAGAGCTTTCTAAGCCTTGTTATGCGCTTTTCAGCAACTGCCAGTATATATTTTTTAGGTTAAGTACATCTACGCCGTTTCATACCATTATTTTGTAGCACTTATTTATCTTCGGAGTTATTATATACTTCGTCGCTCGATCTCTGAAGGGCCTGTGTAATATGAGAGTTAGGAGCAGTCTTTGCTGGCCGCTTCAGTCGCTTTAGGGTGAATGGAGAGGCTGGCGATATATAATATCAATGGTTGGTGTTGAAACATAAAGAGAACACTAGGGTATAGGGAAAGGGTAGAAAGGCAGATATTCGTACGAAGATGAGCTGTAGTAGCAAATAAGAACAGTCTACGCATCCTGCTAAGCCTACTAGAGGACTAATCCATCTTTAGAAACGCCCTCATACAGCACTCCCCAGGGCAGCTTGCCACGATCTCGATTTCTAATAGTGGTGAGTTTTCAAGAACTTCCTATCCTTCTGCAGAAGTGGTGCTTTGCCCTCTACCACCCCCCATGTTCTCTTTAGTTAAGCCATACAGTCCCGCGGGCGGGGTAGCTAAGTTGTCGTATTCGTTCAAGTAGTCGGAGGGAGGTGAACAAATTATCTAGATAGAAGATGTAGCTATTTGGCTGTACCTCCGTGGACGAAGTAATCGGGAGAGTTATGTACAAAAGACTTCACAGACAATTTCGGACGGCTCGGTGCTTCTGACGAGTTTTCGATAATGACACGGCCCAGAATACTGCAGCCGCCGACAACAAGAACCTTTAAAAGTATGCGCGGGTGTTCATATTAATGATATTGCTGTGAACTGAGGCGAGCTGTGGGAGACAGTTCGAGGTGAGTGGTGTACAAGGTAATAGGTTGACATAAAGGAGAGTTGCAAAACCGAAGTTGAGAAGCAATTCAGCGCTAGGTTATACTTTTCTAATGAAGTCAGTGATTCAGACTCAATGCAGGAGAATTAATCATGGAAGTTGTGCCCAAGGCCAGTTATCACACACGCTAAGAGCACATACATCTTAGGCGTCAAACTGTGCTCCACTCTCCGTTTCCGGCTGAATCAGAGATCTTCCTGTCTAGGTCCCATATCTAGCTCTATTCAGATTCCGGAAGTCACAACCACGGGCAGCGTAGAACGGGATTAAGGGGGTGGTGGAGATTTGGTTTGAAGGGTGGAACGCCCAACAGAAATGGAATTAGGGTGATATGGTATCGTTTACATGATATAGTTTCCGTACGGCTACTCCCGGGTTGACATTTACAACCACGTGTAAATTAGTTACGCGCGTTCAAGAAGGGTAAGTAGGCGTCATAGTGGGGTGAGAGCTGCGAGAATGGCTAAGTTCCTAGTAGAATAAAGCCGTGTCTAGTCAACCCCGTAAGCGCCTACACATTCCTCCGTAAGTAAATTGAAATAGTACCTACACTCAGCCTCTGTCAAGCTTGTGGGTATATAATATATTAAAAATAGTCGTAGATGGAAATAAATGACCGTGACTACCGAGCCTCCATATCCCACTTCCACTCTAATTAGAAGTTCTAGTTTCTTCTTACGCGCAGGAGATTTTTAGATAGCTACACCTACGGGTTGAGAGAATTACCGGAGACATTCTAGACGTAATCACTTTAGTTTTATCACATTTAGGGATCATATCTCACTCGCACCAAGACTCGCACCAAGATGATGCGGTAAAAATGGATGGCAAAGCATAGAGGGTGGGCCAATGTGAGATACTGGGAGATCAAAAATGTATGACGAGTAGACCTCTATTACACGCTAGGCCTACTGCAGGTAGATTAGTTAAGACCGAAATCTAAAAGGTCAACATGTGAAAACTACGCACCTACACCTACACCTTTACCAGACAGGCTCCAAGAAGGATCACATGCGCTTTAGATTCAATGAAGATGTATAAAACTATTTAAAACTCGCCTCTTGACGAGGCTACAAGGCTAAGACTAGGAGGCATCAAGACTCATAGGCAATTAGTAATTCGATTCCCTAATTCTAAAGCTTAATATTCTCATCACTCTAAGAATGAATGATATGCCGAGAGAAATGAGTTTTGGGGTTTATCCATAAAACTAATGCCAATGTAGCGCTACTGAATCTTCACCTAGAGATGAATTATTGATACTGCGTCATTACACGGAAAACTACGCCTCCATTTCCTCGCCCAAACCGTAGTTCTCCCCATTCCCTTCCACTATACTACTATTATCTTCACCCACTTCCTCCTCCCTCTCCTCCAACCTCCAATCTTCTCACTCATACCCAAAATCATCTTCGTCCCATCATAACTCTCCCCTCCCTCCTGCGCCGTATACCCTTTATTCTCAACCCACGACCCAATCCTACTCAACCCAAAAAGATCCATTCGCGATACGTTTTGACGAAATATCTACTCGTCCATCCTTTGGTACCCCACTTCAAATCCAGAATCTTGCCTATCCTTTGGCACCCCACTTCAAATCCAGAATCTTGCCTTTCCTGTGGCAACTATCAACATCGACGATCAGAAAACTCGTAGCGGATTCATTGACAAGCACGTTCTGGGGCTTGATATCACAGCGAATTATTCCAAGGCTGTAGAGATGATCGATTCCAGCTTCGATTGACGCGAGTGCGACATCGGCGTCGAAGGGCCGACGACTGTGGACTAGATCTGGGAGGGTTTGGTGGTAGGCGTCGAAGGCTAGACGCATAATTCTATTACCGTCATCAACCAGCGCACCGTGATAGGCACAAATATTCGATGCGGATATCGACTGGTAAACTCGCACATGTCAGTTTCACGGGCGATGAGGGCCGAGGTGTGGTAGCCGGTGCATAAGTAGTCGCTTAATCTGACGAGATCGGGCTGCTTATGATATATAGCAGAAGACTGGGTCTCGCTTGCCTTAGTTAAGTCGCAATGATATTCGGGGAAGATATTTTATGTATCCATTTCGCGTGGAGAGAAGACCTAGGTGTATAGAGCTGGGTTTTTGCGATCCTCCAGATTGGCTGGGATGTTTGGGGTCGTCGCTGCGTAAAATAATATGTAGGATTGACTTATTAGTACTTTTACGTAAATATATATATAATTTTTTTTTTTTGGGTATTTTTGTTCACTGGGCATGTGTAGGGTGGATTACTTGCGTGATGATGGTCTACAGTTGGTTGGCTTGCGAGGGCAAACAGTTAGATCAGTTGGTTGTTGAAAGGGTTTACCAGGGATATGATGAAATGCAGATTGACACGTGGCCGGAATACTTCCTGCACTTCCCGCATTTTACTTGAACTATGGAAACCTGGAAAGAGCACTGTGCATGGCGGGGCGAGGTTATGAATTTCGATCTTGAGGGCAATTTACGAAGCCCGAAAGCAAGCCCGAAATGCTGAGCTGTGATGTTCCGGTAGCGGCGAGGAAGGGTGAGAATGGCGCGGAAGTAGCCTGGCAGACCAATGTGAAACCGCCTAGAGGGAAGACGACATGGAGACTAGGTAGGATGTAAGCTAAAGCACCAGATGTATTCTTTGCCTGCGAGGAACTATGTGTATCCTGCCGGAGCTTGGATTAGGCTGTAGATAGAACCATATGAGAAATTGTGTAAAGAAACTGGAAAGGTGATTCGGCAAGGAGAGGATAGAGGAAACGGAACCCAGAAATTAACATCATTAAGTAGGTGAATATTACGGAGACTTGTGTCTCTTACTAGTAAACTAAGTAATCGCAGAACTAGAAGTCTGGCGACATATTGCATAGCCATAGCGACGAAGCGAAGATACTTGCCTCTGGGCGCGGGATGGAAGGAGTCCAGGTCGACTATTTTTAGCCAGACGATATCAGGGACGACAGGTGCGTCCGGTCTCTATCGCTCTAGGGCGGGGTGGGCTGTGGTTTCGGCCCAATCACCCTACTAATAATACTCAGCATGCTCGGTCAAGAACTAGGCCGACGTGTTTGTTGTTTTACAGAGGCCGTTGCTCCAACAAGTCGCCACGCCCAGCATGCGCCGACTTCGGCGCTAGGTTCGCATGGGACCATAAAGCCATCTGTGTTCTCCTACACATGGCTATCGTAACATTTTAACGCGCCCAGAACAAAAACTTGAAAGCGCAACGAACGAAATGAGGAAAAGGAGAAATTTCGATGACATCTTGAACAAGTGAGAAGAAATTGAATTACCGAGTGATATGGGCGGCTCTGCAGTCTTCTTCTACTTGCTGGCATGTAAACACTAGGGGGCTTATCGTGATCTTTTGAGGGTGAACATGATCGATTTGTTGCTGACCCTGCCAACCGGCTGCTCATGTCGCATATTTTTTGCAATAGCTTCGACCATGGCTTAGACGGCCACGTGGAGGTTCCTGACTATTGACCTCTTGAATAAACACCTATCAACGTGTTAGGTTTAAAGTTAGCCACGGGTCAACCTTTTCCTGTCCAACTTGATGTGGCTGTGATCAAGTCTCGCATAAGAATAGCAACCGGAGTTTTCACCTGCGTTTCATGTTCCGCTGTTTTATACTGTGATTGATAAGGCGATCACACGCCGATGTCTTCCATGAGTTGGATTTGAAACGCTGACGGTCGTTTAGACTTTCTCTTTCCGTATAATGCTTCGAGGTCAGCGACCCAGGAATTCAAAGATAATATTTGTGGCAGCCTTTAAATCCATATAAATGTCAAGGAGAAAAAGAGGGAATAGGTCTTGGCGAGCATGCGACATAGATTTATTTCATGGCGCGATATCGGAATGCGATTAGAACTGGAAGAGGCACTTTGTGGGGGCCAAAGACGTCCGATTCGCCATCCTGCCGCCTTCCGCCGCGTGGTTGACGTCGCACCTTCGAATTGAAATTCCCACCATGCCCCCCATCCTTCACCTCACCACACCGCCCCCCGAATTCACATTCGCTGTATATATTCTAGTCCTTCTCAACCCTTTTCCTCACCCTCATTTATTTTATGACCACAGTCATTACATTCAATATGCTCGACGCCCTCGCGCTGCCCACTCGCGATCTTGACGAACTCTCCCGCGAAGAAAAATCCTTCACCTTCGCCCACTTCACATGCGAACATGCCTGGGTCATTGGGAACATATTGCGCAATGCTCTCCGCACGGCCGATGCCTCCGCTATCATACATATCAGCCTTTCCAACAACATTGTGCTCTTCCACTCGCCCAGCATGCCGGGTATGATGCCCGACAACGAAATTTGGGTACAGCGAAAGCGGGCCACTGTTCTGCGCTGGGGACATTCATCCTGGTATATGCAGTGCAAGTTCAATGGCGACGAAAAGGCGTTCGCAGACAAATATGGGCTGGGGGAGGGAGAGAAGGGGAATTATGCCATCCACGGCGGGGGATACCCAGTGTTCGTGAAAGGGGTTGAAGGCCCAGTGGGCTGTATTGTGGTGAGTGGATTGAAGCAGGAGCAGGATCACGGGATTATCATTAAGGCGGTGGAGGAGTATAGAGAGTTAAGGGATGGGTATAGGAGTCCAATGCGGAGCATGACTATCAAATAGTTGTTGAATTATCATCTAGCCATCTGTTGGATGGGGGGGGTCATCAGTGAGATTCTTCATCAGATTCTTCAGGCTCCTCGGGGCCTTCAGTAGGAGGCATATTGGGAGGAGAAGTTGGCCTGAAGCCGAATCGCCCGCCGATCGCATCAAACGCGACATCCCAACCAAAGATGAAATTCCTTCCCGTGTTGACGAACGGAGGGGGGGATTGCTTCCCCGGGACAACATAAGCCGGCGCAACAGGTGACTTCTTCCCCACTTCGATTATATACCCCGCAACGCCCTTCTCATCATTGCTTGGAAATCCGATCGCAATCTTGGTCCCTGGCTTCACGCGTGTCACATACTTGTTCTTGCTGTACTTGGGATATTTCGGATTCTTCACCGTGACGTTCGGCGTCACGACCCCGACATCCGTCCTCAGATACATCTGGTTGATTCCGGTGTCGATGAGCGCAGAGCCGCAGTTGTTTCCCTCGTCGTTCAAGCTGAAGCACATGGGTACCATCGCCCAATCCCTCGGATCCGTGTCGTGCGTTACACCGGCCGGCAGATCTG
Source organism: Zopfia rhizophila CBS 207.26 (assembly GCA_010093925.1). Lineage (NCBI taxonomy): Eukaryota > Fungi > Ascomycota > Dothideomycetes > Zopfiaceae > Zopfia > Zopfia rhizophila. The sequence goes on from ML994637.1 coordinate 1,206,042, forward strand.
CCCACACGAAATCGTGGGTGTTTCTGGATGTCAGGCCCAGGTAGACGCCCTTCGTTGAGAGGGTGTAACCTGTACGAAGCTCGTCGGCCTTCAACCTCCTCCCATTAATGGATCCAATGTTCAGGAAGGGGTTCGCGGCGGGAATAGCGTTGGGCTGTCCGTCGCCAGGTTTGTTGCGTCCGAACCCAACGCCCATGTAGGTGATCTTGGACAAGTCACGAGGGGTAGGTGGCGGTCCATCCGGGTTAGGAGGGCATACGCCATTGTCGACTTCAGCGTTATACCAAGGACATTTCACCGACTTCTCGACCACGAGGACCGGAACTGTGGCCGTCACGTACGTCTTCTTCTCACCATGGAATGTAATTGGTAGATCGACAAGGTTGCCATTGTACAAGATGTTGCTGCTGGAGAGGTATTCATATGAAGGCTTGCCTTTGCTGGCATCCACATCCGGCAACAGAGGGGCACCAATAAGGACGCCTGTTGATCCAGTATCCATTGGAAGTTTGAAGTCGCTTCCGTTGATGGTAGCTTTCATCAAAGGAACACTTTCGGATTTGAATTTGTCGACATATGGGAGGAAGAAAGTCTTCCTGTAGTAGGTAAGGTCGTTCTTGTCGCAGCCGCAACCGTCATCCCATTCAGTGTGTGCATAACGACTATAGAAGAAATAAAGGAATAGGAGGGTAAATATGGAGATGGCCATTTCGAGGCGGTGCGTATGGAGTTTGGTGAAGAGTTGCGGGGTGCTCTTGACCCCCTTTATGGGTGGGCTGTTGTCGGAATGCATTTTCCTCATAACAACGTCGTACATATTTGGGAGTGCCATTGGATATCTATTGTTCGGAATGCCATCAAATCGTGATCTCACTTTCGAAATTTGAACCACCGATTGATTTTCGAGCAGGGGGAAAAGACCTAAGGTAGCGTCAGCAATTCCCTCTGAGCTCATATTTTTCCCCGTATAGTCGCAGATCCCATAAACTTTGTGGATTCGCTTAGTCAGGTCGAGGTGTTGGCTCGCTCACCGGGTTTTCTGTGTTGGTAGGAAAGCTGCTTTAACCTTCCAACACCCAATCTTCATGCACGCAACGGTCTCGTCCCTTGTCAATCTTCTCCCTGCTTGCGTAGCTACGACACCCACGATGGAATCACCTGATGCCAAAATAACCTCCGGTCATCTGCGGGACTAATGCCGATCGGCTTACCCACGTGACGCACGATGCAGTAACCTGCAGGTCTTGGCTCGACAGTGGAACCTAAGACCAACCACCGACATGGAGAATTCTGCTCCTCGCTCTCGTCTCACTGCCACATTTGATAAAGTCATACTTACCGGAGTGTCCAACAGCACACGCGACTCACTTAACACGCTCTGATCGAAGCCCTGCGTCGCATTCGTCCCATCTCGCCGTCGCTTTTCGAGTTCGAGCTTGAACCATCGCAAAACTACACGATTCGAAGTAAGAAAGAGTACGAGCATGTAGCCACCGCAAGCATGGCACGCTCTCCATCGCGCTCCTCTGACGGAGGCAGCGACCACTATGTGCGCACCGAACCGCGCCTCCTCGCCGCCGTCGAGAGAGGCAAACTCGACGAAGTGATCGCCATCATCGAAGCCGCAAAAGCGAAGAACTCACCCACCGACCACCTCCTCCGCATCGGCCTCATGCGCGCCGCCGAACGTGGTAACAAATCCGCCACCGAATACTTGCTCAAAGCCGGCGCAAAGCCGGACGGTGCGCCTGGGAATCGCGTTTCCCCCTTGCTGCGAGCGATTGAGAAGAACCATGTCGAGGTCGTGAGACTGTTGTTGGATTTCGGGGGCAATGTGGATGTGGCGGATAAACAGGGACGGACAGCGCTGATGACGGCTGCGTGGAAGAATCATTGGCATATTTTGAATGAGTTGTTGAGGAAAGGGGCGGACGTTAATAAGAGGGATAATGCAAAGAGGAACGTTTTGCATAATCTGGCTGCGGATAAACATTGTAACTGGGGACGGGATGTTATTGATCTATTACTTAGGACGGAGGTGCATGTTGATGGGGAACTTGGACAAGATGAGTTGAAGAGAAGTCCGTTGCATTGGGCTGCCGTTACGGGAAAGGGAGAGCTTTGCGAGATGTTGTTGACGAGAGCACGACATCCGAGGGCGAATGTGAACGCGGTGGAGATTAGAGAGAAGACGAGTTTGCATTTGGCCGCTAGTCATGGGAGAGATGATATTGTGGAGCTGTTGTTGAAGTATGGGGCGGATGTTATGGCGAGGAGTGATGGGAGTTGGACGCCGTTGCACAATGCGTGTGAGAATGGGAGTGTGAAGATTGTGAGGATTTTGTTGGCGAAGGGCGCGGAAATTAATGCGCGATTGTTGAATGGAATGACGCCGTTGCATGTTGCGGCGCAGGCAGGGCACGAGGACGTCGTCAAGTGTTTGCTGGAGAGGAAGGATGTTAAGAGGGCCGCCAGAGACGCTTTTGGGATTACGCCGTTTTTAAGAGCGGCGCAGAATAAGAGGAAAGATATTGTCAATCTTCTGGCTCCGTTCAACCACGTGGAAACTTTGTCGGAAGATGCGCTGGGTGCGTGCAATGGGTTCAATGCGACGATCGTGGATTTCGGCAATTTCCATAATGAGAATAGGGTCAAGAAGAAGACGGTTTATGAACTGCTATATGGGAGGGACACTATCAATCCGCGCATACCGGCCGTTTCCATTCTACCGAAGGAAAAAGCGACCAATTTCAGGTGGATTCATATTCCGGCGAATAACATGGCCTGGGTTGAGGCTCTTCTTACAAAAGCATTTATTGAAGAGGGAGCAAGCGATGTCGAAGGTTTCAAGGCCTTGGAGCGATCGTTCAGCCATCAACATCGGGGACAGCAGATTCACTCGCATTTCATGAGACCGCTTTGTCAGAGTACACCTCGAGCGCCAAAACATACAGACGATTCTGACCTTTCTGATACCGGAGCTGAGCAGGGTCCGCCGCAGATTATCGTCTCCCAGGGTCTGGGTATAAGTACGAATAACACCGCAGGTGCGCAGGAACCCCTACCACCGAAGACTCCCGCCCGAACCGCGACGATTGAATCGAACTGGACTACTGGTTCCGGTTCGGGAAAAGAACCCAAAAAAGGCAAAGAGAAGACCAAGAAGCAACATCCAACCCCGAAGCGCAGAGGAACCGATACCCCGACAAAGCAGCAAGACCACCACTCACGACGGAAAGTCAGCCAACCCTTGCACGAGAGTCGAGGGCATCTGCGGTCTCCAGGCTCCCCGGGCAGGAAGGATCCGACGCAGGTCGCGAAGGGGAACATCTTCATTTTCATACCATATCTGCACTTCGAGACGGATCAGAAGAGAAAAGAAATGCAGGCCGCAATCTCGCGGGCCCAAAAGCTGAAGTTCTCTCCTTCGGCTGCGAACGTGCAACACCAGCGACCCGGTCTTCAAAGAGCTAGCACGTACGATGAAATGCTACTCCGGGCGCATTTGACCAGTTCTACGGTGAGCCTACACGTCCGTCGAACGCTGGATCAGTTCTTCTACCACAACATCGACACAGCGTCTCGAGATCAAGATCAAGTGGTCTACAGATACCAGTGTAAGGGATTGAGTCCGGAGGAGTCTGGCATCGATCCAAAAATCTTCATGGTCGATCAACTATGGATGTGGATCCTCGGCAAGGATCTCATCGTAACCTCCTTCCCACAACGCTGGCAACAGCCCAAAAATGATCCCTTAAACGTGCTCGATGGCATCATCGAAGACATCAACAGCAAAACTCGGGAGCCCGTCCGCTCCGTCTACGACTTAGCTATGATAATCACTAGTCGGTGTTCTGGAGTGTTTGATAGACACCGCACGGGCGACGAAGATTATCAGTTTTTGGATATGTTTGAGAGTTCTATCGGCGATGCTACTGACCGCGAAACCCTGCTCTTCAAAGAATTCAATACGGCTTCCGCGCAAGCATCGGCCTGGCTGCAGCATCATCGACGCCCGAATCGGTTCTCAAGGCAACTGGAAGCTGAGAGTCGGACTATCAATCACCAAAACCGCTATGCCTCCCACCCGCATACCCACGGCCACGCCCTCGATAACCCTGCCATAAAAGAGGAAAAATTTCGATACGATAATAGCAGTCCCATTCATGCACCCCTCTTCGTCGATAAATTACTCGATATTGGCGCTGAAACAGATCTTCTAGCCGAAACGAAAGATATCCGCGACGAACTGAACATGATTGCCAAAGTCCTTGAAGACCAGAAAACCGTTTTGCCTGATCTCGAGTCTTCAATAACAGATATATACAGGGAGGAACATAAGAGCCAGCAAGAGCTGAAGAAAAGATTTAAAGATCAGTTGAAGCAGATCGATACGCATTTGAAAGATTTAGAGCGCATGAACAAACAAGCCGAACGGATCTACAGTTCTATTACGGATCTGTTGGATCTGAAACAGAAACATGCCAACGCCTTCGAAGCACGATTTGCGAGAGATCAGGCTGCGGGAACCGCCCGCCAATCCCAAACTATTATGGTCTTCACTATCGTCACGATTATTTTCTTACCGTTGAGTCTTATCGCAGCGATCTTCACCATTAATGTTCAGGAGTTTCCGCATCGGGAGGGCGGTTCCGAACCCTCCCTTCCTTTTGCATACGTCGCGAAATATATATTTGGGATCGGGTTTGCGATTTCTATCCCGTTGATTGCGGTTGCGTTGCAGTTGGATGCTATTGGGAATTTCTCCCGCGAAGTTCGACAAAGGTGGCAGGAGCGTGGGAGGAAGAGCAAAGCGGCCGATGGAGGAATTAGTAACGAGAAGGTCGAGCTAGAGCACGAGTATGTGGTGGATACGAGGAGGTTGGGAGAAGCTTTGAGCGCTGGACGAAGCACACGGAGCAGGAGATCGGTGGAGTTGAATTATCTTGGCGGTCACCTGCTACCGGTTACTTCGAGGGGAACAGCACGAACGGCGCATACGAACGGGAAGCCGGAAGTTTTGATGACAAATGGACTCACCCCAATGGACTACCCATCAACGGGATTCCGCATTCGTAGGAGCGCTGACATCGAGAGAGGAGGGTGAGAATATGCACGGAACGTGTATGTGGGGGATATAAGATATGGCCCACGCGGCGAAGGAGCGTGCTTGTTTTGCCTCGCTCGGTGCATCACGGCCGATTTTACTCTGATTGGAATTCCATGACAATCGGATGCGGTTATCTCAAACTTTGAAGCAAGGCGTTGCAGCCAAAAGTTCAATACCCATATAGCATAGTAATATTATTCCATAATCTCTCATTTATATGTTCACTACTCTTCTTGCCTTCTCAACATGGACTCTTTCCCTACCATATTCTTCTCTCCTACCCTTGTACCTGGTTAATCAACCCTGTTTTACTCACCATTCCACCTTCCCAACCCTCTCGTTCCACTTCCTTGAGCATACCCACTGCGTCTCTGGCAGATTCTTAGAAATGCTTACCTTGCAAGCTGACTCAAAGTGTATACCTCAGGCTTCGATACGGTACTGACCGGGCCAATTTGGGAACTCGGATATCGAAACAGTAGAACTTTTTCGGAAACTCGAGGTGATTACAGCTATAGGAGCGGCAATAAATTTAGCGCGGGAGAGAAAGAGAGTCAAGGCTCGTATATGCAATGAGCACATCACAATAGACGCAGGATTTGTAACCAAGAGAGAATCCGTGCAGATGAAGATGATTGCACTGTTCGCTGAGGATTCCCACTCCTTCTAGAGGTTTATGTGTACAAGATGAATGCCGAGTCGGGAGAGCATCTATCCGACTAGGTAACTTGAACGACCCGCAGCATGCACAACGCTAGTAAACGCTAGCAAAACCATGCACTGCTTTTTTAGCCCGGGAGGGAGACCGAGCCAAGGCTCGTTTATGAATGGTGCTAACCGGATGCATCAAAAGTGTATTCCTTTTTTAGCCAGCGCGAAAGCACAGTCAAGGCTGGGTTTCACTGAGCAGCCTCGCACGTGACTCCAATCGAATGCCGGATATGGTAAAGAAAGAAGTTGGCAAATTCATGGAAAGTCGTGAACAAGAAGGTTAAGTACCCATCTTGTACAGTTATCTCCATCCATAATTCAATATTAACATTTCGATTGGATTCATCGGAAGCGTAAATGCACGATCTCACCATCATCATAACGCTCAGCATTTTCCCATTCTCATGTCTAGTGCGGAAAGCTTTAGCAATTATCTGCTCATAATCCCTGTAACCTACCAAAAGGACATCACTTTCCCTGATGAGCTTACCCGGCGTACCCGCTCCAGTATAACCACAACCCAGCACCTCCTCCAAGCCCTTATTTCAACCCATTCGCCTCAAAAATTGCAAACTCTTTCCTGATTGGTCGAATGCAACTTACTGCTTACGCTCGAATACTTGAAACGAACCTGTAATACGCCTGATAAAGCACCATATAAAGGTTTCTGATGTATAATATAATTCCCGACGGTTTAGATTTTGGATTTTGGATTGGAATGAGAAGTAGCGATATTGCGGTGAGACGGTTACCAATTCTGATTTTCTGACAATAATTTGCGGATTTAGCTTTCACATTACTAGTATGACGATACCAGTTGGATTTTCGAACGTAGCGGTTTGGTGTGGTCATTGGTAGGTGAAGCATTGTCGTACATGATGGGAGTAAATTTAGATCTTCGTGTGCTGCGAATTTAGCGCTGAGAGAAGTGCAATTAACGCAAGCATTGCCCCGGTTTGCACTACGAATTTAGCCCGAGAGAGGAGGAGAGCCAAAGGCTAGACTTCACCAGTGATCAACCTCGCACATGACTCGGGCTGAGTATCATGTAAAGAAGCGAAGTATTGAGTGCATGTTCATGATCTTCCTATCTATCACTGTTTCTGCGTTAAATTCCATCCTGGCCCTTCGACGTAGTCCTTCATCCGAATTCATTACCCAGTGTTAAAAGGGAGCGGGAGGGACAAGTGTAGCCTTTAGCGGTTAGGGTTGCTGTAAAAGCAGCCCATTTTATCGTTGATGGCAGGTGCTAGGTTACCTCCAGGATTGTAACTGAGTGCAGGGAATCAATGTAGCAACCCATGATGAATTAAGGGCTATCTAGATGATGTATATATATGTAAATGAGTGACCAGGCAGATGAGCGCCAAGCAGGTAGCAAGGAGGCTAGAAGGGACTAATGAAGGCAGATGGACCTAGTGTAGGCGGTAACAAACAAGTGTAGGCTACAGTACCAATCAATGCTGTTCCGTGACAAGGATGGTTGTAGATCTGGTAGACGTATTTAGTGCTGTCGCAGTCTGGGCCGCTGGGTATTTTGTTAGTGGATGAGAAGAGAAGCAATGGAGGAAGGGGCACCGTGTTGCGATTTGTTTCGAGAAGCTGGGGTGGAAAGGGGGAGATATGTGGGATGATATTGGAGATGAAAGTCGACGCGTAGAATGGATGGATACCGTGGAGTGCTCAAACTGACCCAAGGAAAATACAATTCCCGCCTCGATCGGGCTCCGCACTACTGATCCGCTTCACCCAATATTTATCCGGATGGATCGCCTTCAAGATTGGATAATATCCGTAGTAGCAGTCACCTTTGAAGTTCTTCTGTCCGCACATTTAGACGGCTTAGCATAAGATGATGCGGTTGCCAAGTTCAATACCCGGACTTCGCTTTTCGATGCCATTAGAGAGTGTAATAATCTCAGGATGGCTACCATTGGATTTCATTTGCTGGACGGCGGATGTGAGGGTGCTTTAGTCAAGACGGCCGGCGAGGATGTAGGAGGATTGTAACCGAGTGCAGGGAATCAATGTAGCAACCCATGATTAATTAAATGAGTGGAAGACTCAATCTATATACACAATCGAGGTGGATTGTACGTAAGAGCGTACGTAGAAGAGTACGCAATCTGCTGACGCCATTAGAGTCAGAGGTGAGAGATGGCGAGAGCACTACTTGATGACAAAGAGCGCTACTCGGTGACATATACACTTGATAAGTATTCACAAATTGAAATCACGTTCTTTAGCTCAGATCAATCGTAGGAGGACCGAGATTCCAAACTGGCCAACAATATTAAGCGGTTTAAGTTCACAAGCGCCTTTGATGTCACTGAGTAAGCTTCCCAAAGGAAAATAGTGGTAGCGTGCTGATTAATTTAGTGTACACCCTGACACCATTATAGTAAAAGGCTGTTCATTCTGCTATAATTTATTGGACTTTAGAGCAGGTAATGCAGGGAGAGGTAATGGTACCAGTATGAGTGACGCAGCAGTCATTCATTTTGCGAAGGCACGTCCGAATCTTGTTAACGCTAGCCTCGATTGTAGGATCCGGTTCACAGACGATTCTTTGCTTACTCTCTTCACCAATTGCCCGTACCTCCGCTACGTTTAGTTTTCTAGAAACGATTAAATTGTAGGGAAGTTAAAGGGAACCGCGCTTGATTTGCTAAGAGGGAAGCCTGAATTAGAAAAGAAGTTAGTTAAGCTAAGGCTTACATACAAGTACAATGGGAGAAGACATTCAAGACGGCGGTTAAGGTACTTTCTACGGCAAGGAAAAGGCTGGCAATTGAAGTTAGCGGCACGCATGAAAGGCATGGCGATGTCAAACACTTGGCTCAGCGGAAAGGAAATTTACGGCTATCAAGCATTCGATGGATCAGGTGGCTTCGATTCATATAGGGGGTTTAGTAGACTCTTCTGAGAATAAGTGCGCCCGTTACGATATTTCCTTTTTTTTTTTTAACTAATATTGAGCACAAGATGGCAAAGGGGTTGGTAATTAAGGCTTCGAAGGGGGAATAAACAAGGAAAGAGAAGGTAAAGAAGTGAACTGTAGGTATTTGTAGGTCTAAAATTTGCATCTTTCTATATATCCTACGCAATATCCAATGTAAATAGATCTCCTACATCCTTCAAACCATTATCATGTTGCTCCTCAACCCTCCCATGATCGCCCACAAATTATGAGCCTCCTCGCTGCTCGCTTACACCCAACGCCCTCAGTAAATGTTGCTGACATATTGCTTTCAGGTCTATACGAAAGAGAAACTCGCTGATTGTCAGGTACAAATATCTACCAAAGGCCACATGCATATTATGCGGCAAACCGACATAATGTCAAGAAAATTGACGTTAAGAGAAGAGTGGAGGAGCTCAAAGATCAAAAATGGCGTAAGACCACGCCATCACGTTACCTAATCGGATAGATGCCCTTCCGACTTACCATTCATCTTGTACATATAAATCTCTATGGGAGTGCGAATTCTCAGTCAACAATGCAATCCTCTTCATCTACATCAATGCGCCCTTGGTCGCAAAAGGGGTCTGGAGAAAGAGGGGGACTATTCTTGGGAGCAATATGTTCGAGAGAGGTATATTGACTACCCCCGCTAATTCAATTTACTAGAGTTCGAAGCCGATCCTGAACCATACGCTAAAGTCATATGCTTGGAATTTGCCATCGCCTTCCATGTCGCCCTTCCGCGTGAGATCCGGGACCAAGTATACCACTCTCTTATCCGCCCCGAGAAGGAAGGGAACAATATCATTTGATGATGGCCAGGGATCCTCAATCATTCCGGACCGCAGAAGATATGGAGGGTTGCCGAATTCAGTACGCGGATGCAGAGTATGTCGGGCTGCAAGTGGCGAAGGACGTAGCCGAGATTTTCTACCAGCAGCGGGTGTTCGATTTTGTCTTTCCAGAATCTTTCCTTTCAGATTCCCACCTGATTCACCAGTTTCTCACCGTCGACCGGCTGGGCCACGGACTTGTCCCCAAAGATCTCGTACGCAGAGTCAATATCCACATCTACGATAATTGTGAAGGTCACACAGATCAGCTCTGAGGCAACCTGGAGGAGCTTCTCAGAATCGAGAACAAGAGTGCTCATATAGCCATTGATTTCACCTGGAAGCCACGCCAAATACAGTCTGGATATTCTCAAAGTCATCATGCTCGTCTTATATGTCATGGTAAAACATGTGTTTCGAGTGGATCCGAAGGTACGGGATGGCACATTACACAAAATGAATACCAATGAAATATTCGAATGCCCCATTGAGGTCGCTATCAAGGAATTGGAAGATATAGTGCAGGTAGGTAGAAGCTTGGCTACTTTCTGGTAACACTGAAAAGCGAGTTCTAATGTCTAGATGATATTGTCTTAACGAAGATGAGGGATAGGGGAGGTGACCCGAAATTCTCAATTGGAACAAGGGTTCACTAATTAGCCCTTAGTTTTTATTTGTAGTTTCAAATTCAGCGGTGATTTGCATGGTACTCTCCACATAGGGTGGGGTTCGGAGGGTACAGATAATATAGAAAAGGACAGATGCAATCTTAGCTTTCACCTTTCCACCTACCTGACCGTTCCTGCTGAATATCTAATCCTTCTATCTGAGTACCGAAAAATTAGCCAAGGCAGCGCAGTAAGACCTAGAGATGTCAATGTTGGAATCGCATTTCAATTTCCCCTTACCTTCATCCTAGACTCTACTCCAACATCATATCCTTCATCCCAAATCTATTCATAATACCCGGATTCGACGTCCCACCTTTCCTCTCTACGTGCCACTAACGACGACATATTTCTTTTAACTATCACGTGACTTATCCAGTCCTAACCTTTGAGGATTGACCACAATATGATCTGGAAGATATGACATACAGGTCGTATACATAGAATGCCACTCTTTTCTGCACGTGCAACTTCAACATGTCCGCTCCACACTGCCCAACAGCTGCCTCCACTAATAGATCACAGTTCGGGCTTGGCCCCTTTCTACTACACGGCAGTTCCATGTCGAAACCACCGATCGCAACTCACGGAAATGTTTCATGATTTTAGAACGCCCCTATATCCGTGCTTGACCCAAGTTTTTTGCTGCTATAATTCCCGCCGACAGATAATAAAGGAACGGAGGGACGAAGCGTGCCAAGTACATCGCGCGTCGTGCAGACCTTCCACGTACGTAAGAAGAAAGCCGATTAACAAAGCCAATCCATAAGAACACCACTATCTCAGCGTCAGAAAACAGACTGCCTTGCATCTCATTATTCCATATATCCAGAGCGGTGTAGCCACGCCAAATTCTCACCGGCCGCCCCACCTTCCACTCTCTGTAACCGAGTGCAGGGAATCAATGTAGCAACCCATCATCAATTGAATGAATGGAAGACTCGATATTATATACACAATCGAGGTAGATCATTCGTACGAGAAAACAATCAGCAGACGCAGTGAGGGCCTAATGTGTTGGAGGCCTGATGTGATAAGGGAGGGCCTAAATGTGATGAGACAAAGACAAGGCGTTACTTGGTGACACTCTCTCCTAGTCGGCTTATTTAACCCTACGACCTTATCATATAAATTGCTCAAACACAACCTTGTTATAACGTCAGTTTCGTCAGTTCCAGAAGACTCCAGAGTTTCATTCTAAAGTATTTAAAATTGGTTCTCTAAGTAGAACCGCACACCTCGTATCTTTAAACCAATTAAAAACGACCGAGGTCAACCAATATATTAATAAAAATAGTCTCCCACCACCACCTTTTGAGATTTTCACTCCTCCGGTGCTGCATCTATCGCCATATATATCTGCTTCTAAGACGGAAGCATTGGAGGCGATGGGTGAGCTGGAAGCGTTGCTGCTTGGGCCGGTGGACTCTATATATCGGGCTGTGACAAGTGTACCCACATTCTCTCACCCCAAATCAAACATCAGCTTACTAACAACCCCAGGCACACAAATGTCATCCCCTTCTATGCTGTCGTGAAGTTCATCATCCCCCACTCCTACCACCGGAAGCAAAATCTTCTATTGCTATTGAAGAAGTAGCCAGGAAATACAACCTTGATCCCGCCTCCGTATCCCGCCTCCTCGCCACAGCATGGCTATCCACCGCGTCTTCACTTCCCCCACACACCCCCCTCACCATAGCCCAAGTCCCTTACCCTACGCTCCTGGATCTCCGGTGCATTAGGCGAAATTTAGGTTATAGATCCAAGAATTGCGGATGTGACGGTCAGATAGCCTGCATCCCAGAAACCAGATCGGACCGCTTCAAACACCGTACACAATACTCCTGACCTTTTTTTTTGGCGGAACTCGGAACTCGGAAGGCAGGGTAAAGACATTTGCAGACACGAATTTCTTTTTTTTTTAAAAAAAAAGAATCGCCTGGTTTTGCGAAGGAGTGGTGATTAGTGGGTATGAGTAGGATAAACGCGCTAATGGAACTGTTGTTTATGCCGGAGGTTCGCACGGCGTTATTGGAAAATTGTTAGCAGAAAAATATCCCCCCATTCTCGTCGTGGTACAAGATCGGCCTGAAGTCATCGCTGGAGCTCCAAAAGATGGGGGGATGAATCTAGAATTCATGATTCATGATTTTATCGGGGAGCAGCCGGTCAAGCACACTGACATATTCTTCCTACTCGTGATTCTGCACGACTGGAGCGATAAGTATGGTCACCAGGTCCTCCGCAACTTGATCCCGGCACTTAGGAAAGGGGCTACGGTTGTGGTAATGGATCATGTGCTCCCCGAACCGGGGATGGTGAGGTGTTTGAGGAGAGGTTGGGGGTTGTGTTTGATTTGGTGATGAAGGAGTTGTTTAATGCGAGGGAGAGGGGTGTGAAGGATTGGGCAGGATTGGGTTTGGGGGTGTGACAGGAGGCTTAGAGTTGTGAATGTGGATAGGCCAGAGGGAAGTCAGTTGGGGTTTGTGGTTGTGGAGTGGGATGGTTGAGAGGTTGCAGGGGTGGTGGTGAGTTGAGGGAAGGAATGGTGGATATGAATTTGCAGGTGCAAGGAGGAGTGGTATGCATTGGATGTGATTCAAGCGTACCACTGGCCATGTATCTCGAGATATCCTAAGGTAGATAAAGACAGAAGAAAGAATTATGCGAGTTAATCCAAAATTTCCAAGATAGTAATGACCGTCATGAAGGGGGACAAAAGTTTCCACCCCCCTATGGTTAAATCCAAACAAAATATGTGAGGCATCCCGGACCCTTTTCGCAATTTCCTCAGTCCCATAGAATGAGCTGCCAAGTGACTTTCTTCTTCCGCAGCATCTTCATAACACCACTCGGAAGCAAATTCTGGTCGACGATGCTCAAAGCTCCAAACCGCTTCATCAGCTCCTCGGCATAGAGATGCATGATCCATTTGTTCTCGCTTGTCAAAGAACCCCAGCCCATGCCATGGCTATATCCTAACTCATCAAACCAGGGCTTGATGTCATCCGTCAACCTCACGTCCTGCACGCTAGGCTTCTGCATAAGCTCAACATAGGCGGCCCTGAGAAGAGGAGAATACGTCTCGCGACATCGGGTATACTCTTCAAAAGAAAAGAACTTCTCGGTGACAATATTTGACGTCTCAGTATTTCCATCGTCGGCTTTCTTGAAGCGTTGGCGCTTTTTAGCGTCGCTGAGGGAGAAGAATAGTTCACCATCTTCCTTGTACATCCTCTTCTCCGCCTTTTCGAACTCTCTGATTCTGTCCAATGGGTCTTTCATGAGCTGGTCCTTGAGTATAAAGAATGGGATGAAGGGATTTTGAAGACCCAATCCTCCGAATTCCTCGGGTAGAAAGAAGAAGGAGTCCGGGATGTTCTTTACAGCGAAACGACGGGAAAATAGTTCGCGAAGATACTCTGTCACGCTGCCGTTATGCTGATCAAATAGCTCGCGCTGCATCCGCGCGTGCGTTTGAAGGATGGCATCTACATGGCCTTGTCCGAAGCAATTCGCCGGCTTGCCGAATGTGGTCTGGAAGAACTTCCCCATGCATGCGTTCCAGGTTTGCACCCAAGAAAGGATGCTAGTGCACTGTCCCAATTGCTTTTGGAGCTGTCGTCTGTGTTTATCGACTTGCGGCGTGTCGATGGTCCACTGTCCTTCATCGGTCAACTTCAGCATGCCCATGCATACGGGACCTTTCGGAAACTTGGCAGCAAGTTCTGCGTCCTTCTCCTTGTATGAAAAGTAGACGGAGCCTGTCTTCTTGGAATTCATGTCGAGACCGAGCACCTTAACGAGGCTTTCGATAGTTTGCCAGGCACTGGCACATTGGGAAGGGTCGCCGGACAGCCAAAGGTCATCGTGAAATCGGATTAGTGTCATGTTGGCAATGCGGTTCACGGCCACGTCCATAGCGAAGAGAACGCATTCCCCGAAAAGCTTTTCGAAAGCATCAGTAATGGGGATACCCCGCTTACGCGTACGTACGTTCTCTCCAGGCGTCTCACTCATGCGTAGCGGTGCTTCGGCAAACTTCCTAAAGAATTTGATCCAGTCTTCCGGTACTCCCCAGAATCGTAACACAGCGAATAGAGTGGTGTGTGGGAGGCCAGTGGCATACCATTGCAAATCCGACTGCACAACAGCGACATCGCCATGCAAAGAGCGACGGATTATCACGTCGGTTGCGATTTGTCGAAGCAGCATTTGTCGGATTCCGAGACCTGTTTTACTGTCATCGTTCGGATCCTTGTAGTTATCCTCGCCGTAAGGGTCGGAGCCATCCGTCAGCGACTCAGGGAGAGACGACAAGAAGAAAGTAGTCCGAAATGTGTTGGCTTTCGCCTGCTCGATACCGTCCGTTGAGGATGGCTTAACACCGGTGAAATAGTAGCGGCGGAGCACCTGCTCCGCCGACATCTTCTCAAAACCTTTCCAGAATTTGGAATCGAATGGCAAGCGACGGAACACCCCCTTGAACTCAGCGCACCATGAGACAGCGATGTAGTGCAGGAAGAGTGCCTGCAAGATATCCTGGTCCATCATGATACGGTATTTGCCATTGCCCTGTCGGCGTGGTTCGTAGTACATGCCTTCATCAGCTTCCCAGGACCAGTTGTCAATGTCGGAAAAGCGGAGGTTTAGAACGTCGGCAATTTCATCTAGAACGACATCATTCTGGGAGAACTCGGAGAGCGTCATTTTAGCCGCGTCATTGAGGAGATCGTTGGTGAGAAGCGCCTGAATGCACGATTTCAAAACGACGCTGTTGAAAGGAGCGGATCTTTCTTTGAAATTGCGCCCAAACGCAGCGGCGCCTTCTCGAAGCCTTTGGAGAATGTCTGCGGCATGATCATCTTCAAAAAGGGAGCTCATATAAGCATCGATCTCAACCTCATCAGTTTCGAGCGGAGTGAAGACGACGCTGCTGAATTTGTCTTTGAGTCGTTGCAAGTTATAGCGCTGCACATGCTCAAAAGGTCCGTCCAACTCTGGATCTTCCGAGTTGACAATGGGTTCGCTCCTCGCATCAGTCCACTCGGCCAAGAGGCGATAGTACAGGTCAGCGAAATCGTAGCGCTGGCTCTCTTGATCAAGCTTCTGGCGGAAATTGTCCTCAAATCCCCGAAGGACAGTCAAAGAAACGGATGGATCATGCTGGGACTGCTCCAAGTAACGGCTCACATTGCGAACAGCGTTCTTGCGTTCGCTGTCGACGTACCAAACGCCTTTGTTGCTGGACGAGAGATGTTTGAAGCCCGAAAGGAGAACTTCAAGGCGGGCACGTTGGTCAGGTGAGGCTTGTGCAGCTTCAAGAACCTCGGCTTTATGTTCCTTAAACGCCCTGCGACGCTTGTCCTGCTCACGCATCTTAGTTGTCGTGATGGACTGGAGCGTCTGGGACAGAAAGCTCGGTTCAGCCGACATTTTGAGCAATTGCGAAGGCAGTTGTTTGAAGTTATGGAATACAGCTCAAGAAGGCCTTGAGAGTGTTGAAAGAGCAGAAAATGGGAAATGGTGCTAACACACGCGTGCTCACGGGGTCGGGGCAGCTTATGTAGGCAAAAGGAAATGCGGGAAGATTGCCCCAGAAACGGCTTTGCCAGGCAGCAGCTCCATTTCGGGCCCACAAAGCATCATGTTGCAGATAGAGATAGGATAGGGAGCTTCGATGCCTGGATGGCGCGACGACTGAGGGAAATGACCGTGGGGCAAGGAGAGTGCTGAGGGATGAGAAGATTGGGAGAGCGATGAACACGAGGCTTGGCAGTGTTGCCTCGCATTCACGCAACGCCACATTAACCACTGCCTGTTACGTGCGCGTCAACGTCCCCGAAGTGCAAGGTGGCGGTAACTGAGGAAATTGCGATTTTCCCGCGAGGAAAGTGTTGGGGGATGAGAGGAAAGCGTGAGCAATGAAACATGAAGGAGCCTTGACAGCGTCGCTTCCGTATTCGGTTAGCGTCACACCAGTCATCACCTGCCCTGCCCCCAACCACCTTCTTCCATCATCGCTCCTCCCTCCCGAAGCAGACTATCCTCACAACACACCAACCGTCATCATGCCTTTCATCCCTTCTTCAGTCGACGTCCAGACTGTTCGGAGCATCCTTGCCTCTCGAGGCCTGCCTGCCGAGTTGGTCCTAGAAATCCTTGACTATGCGCGATACTGGGTCCCATACACGAATGAATATACAGTTGGCTGCAAAATGGCTGATGAAGAATGGTCTCTCGACTTTTCACAAGCTCGTCTCTATAATTGGGCACGACTTCCCCCCGTCGATCCCATTGCATGTGAATATCGTCACTTGAGGGAGATCGAGTTTGTCATTGTGAGCCATGACCAAGGCTGGACTACTGAGAATACGGCGGGTAGGTCTTCTGCTCTAAGCTTTTTACGTCTTTCGCGGAAAATTATTTACAACGACTTATCTTCACGGCTTTGCTTCAACTTCATAGCAACCGGCCAACAGTTGATGAAATTGTCAATAACGTACTCAGGCACTTACAACACATCTTCTTGGTTTGAGACCTCTATAATACGTCGCAACGACCCTGAACACATCATCTGCTCCGTAACCACCTTCCCTAGCATCAACGACAAATTCCGCAACCTGGAAGAAGTTCAAGCTTATTTGGTACCATTCGGCTGGACCCTCGTATCACGCCCTTCCGTCGACGTGGAGCCACAACGCCGGCACTGCCCCGAGATGATGAAGGTTGAAAGTGGGTCGCATCCGTTTTCGGAGGTCGATGAAGGCAAGTACGCCTGGTATCTGCAAGGCAATCAGGTCGCAAGGGGTTATTCTGTTTTTCACGGCGAGCTGGTCAGGCGATACCGAGTCGTTTGGGGATGCTCAAGTAATCTAAATTTTGAAGGTAATGAAGGGGCCGGGAGAGGAGAAGGTTTTGTCGATTCCTTGGAGGAGGGCGATATACTAGCAATTTTCGCAAGGGCTAAGGTGAGCCTCCCCATCCTCTTTACCGTTCCCCCGACATTTCTCCCTTATTTTCTTCTTGCTTCTTTCTTTCAGATACCTTTCCATTTTAATATCCCGTATTCTCGCTTTCTTATTCTCACACGCACCTCTCTCATCCCTATTCCCGAAACTCGAAGGGGAAAAAAAACACCTACTGACTCAACACAGCGCCGCGGGTGGGAGAACAACATCTTAGGTGTTCAAATGAAATTATGGTATACAATTTAACTCGAATTACTCGGACTTGATATTCTCGTCGATTCTACGGCCCCAAAAATCAGGAGTCATGATTCGCAAATTGAACGTCTTGTATGGGTGAGGTTACTTCTATATTTGGCTAGCTCGTCCGATGATCAGCCTCGGCTGGCTAACCCCACCAAGACGCTCTTCATCCTCTCGCTGTCACGACAACCGTCCCGACCCTCGCTACTCATTGAACGTCAAATAATGAATGGGACCTTCATACCAATCCCACAAGACATCCGCGAAGCACGCAGCATTCTCCACTCCGCCAGTCTGCCCGCCGAGCTCGTCCTACACATCCTCGAGTATGCGCGGTATTGGTGCGAGGCAACTCAGGAGTCCAGGCTGTACATACTCGATGTTTTGGACAGAGACGAATCTTTCTCAGCAGGCTATGTTTATGTGCACCACTCTCCTGCAGCGGAATTCGTGGCCGATAAACCTAAGAAATAAAAGAAGTTGAGTTCGTGATTGTCAGTCAGGACCATCTGGCGACTCAAAATATTCACAGCAAGCTTGATCTTACAAACGTTGTGCCAGACATCGTATCAGCTTTCTATAAGCGGCAAAGGTATACATCGCTTAGGGTAGGATTGACTTCTGGCTCGTGCAGATACTCAATCTAATCTAGGCACATACCTAACATCG
This sequence comes from Zopfia rhizophila CBS 207.26, assembly GCA_010093925.1. NCBI lineage: Eukaryota > Fungi > Ascomycota > Dothideomycetes > Zopfiaceae > Zopfia > Zopfia rhizophila. The sequence goes on from ML994637.1 coordinate 1,224,212, forward strand.
TCCTAGTTAGAGATTTCTATCCTCCTCTGGGGTGCCGCCAATAGGATCCTCAATGACTTCAACAATTTCCCTGATACTTCTGTGGACGTTCGAAGAAGGTACACTTGCGCCGAATACCTCAAACCCTCCTGGGCTACATCCCTTTTCACCTTGTCTCACGTCCGTCAACGGGACAGGAACCCCAACGACTGCATTGTTATGGAATGACGAAAATTAAACCCCCTTCAAATGTTGACTTGGAGTTGGACAACGGCAGAAATGCCTGGTATCTCCAAGGCAACGAAGTCGGTCCCCAACTCTCAATATTCGAAGGAGAGTTGGTGAAGCGGTACCGTGTGGGTGTGGAATCATCTAGCCTAATCGAAAGAAATGATGGCTCTGGAGGTGGACAAGAGTTTCTCGATACGTTTGAGGGATGATGTAGTTTTATTTTGGCCTCGAGCTAAGGTGCGCATCTACCTAGGTGTCTTCTTTTATTGTTGCAACGTTCACTGCATGCTGCATTTTGAGTTCTCGGCCCAATACAAAGCTCATTTTCCATTGACTTCTGTATCTGCTCCCAGCTTGCCCTCTTGTAAACTGTTCTATCCATACATTTCGAAATGCCTATTTTAATCATTAACTCTCTGAATCCCTTCCTACATAGTTCTTATGCTTCTCACCATCCATCTCCTTTAATCTTATCCGAACACCCAACATCACCATCCTCTTCTCCTGTAACCGAGCAACACGATTGTTTCATCCCCTTGCCGATCGTTATAAAGCTTACAAATCCCCTTTTTTAGTACATTCCACTCGTTATTTATATATAGGATAGCTCTACTCAGTTGTCAATCAATCGAGTTCTCTCCATCTTCTTGTGTCCCTCGAAGGTTGCTCGGTGACATCTCCCATATCGCATCCTACATCCTACAACCTTGACCCCATGCTCAAGCCTTTCTCAACTGTCTCTTCCACTTCGTTCCCAACACTCACTCCAGTTTTCTATATCACTAGGCACCTATTTCCTCCCCTTATAATTCCAACTAACCTCTATCCCGGACAGGGTCAAGGCTGGGAAAACCACGAGTTTGGCATTCGAAAGCAATCCGCTACACAGTTTAACTTTACCTACTTGCAAATTAAGATGCACATAAATTTCATCACTGCTAGATGTAATCCCAATGCTTAATGGTCCATGACTCCCGAAAATTTTCAAGCCCTTTAGCGAGTTGCTAAACCCGGCTAGCGTGCTGACGGCTGCGCCGCGTATATAACCCCACCCTTCCACTTCACTGCAAAACTCACGTTTCACTCGACGTAATTCTTATCTTGGCCATAGCGTCCACCGTTCTATCACTTACAAAAAAGGAAGAATGATGCACTACACCATCAGCCCCAACAATATACGCTCCGCGCGCCATATCCTACGCAAGCTCAAACTCCCCACAGAGCTCTTACTCAATATTTTAAACTACGGCGCTACTGGTGTGAGACTGTAATCGAGAATATGGATATGATGCACGTCATGCAAGATGAAAACGAGGACAAAGAAGGGGAAGAGTATTCAGATGCGAGGATGTATTTGTGGGTTCCTATCCCGATAGGAGTGAGGGATAGAGAGATTTGGAGAAGGGATCCGAAAGTGAAAGAAGTTGAGTTTCGGTTGTGAGTCATGATCAGAAGTTTAAGATGAGTATAGCTGAGGATGAGCTGGGTGAGTGGTTTTTATGCTCTTTAGGAGATGCGAGGAGGCGGAAGATCGGTTCTGCGAGGAGAGTTTCTCTAACACTACCCCCCAAAGGCCCCCGCGGAATAATTAAGAATACGCTTTGGACTTCTGCCTACATTGTACCATATCTTCCTAGCTGAGTCTGAATTCCTCCTGTCTAGCCACCTAAATATAGCTCTAAAAGCCTTCCTGTAGCTGTAATTACAGGTAACATAGAATTAGGGTCAGGGTGTTGGGGGCACTGTCGTTGTAGTGTCACGTTAGAGGTGGAACACAGGGGTTGTTTCTCGTCGTTAAACTTTAAGTTCGTTTCTCCATGATCTAGGATACTGACACCATACATAGGTAAATACGACACTTGTTCCTGGATTGAAATGTCCGTCCTCTGTCTAAAGAATCACGAATCTTACATTGTCAACTATTACTTTACGTCCACGGAACCAAACATGCACCGCTATCACAGCCTAGGGAATGCTAGAGAGGTGCTTGGTAATATTGGATTAAGCCTCGTACCCTGTCATTCCAATAAACTGATGAAGAGTAGGCAAATACGCAAGGTGGCTCCGGGGCAACGAGGTTGCGAGGGATACGTCGGTTTCTGAAGGGGAGTCTGTGAGGAGCTATAGGATTCTGTAGGGAGAGGAGGGAATAATCGAAGGAAATGAAGGCGCAGGCATGGGTTAAGAGTTCACTGATACCTTGGAGGCCTGGGGATTACGTTGGTGTGTGTTGTGTGAAGTAAGGTACGTATTAAACGCTCATTTTCATCTCTTGAGTAATGAATACGCGGCCGTTTCATCTGCGTTTCTTTGGCCGATGGCTTTTCAGAATTCCAAGGCTATTTGGGAACCCTAACTTTATCCAGAATGCAGCTCGATTTTTGAGGAGTTCTTTCTATGGCTAGCTAATATTTCATTTCTAGAACGGAGGCTGGGAAATCATGTCTTTGGATCAAGAATGGTATTCCGCTGGACGATATGAGTAGGCAATCACGATACGTAGACGCTTTTTTGATTCAGCAATTCGTTTCTAGAATGGGGAAAAGTCGATTTATTGAAGATGGGAGGTGGGAGAAGGCGAGGTTATACGTGTTTTTTTTTTTTTTTTTAAGGGACTGGGGTGTAATGTTGGAGAAGAGGGATGGCATGGCTCCGCTGCATATGTGAATTTTCTAAGTCCGTTTATAATGGTATTCCCCTCGTGGCAGCGAAGATTTTAAAAGAAAAAAAAAAATCTCCATCTTCATTGTCATTAACGGCGTAATATGCTGCCCTGTATTGAAGGCATAAATGAAGGTTCACCTAGTCAGCAATAGGAGAAGCTTTTAAAATTATTAATTTATTGTCGGAGTAGGATTAGAAGAAATGAAAGAAATGAAAAGAAATGATTGTCATCTTCACAACGTTCAGGTACACGACGCGGTTCAGCCGCAGAGCAGGCATGGCGGCAGTGTTCACCTTTGCTGCAGCAATAAGTGTACTCCATATCGCTAAAAGGGGGTGTTAGACTGGTCTCGAAGGCTGCGAGCTGAAGAAAGGAAGTTTGGGATTGAGGCCGAGGCGAACGGGAGGGCTGAGAAAGCGAGGAGGTACAGCTTCTAGGCCCTTGGCGTTGTCCATACTGGGCAAGCGCAAACCGGGGCTTGATGTGCGGGACGCGCAAATTCATCTTCGGCAGTGTTCCTCCAACTAGGTGTCTCTTAAGCTGTTTAGCAACCTGTTGGAGAATACGGAGTACAGGCGCATCATTGAGCAGAGCATCCAGTTGAAGGGCGAAAGCATGGAGGAACATAAGGGTTCGACTGGCAGAGCGCGTTGTCCTCGACGCGCTAGGCGGAGAAACTTGGAGCGTCCGGCCAATCCTCGACTCCTCCATCAAGCCACGACTGTCTCGATCATTTCCATCCGATTGCATCAATGTGGCTCACAACTGATCATTCGTATTGCTGTCAACCAGTTTCTTCAATATTTATTGCAGCCATGCCTCGGATTTCATTCGCGGATATCGCAAGAGGCTGAGTGGCTGGCCAGGATGCATCCCGTCGAAAAATTGTCTTCGTGTCTACAGGATCGTCTAACAATAGCAGATAACCGCTCCCAAATTCCCAGCCTGCTCCCCCATCTGCCCTAGCATCTTCACATTTAATATTTGGCAGTATTCTAAAGTTTTACAACTCCGAACGAACTCGATCGTGTGTCGCTTTCCACCCATGACTGAACCACTCATCGGCGTTGCTGCTCTTGGTGCTGCCGCCAATGTTGTTCAAGTAGTCCAGGCTGGACTGTATGTCCTGAACAGTATCCGAAAGTTCACTGCCGGCCAGTTCGGCTTACCGAATGCTCTCGAAAACTCTAGCCAACGGCTCGGGGTGTTGATGTCCACATTGCAAAATCTACAGGGTGAGGAAGAGGCTGAAAAGGAGCTGGAAGCCTTTTTGGTCAGTGTCAGTAGGAAGGTGAAGAAGTTTGAGACATTGCTGGAAGCATACCTACCAAGCGACGATGATTCAACGCCAGTCAAGAGCAAAGCCGCCATCAGGAGCTTCGGGAAAGGAAAAAACTGTCAATAATTGCCACCGACTTGGAGAGCGATGTGACGTATCTTTCGGCTTACTTCGGAACGCATAGAGTTCTCACCGGCAAGAGAGAAGGAACTTTTGCACATCTTGATGGTTGCACATTCTTTGAAGTGCCACGCCGGAGGGTCGCGAAATTCGTGGGGCGAGAGAGCGAACTTTCGCAGCTGAGCGATGCTTTGGATAAGCACTCCGTCGTTGTTCTGTACGCAATGGGAGGTCAAGGCAAAACTCAGTTAGCCCTCGAGTATTGTGAACGTGCCAAGGCGCAAGAACGATTCTAGGGCATTTTCTGGGTAAATGCTAGCTCGGAGAGTGCAGTCAGAAAAGAATTCGAAAAGCTCTCAGAGTATCTGAGATCCCCAGAAGAAATACTCATTGACTCCGACTCCAGAATTCAGCTTGTGAGCCGAAGGTTGAATCAGTGGAAGGCGTCCTGGCTCTTGATTTTCGACGACTACGATGATCCTATGTCTTTCAGAAATATCCAAGATTACATGCCACAATCAGATCAAGGACATGTCTTAGTCACGAGCCGGGATCCTGATACGTGGCGGCTGGGAGAACAGCTTCAAATACCCGCCATAACAGAAGCGGACGCTCTCTCATTATTACTAGCTTCCGCTAGCATGCCAAATGCTGACGGTGCTGATAAAGACGGACTGAAAATTATTCGGAGACTTGGTTGCCTACCGCTAGCCCTGGACCAAGCTGGCTCATACATTCGCGATCGGGCTGACGCTATGACTTTCACGGCCTTTTTGGAATCTTACGAAACCGAAGCGACCAAAATCTGGAATAGCACACCAACCATTTGGGATGGAAACGCGAAAACCGTGTTTACGACCTGGGAACTTGCCTTTTCTCGATTAGACTAGGCTACAGAGGAAAGTGCAGGACTCATAGACTTTGTCAACATCCTTGGGTATTTTCATCACGAGAGTATATCTGAAAGCTTATTTCAGACCTACTCCCTGTCCGAGGACGCACGACAAACTCCTCCAAGCTAGAAATTTCTCTTTACTAATGCTAACGATTGTTGGGCTCAGGCTAGGTTCCGGGAGATGGCTGTTCGTTTGAAGAGGCTGGCTCTTATTTCATCATTGTCCACAGATGTCGAAGGGAACGTCCATATCTCACTCCATCCACTTGTCAGTGACTGGCTTCGCTTACGAAGAAGAACACGTCCTTCGGAAGCTCATTTCCGATTGGCCTCACAAATACTTGCTCACTCTATCATGAAAACGTTTGTCAACTCTACGCTACTAGGTTACACGTTTTGCGTGTCCTTAGTTGAGCAAAAGGAATTCACGATGCATATGTTAATATATCAGAACAACGTAACTAGGGTCTTAGGCAACTCCTCATCTCCTACGTTCATTGATGTTGGCATCGACGACATTTCATGCGTAGATATCTGCTTCGCAACCTTTCTCTTCGATTTTGGCACGTACGATCAATCTCAGTGTATCTTGAACCGACTCTCGACTAGCTGCGGTACTTGCTATATTGACCCTCGCCTGCAAACACTGATGGAGGACGTGGAGGATTTGATGTTTTCGAATTTCATTCAGGCTGGTGATATCAGCAAAGCGTTGAGCGCCGCCCGTACATCCAAGTTGGAGAGGGAGAGGAAACTGGGCTCCCATTACCTCTCCACTCTGGATGCTACCCTCAACCTTGTCATAGCGCTGCACGAATCTGCTCGTCTGTTCGAAGCACTGGAGATGTGTCGACAACTTGTCGAAACGATCAGCACGCTAACACCCGTCAATACTACAGTCACTTCTTTGAAAGAGAGAGCGGACATTGAACTAGCCGCGATTCTTTTTCACCTTGCTCGGCCAGAGTTTCAGCCGGAAGTGGGGAGCTTGATCGAAAAAAGGTTGCAGTCGTCTAGGGAGAGGTGGAGCTGGCGTTCCTGGAGTCTTCTCATTACAATCGTTGGGGACGGTCATAATCCCGTCAAGCTCATTCGAGAATTGCTACTTGTCATTGAGAGAGAGCCCGTCAAGGATGACTATTACCGCATACGGGCTTTATCGATGTTGGCTGAGGTCTTAAATTCCCAACTTGCGTTTGAGGAGGCGGAGATTATTATAAAGCACTACATTCCTTTGTCCCAATGGCAACGACCGCAAGGGGGCAATATCGGCGGCATGTTAAGCACACTCTGCGTTGCATTATGTGGACAAAGCCGGTATATTGAAGCGGGAAAAGGTCTGCCGTGAGGCTATGCGCCGCGTGGCTATACATAGTGACGAGGTCGTCTCGTTCAATCCAGCAATATCGTTCTGGCGCGGCAGGTTAGCGACCTCCCTGTTCCAACAAGGCAAGCTTATTAAGGCAAGCTTATTAAGGCTGCGACACTTCTGGAATCAAACGCGATTTACAGTGTCAACTCATCGATGCTTCTCCTCCGCATTAAACTTACTGTGGGCTCCACGCAGAGCTTAGAGCAAGCATGTACACTTCTCGAAGGTATAGCAGGCGGATTGCATGACAGAAATGGACATATCCTCCCGGCCGAGCTCGACAATAATTGTAGTAGATCCACCAAATCGCAAGTCCAATCAACCCTTGAACATGAAGAGTTTGATGCAGAATGTCAAAGAGGAAAGGACTTTCAGGTGGGAGACTGGGCCTTATACGATATATACGTGGTTTGGACTATCACCTTGCTAAGACTAAATCGCCTCGAAGAGGCTCGGTCTTGCATGGAAATTGCGTTAGAGGGTTTCTGTACCTCTGTCGCGTCAGATGTGCAGCTAGTTAGGAGAAGCTGGGAACTTATTTGCGAGCTCATTGATGATGCGACAAAATCAGAGGAAACGGCAGTCGGTTCACGAGAGGGATACTATTGCCTTTTCTGTCTGGCGATGATTGCTTTCTCTCAGAGCACCGAATCTTTTGCAGACGATTTCAACAAGGACATCTCCAGCGATGCAAGTGACCTCGCCGCTTATATCTTCGATCTGGCTAGCGAAAATTTCGGCAGCGATTGGTTTGTGCTATCATCTGAAAATTCCAACGACGCAATATCCGGAGGCGCGCAATGTGGTTCCATATTGCATGCAAACATCAACCTCAAATCCCTGCAGTCAAGATCGGGCCAAGCCAGAGATATGCCAGAAGGCACAGCGGTTATAGACGTGTCAAAAGGGGCGTTACCCTCTACCCATCGCCCCAGTGTATTCGGTTCGATATTTAGAGCAGAACTGCTTTCGCAATATCTTTCCAACAACAGTTGGTGGCAGAGGCACAGGAGATTACACAGTGCCGTTGGTACAGGGCTCTTTTCCTCCCTTACGGCGAACATTGGACGGACTGGGAACGTAACTCTGGAGGTTGGTAAGCGACTGGGGTTCTATTCGCCCACTATTATCAATCGGGGGTTTCATGAACAATCTTTGTGACGCGTTTTCGATCTAATGTAGTTCTTTAATTCTATCACAAATACGTGCTTTGTAAGCCATGCAGACATGCATGCGGAAATAGGCTAGTCGCTCAGCTGACTCGGCAATTGCCTTCGTCTACAATCTGACATAAATGGCAGCTCTGAAGTCTTAGCTTGGACAATGAATCCTCTTCATCTATCACCTTGCCGGTTTACATGCTTCTATTTCTAAGGCTCAGGTTTAGTGCATCTAGTGCGCTAAGCTGAGACCCGGCCATGCTTTACCAGCACATGGGATTAGAAAGATTGAAGCCATCCAGTTCGTGATACAAGAACTAGCGGATCGCAATGAAACACTTGCAATGTTTGGGCCAGCTTTTGTAGGTAGGGTTTTATACCTAAAGCAAGTTGGTGAGAAGAGGCGAATCAGCGTCCCAGTGTAATTTAATAGGCTCAAAGACCAGCACATATTATTGCTCAGCGCGAAGTTTTGGAGGTGCCACTCCCTCAACACACTATTCAAGCGAGTTCCCATTTGATCACGTGGCCACTTCCTGTAGATAAGCAGTTGGAGGATCCTAGTTAGTTGTATTGTAAGCTAGCTGTAAATGCCGCGCTTTTCCAGGGTCTCCATTTTTCAAGCCATCTCCAATCACTTCGCAATAATAAGGCAGCATTAAGTGATCCTCAACCCAGGGCCAGTACGTCGCTTGGATACTTCTCGTTAGCACTCCGTAAAGTCCTATTTCCTTTAACATGAAATGTACTAAAGTTTAACTTCGTCTTGTAGACTCAGCCTGTTTGTTGGTCGGTCCCCGTCAATCAATGCGAACTCAGATCTCAACATCGTTGAGAGTTTCATCCAGGAATACCCTGTCCCACGCGAATTCGCATTTCAGGTCATGGTGCAACACACCATTGTAAATCCACGGGTATTCTCTTGAATGATTCAAAAACCATCATCAATCACTCCCTTGTTCAACTCTTGGATGGAGAACTAGATGGTCTGAAGGCAAGATTTTCTAAAGAATGGACGCCTAGAGGTGAAACAAGTGTATTGATGGCGAAGTTACATCTCTACACGATGACCATCGTTCGAGTTCAATCGCGTACCACTTCGCGTAACAAAATACTGAGACTTGGATTCGCTGCTGCGCTCCTGATCATCTGCCTGTTAGACTCGGGGCTTGGCTATACGTCAAATACATATCAAGATCTCCCCAAAATGCCATTTAAAAGGGCTCTTCCTAAGGTTTACTTCCGCAGTCTAGCTCTTGCCGCCGTATTCCTTAGATACTTCGCTCTAAATAGTAGAGCAGCGGAGGACCAAGAGCTAGCCCGCAATCATGTAACGATGGCTACACGTCTACTTCAAACAGGGATCTACGGCCCTATAGAGTATTCTCCGGGGTGCAAGATCCTGGATTCTTGGGTTTAGTACCCCGTATAGTTAGGGGTGAAAACACCCTGATTCTGGGATAGGAGACCCTAGATATTCACCCAATTTTGTATAGGGGGTCCGGTACGTAAGATCCCGAAAAGTGACGCCTTTTCCCGAACGTTTTCTGGGTTTGTATAGCCCAGATTCGCTCTGGGTTGTAGTATCATGTATAGAATCTAGGTTAGGTTACTACGTACAGGATTCGGGTTATATCACCACGCATACAGTCTGGGATGTATCATTATGTACAAATCACGTGCATTCACCCACTACCTATAGCTACCCACTGCCTCCATCCTGCCCTCCCCTACCTGCTCCCCTCGTCCATCCACGTACTCCACGTCCTTCTTCCTATGATACCGTCATCCTAGCGCCACCCAGCGCTGCTAAAAACTCTACTTTGAGATGTTTCTGTCATCCTATACACCTGCCTTTATGTCGCCCGCTTCTCTTGTCCATCCACGCACTCCATATTCCTCTTCTTATGATCCCGTCATTCTAGCGCCACCCAGCGCTGCTAAAAACCCCACTTTGAGATGTTTCTGTTATCCTACACACCTGCCTTCATGTTGCCTGCTTCTCTTGTCCATCCACGCACTCCACATTCCTCTTCTTATGATCCCGTCATCCTAGCGCCACCCAGCGCTGCTAAAAGCCCCACCTTGAGATGTTTCCATCATCCTACACACCTGCCTTCATGTTGCCCGCTTCTCTTGTCCATCCACGCACTCCACATTCCTCTTCTTATGATCCCGTCATTCTAGCGCTACCCAGCACTGCTAAAAACCCTACCTTGAGATGTTTCTGTTATCCTATACACCTACCTTCATGTCGCCCGCTCCACTCATCTATCCATATACGATCACCACTGCCCATCTTCGTATCTGCCTGTGATCTAGTCATCCTAGCGCCGCCCAGCGCTGCTAAAACCCCACCTTAAGATATCTCTATCATCCTATACACCTGCCTTCATGTCACCCGCTCCACTCATCCATCTAAATGTGATCACTACTGCCTGTTTTTGTATCTGCTTGTGATCTAGTCATCTTAGCGCCCTCTAGTGCGCCTAAATTAAGGCACTAGAATAACAGAAACATTCTCAGGCAGGTGTAGGGTTTGTGAAGACGTGATATGTAAGGTATTTACCTATTATTATTTACCAGTTTTGCGCCTTCCTAACGCGGTCAGTACCTAAGATAATGTTAAGCAATCCTATCAACCTACTGCCACCTATTCTAATATTGCTGTTATCACTATCTATGAGATTTATTAGCGCTAGGCGGCGCTTAGATGATTTAGCCATAAAGTAGGGTTATAGTAGTTTTTTAAGTAAAGGAGACTAGGTGTTTGTTTACCTTCCTACCGTCATAGTTCACTATAATATAAGAATTATTACTATAATAACTTTGTGATAAGTCAGCATCGTAACGTCAGCATGTTAGATAAAATTATTATTATTTATAAGCTTTTTCTTCTAACTATAGTACGTAATTATACATAAGTCATATCATAATTCTAACTTACCTTTAGGCAAGTTTTTACGGGTCTAATAGCTTTACTATTTTTAAGAGTAAGCTTACTAGTCTTAATAATTAGTATAAAGATAAGCATACTAGTTTTCTATATAGCCTAGTAGTATAGTGTTTATATTATTAGTATATAGTGTAGCTATTTACTTAAATTATATAATAAAAAAATCTAGTATAAGTACTTTCCTCTATTATAGATTATTAGCTAATATTTAGATAGATTTTTTTTATTTTTATTTAATATACTAATTTAGGCTACTAGTTTAGTTTAAACTACTTTAGTAGTTTAAGTAGCTTTAGTAGTTTAAACTACTTTAATAATCTAAGCTAATACAGTATTAAATTAAAAAAAAAAGAATAAAATAATACTTTTAAGTAGTTCTATAAAGATAGGTGCTTTTAAGAATAGAGGTAATTTTTCTTTAAATAGACCTTCCTCTACACAGTAGAAGTACTTAGCTTAGGATTTAAGTAATTCTATTTTAGGTTCTAATAAATACTTTTTTATAGCTAGTTTATTAATATTCTTATAGTTATATATAAACTCTAAAGAGTAGTTACATAAACTAGTAAATAGAAATACTTTATTAAATATAAATAAAAGACCTTTAAGTCTTAATCCTGCTAATAATAATAATAAGAAGATAAATAGTATTAAGCTAAATTAAGAAATAATTCTACTATTAGCTTTTTTTATAACTAGCTAGGAGATTATTACAGAATAAGAATACATAATTTTCCTATTTCTTTTATATAAATACTATAGTTAACTTTTTATAATAATTTAGACCCTTAGTAATTCTATTATTTGTTAGTTATAACTATTTTAAATTTTTATATATTTAATAGTAAAGCTGCACAGCGTTAAGTAAATAAAACACTAAATATATAATTTTTATAGTAATTTACTTACACTAAAGTTATAAACACTAAAAATAATAAACTTTTTTTTTAATAGTAAGATAAGTAGTAGTACTAAATCTAAGTTAAATAGAAAACATTAAATATAATAGTATATAAATAATAAAACTATATTATTTATATAATAAAGTCTTTGCTTAGTGAGGTTGTTAGTAGTAGAAAAATATATTCTTACTATATTAAATATAATTATTAATATATTAAGTATAGAATAAATATAGCTTTTAGTAATAGAATAGTTACTATAGAAAAGGTTTATATTTATTACTAGCTTAAAAAAAAAGTCCTATAATTATACTAATAAGCCGTATTTCTTTTATTAAAAATATAGAGACTAACTAATTTCTAAGAATAGTAATTTATTAATCGTAGATTAATATATAGTATAAAGTGTATACTATTTTAGTAGTTATATATATATAAAGAGTATTTTTCTTTTAATAGTACTTATTAATTAGTTACTTATCTATCTAACTTTATATTAGATTTTAAGAAATTTAAGCCTTTAGGCTATTTCTTTTCTTATTTTATATTACTTTAATATTATATTTTAGTTAAATCAAGCATCCTGTATACCTAGCAGCTAGTTATTTTAATAGAGTTATATATACTAAATTTATTTTAAGTACTAACTTCATACCTTATACTAATACTTATTTTCTTAAATATATAAAAAAAGAATTATTTTACTAACTAGACGTCTTTAATAAGCGTGTGAATAGATTAAATTTTTTTATTAATATTAATAATATTACTACTATGCTAAGAGAAATTACTCTTTTTAGTATTAAATAAATTAAAGTATTTTATTAGTTTATATAACAGCTTACTAACTTTTAAGTAATTTATATTAACTTTATATATACTAAATATATTTTTTAAGAGATACTAGATAACTAGCTTTATACTTAATTATTTTAATATCTAAATAAAGCAGTGCTGAAGGGTATTAAAATAACTAAATATAAAGCTAGTTATTTAATATTTCATATTAAATAAAATTAGGGTATAAGAAAAAGTAATTAATTAAATAATTATTAAAAAGCTAGCACTAGTAAGGTTATTATAATTAATTTTAATTAATAGTAATAGTATATATATAAGCTAAAGCTGACTATAGTAGATATTAAATAATATTTTTACTAAATAAACTCTTATCTTATTATATAGTATTTTAGTGCTTGAAAAAGGTAGTATTAAATAGCACTAAAATAACAAGTAATATAGCTATAGTTTAATATAATTATAGATATTATCTTTACTAATAATATATTTTTATATGCTATTTGTAAATACTATTTATATAAGCCTAATAAAACTAGTAATAAAATTTATATAAATTTATTATAGTATTTTGTTAATACTATTTCTTTTAATACTTCTGCTTTATAAAATTACTTTCTATTACGTAATATATACTATGGCTAGGAAGTTAAGATAGATAAAAAAATTAATATAACTATATAAAAGTAACCTATTAGTATTTCTATAATAATATATATAGTAGTTATTTTAATTAACGTTAGTCTTCTACTAAAATGGCTGTCTAATAATAATAGCTTTAATAAAGAGTTTATAGTTAGACTAAAAGCTAAGTTTATTTACCTCTATAACTATAAAGACTTTCTAATATATAATGGCTATAAATTTATTAACTATTTACTAATCTAGTATTTACTATTTCTTATATAATAGCTCTAGATTACTACTTAGGAAAGTAAGCTTCTTATATTTCTCTAATAAAAGTATAGCTTATACGTTATATTTATTATCTTATATACTAATTACTAAACTTTTAATTATATATAAAGAAGAGTTAGCTTTATTCTTAATAAAGTCTAAATAACTTTCTAATAGCTACTATACATAACTAGTTAATAGATTCTAGTTCTTTATATTCTAAGTAATATAAAGTATTAAATATAGCTATAGCGTACATGCCTGTATTCTAAAAAGATTATTAATATTATTATTTATTTTACTAAACTTAGTATAGTAGAGTTGCTTATATTTTGTTATAAACTAAGTAGTAAGCTTCTATATATATTATTATATATCTAAAGTAATTTTTTACTATAGTAGTAGTTTATATAGCTTATTAAGTATTATAAAGTTCTAATAATACTCTTCTGGTATTATAAAGGGCTATAGGTAAATTAGATTATATACTAGTAAAAATACCTTCTACTTTATAGTTTTTAGGCTGATGTAGTAAGTTTTTATAGCTTATAATAAAAAGCTAATATATACTAATATACTTTTATAGAACTACATAAAGGCCTAATTAATATAATCTTTATTTACTAATAATATGTAGTAATTACTAGCGTTATATATAGCAGTTTTATTACTACTAGTATTATTATTATTTAGTTAATTACTATATTTTATGTTCTACTAATGCTTTTTCACCTTTTAGAACTTTTTTTATTTAATCTCTTATATAAAGTTAAAGAGCTCCTTTATTAAGTTTAGTGTAATTAAATATATAATATTAATAGAAAAGCTATTTAGAAAGTATAGTGTAGAGATATTTTATAAATAGATTTAATAACTTATACTCTAGTGCTTATAGCTTTTTAAATTTATTCTATCTATATTCTCTACTAAAGATACTCTAAACAGAAGGTTATAAATATTATAATTATTATATAATACGTAGTAACTCTTGCTATGAGATTTTTAAATTACTTTTATTATATATACCTAGTAGAAATAAATAGTGTTACTTAGTTTCTTTATATTTATAACTTTAGCTATGGCTTAGCTATTACCTATTACTAATATAAAATAATTATAAAGCTAGAAGTCTGTTTTTACTAGATTAATATTACTATTAATTATAAGAATATTATCTTAAAATAGAGTAATTAACTTCTTAACTATTAGCTTTAAAAAAGTATTTAAGTATTTATTAGAATAATCACCGGAGATTACCACACTAATTATAGTGTTCAACTTTAGAAACCGATAATATAAAAAGAGATTTAAAATATAAAAGAATATAATAAAAATCTTATAAATGTATTTATATACACGCTTATTAGTTAAGGTTATTTTATTAAAGGAAGCCTAAATAGTATTACCTAACAGTTATCTATATAACTATTTTTTTTAATTACTAGTATACTACCCTATTCTGCTAGTTAGAAGCTCCTGAATTCCTATCTAGTTTATACTCTTCTTATAGCTTTATTATGTAAACTAGGTTCTTATATTACTATATAAAGTATAGTATAATTAGAAAGATATTAAACTATATAATAAGCATAATCAAATTTAGTTTATACCTCTTTTTATTATATATAACATAGGTGTTTTAATTAGTATACTTACTAGTAAATACTATATAGCTATTAGGGCATTAATTATATTACTTATATAGTATATTTATAATATAGTATACTAATTAACCGTACTGCTCACTATAACTAATATTAATATACTAGAAAGTGTTTAGTGTTTATTATAGTATATTTTAAGCTTCTTATCTAATATAGTAATATAACTAGTATATGTATACATTCTTTAAGAGTAGTTATTATTAATTTAGGTTGTTTAGGTTTATATTATAGCCTAGTTCTAGTTTATTTAAATCTCTTTTATTATTTTTTATTTACTTATTTTTAATATTAATACCTATGCTATTAGCTACATGATTTTTAAATATATCTATATCAGAGTAGTTAATTACGCCTATCTAGTTAAAAATATTACTATTATTATTATTACTTTTATAATTTATGTTTAACTATTTAGTGAGTGCTTAAGATACTTTTATAATAGCCTATTTATTAAATTTAAATCTATTACCATTTAAGTGTGAGTGTGTAGTGAAGTTTATAGTATTATAAAATTTCTTACAGTTTATATAACATTATTTAGCTCTTTTTAAAGGGTAAGATAGTTTCTTATTAACTAATAACATACTATTACTACTATATAGTAACTTAGTTTCTATTTTCTTAACTAGCTAAATATTATCTTTTTTTTTATATACTTAATATGCCTCTAAAACTAATATAAGCTAAGCTTATAGCCTAGAGTATACTTTAATAAATATATATAAAAGTAAATATACTAAGATATATTAATAGATAAGTTATTAGTAGCCTTGTAATATAGCAGTATATAAAGTTTACTTTTAGAAAAGCTATTAATAAGTCTAATAAGCTTTATTATAGGCTATTAATTACTAGACTATAGCTTCTTCTATAACACACCTTACTTTAAATAGAACTATTCTTAATATAATATTAGTATTATTTTTATCTAAATTAATAAGAGCTACGTGGCGCTAGGATGACACTAATATTTATATAATAACCTAATATAAATAAAGTAAGAGAAATTATAAAGGCATAAACTATTAATAATAAATAGTAAAATAATAAGCTAAGTAAATACCATATAGCTACTACTTTATATTCTTATATCTTAATAAGTTTATTTTATTAGACTAAACTAGCATACCTTTTTATTATCTATTTAATAAATATAGGTTTATAGCTAAATACTTAAGAATTTTTGTTATTTTAGTATTTTTATTTTGCGGCGCTTTACAGCGCTATAATAAACTAAATTTATTTATAAAAAAAAGTAGACAAGTTTCACTAGCTGTATAGTATAGAAATAATTAGAACTAAAGGTATTATATAAAAATACTATATATACTAACTACAGCCTAATAGATAATCTGTTTGTATATAGAGTTATTTTTAAGCTAGTTACTAAAATAGAATAAGCTTAAGAAAGCTGCATAAGTAGTAAATTTATTTATAAATATTTTATACTAAAATAGTATTATAATATCTTTCTAAATTTAAAGCTATATATTATATACTAAGTAAGTCTTAAATAAAAGTATTTAGTAAATATATTAATTAAATAGAGAGATTTAGCTATAGCACTTTAAATACAGCTCTAATAAAAAACTCTTATAATAAAACTTATTAGTAGTAATTAAGATATAAAAGTATAGTATATTAATATAACTAGTATTTATAATTATACTATGCTTATAGTCTTTCTGAAGTATAGTAAAGATAGTAGTAACATTTACTAGAAATAACTTCTTTTTAGTATAGTAGTTATATCTTTAAAGAAGATAAGTAATTTAATAAATAAGAATTATATACTAGTTATAAAAAAGAGTCAGCTATAATATAGGCATAATAGCTTATTAGTAATAAAACTAATAAAAAAGCTAAAAGCTTTTAGTGTTTATTTAATATATACTATAATTAAAAAAAAGCTGCCGTAATACGGGCTGTAGAGTATTATAAATAAGTAAAATTTCCTATATAAAGCTACTATTTCTTTACTAATAGAATACAGATTAAAAGGCCTAAACTATAATAGTCTATTAAAGGCAAGTATTATATATAGTATATTACTAGTATTACTTTCTAGTTTAAGATTTTAACTTTTAAATAACTTATACTAAGCTTATTATGGCTGCTGCTAGTGTTTTTATAAGCTAATAAAACTTATAAAACTAGATTCTAAAAGCTAAGAAATTAAAGAAATATAATAATAAGATTAACTTTTCTTTCTAATTTAATAATAAGTAGCTACCTTTGCGTAATGGCTTTATCTCTTATTTATTATACCTTTCTAACTATATTAAACCTAAATATATTGCCTTATATGTTTGTTATTATACTAAACTATTTAGTATAAATAATATCTAATACTTTAAGAATTTTATTATGTATAAAAGGCTTAAGCGGACCCTAAAAAAGATTATTACTAATAAGTATCTAACATTATTAGAACTAGATTATAAGGAACTATAGTAAAAAAATTAACATATATCTAAATAAAAGATAGTTAATAAGTTTATTAGATTTTATCTACTTTTCTATTATTTTAAAGGTAGGTAGGCTGTTTACTATCTTTTATATAAATAATAGAAAATATACTAAAAGTAAGTTAAGTAGCTGGCTAAAAAAGCTAATATATTAAAAGAATCCCAACGCACACGTAGTATGCTATTTATATAATATAAAAATCTAAAATTACATAACAAAAGCTTCTACTAAGAGTGTAAGATGTATTTTCCTAAATTTAAGTTTAAATAAATAAATAACCAATACTATAAGCAGTATAAACTAAATTAATAAAATAAAATTATTAAGTAAATTATTAATAATAGTATTAATAATAACAACGCTAATAGTAATAGCACTAAATTTATAATAATAGATATATATATATATATATATTTATTTATAACTAAGAAGACACTACCAGCTAATAGTGCAGTAAAAGTAAAGAAAATAAAAAGAAAGTATTATAACTAGCTATTAGTAATAACACTAAATATTAAAGCTAACTTATTAAAATATATAAAAAGACTAGTAATAAAAGTAATAATAATTTGTTTTATTTATTAAGTTAACTAGTCAGCTCTACTAATATCACCGGAGAATATAAGAAAAAAAAGACTATTAATTTACTTATTTACTTTTTTTAATAAAAAAGGATTTATTTACTTCTCTTTAATAAAAAGCTAGCTAAAATTAAATAGTAATAAAATATTTATTATAAAAAAATATAGCTAATCTAAAATCTTTATTACTATATTATTTTTATATAATAAATTTAAGTTATTTTAGTGCCTAGAATAGGAGCACTAGGCGACACTAAGATGCTATAAATTTAGTAATAAAAGTTATTTTAAAATTTTACAGTCTATTAGCATCTATACACTTTAAAAGTTTTAATTTCTTTTTTTTTCTTTTTATTTACATCTTATAGTAAGCTATTTACTGGTTATTTTAGGCTTTATATTATTTATTTATTCTCCCTTTTTCTTACTTTAGTTATATGTACTAGAAGGATACTTTAGTTTTAATAAATATATACTAAAAGATATGCTCTAAATTAAGTAGGTAGAAGTTAAAATAGTTTATAAATTATATAATTTTTATTTTATAACCTCCTCTACAAGTAATATAAGGCTGCTAGATAAATAAAGTTAGGTATATATAATAAAAAAAAAATCCTCTCATAAGCTAGAAATCCGTAAGGTTAAGGTCTAGTATATATAAAATATATTAATAGATTAATATCTATCCTAGTTTTTAAATAGAGCTTAGAAATATAATACGTTTTTTTTAATACCCTATTTTATATTTATTCTAGTAAGTTAACTAAGTCTAGGTACTACTAAGGTATACTAGATTTTAGTTATTATATATATAACTAACTTTAAGTAACTATAAAAGCTTATTTAAATAAATTTAAAGCAAGTCTATATATAAAAGTAGGATAAATACTTAATATTAAAGCTAAGCTTAAATTATAAACTAGCTAAAGCTAGTAGCATAGTTAGTAATACTAAGCTAAAACTAAATTATATAAAAATAAGTATATAAAAAGTTTTTAAAAGCTTATAGTAGAATTACTCTAATAGTTTTATAAAAATACTTTATTAATATAAGCTAGAAAATAGATACTACCTGTTAAACTATATTCTAGTAGATAATAAGTCTAATAAAAGTTTAACCTAGTGCCTATTTTTATATTCTTAATATTAATAGATTTAGATTTATAAGCTTTTAATAAAAGACAGTTTAAATTAACCTCTACTAATAATAGATTATTAATTTTTTTATATTTATAGATTTTTTTAAGCTGTTATTATTTTCTACTTTTAATAATATTTAAAAGAAATAAAGGGCAGAACACCTTTAGAGTATAAGCATATTTCTTATTAGAAAATAAAATAAACTTTCTTTTAAAAATAATACTTAACTTAAAACTAATAAGATTACTGTTTTTTTTATTAGTAGTATTATTTATATTCTTTTTTTTACTAAAGCTCCACACTATAATAACTTATAATAAAAAATAATAAAGCTTAAAAATAATTATAGTTAGAAATACTTATATTAAGATTTAATATAATAAAGATACTACCTAATATACTTAACTTCTATATTTTTTATTATACTAACTAGAGTTAACATAGCTTACCGTAGAACTTATATAAGTTCTAATATAAAACTATATAAATTAAAGGCCTAAAGTTGTTTAAATTTATAAAAGGTTTAATTACACTTTAATAGTACAAAGCACTAAAGGCTTAGAATTATAAACTTATAAATACTAAAGTTAGCTAATAGCAGGTAAACTAGACTATACTTTACTTAAATCTATAAAGTAAAAACTAATAGAGATAGATATATTAAATAATTTAAACTATAACTACACTAAAACTATTAGTGTAATTTCTAATATAGAATTTAGGCCTTAAAAGATTATAGAAATATAATAGATATAAGTATAAGATTCTCTAAACACACTAAAGAGTATATCTATTAAAATTAATATAATATTTCTATATTAGTATAAATATACCTAGTTTAGAAATATAATATATACTGCCTGTAAGCATTTAGCGTTAGTACTAGGTATAAAAAAAAGAATATTAAATAAAAAGAATAATTAAAGCGTTTATATATAGTTAACTAAGCTTTAAATTTAGAAAAAAAAAAACTTAGCTTAGCTAGTTTTTAATAGTAAAAAGATACTAAAGATTTAATTAAAATAAAAAAATTAAGCAATATCTGTATATAGTTAGTTAAATTCTAAAACAAAAAAAAAATACTTAGTTTAGCTAGTTTTTAATAGTAAAAGAGTACTAAGAATTTAATTAAAATAAAAGAGTTAAGTAACGTCTGCATGTAATTAGCTAGATTCTAAAGCTAAAAAAAAAAATACTTAGCTTAACTAGTTTTTAATAGTAAGAGACTACTAAGGATTTAATTAAAATAAAAAAATTAAATAATATTTATATATAGCTAGCTGGATTATAAAGCTAAAAAAGAAAAAAACTTAGCTTAGCTAGTTTTTAATAGCAAGAATAGTAAAGACAGTAAGAATAATAAAAAAACACTAAGAATTTAATTAAGAAGAAAAAGAGTTAAGTAATATTTATATATAATTAGCTAGGCTTAAAAAACCTAAGAAAGAAAAAAACTTAAATTAAATTATTAAGAGATTAATGTAAAGATAAAGGTTAGTTATAAAAAGAAAAAAAAGAGTTAACAGGTTTATATAGATAGGAGTTTAGAGTTAGATTATTAATCTTCTATACTAGAAACGCGCTAAGAATATTAAAGTAAATAGTAAGTTATAACTTAAACACAAGTAAATTCACCTCTTTTACTATAAAAAACTAGACAGCTGTTTTTACAGGTTTCTATAGACTTCTATTAAACTCTATTATTTCGTTTAGAAGCTCTATTCACTTGCTATATGCTCTAGTCATTCTAGCACCTGAAAATGGCAGTACTAGACGGCGCTAGAATAACTAGAGCACTGCAAGTATATATAAGCTTAACTTTACCTATTCTTTAACTTACCTTATCTAATTCTCTTTTTTTACGCCTTTTTTTACTCTAAGTATAGTAGAAGCAATGGAATGATGTCTCTGTCATTCTAGTGTCCTCCCACGCTATTGTTTTTGAAGCGCTAGAGTGACAGGAGCATATAGCTGTTTGGGAAGCATACGGGGTATACAACCCCGAACTAAAATCGGGATTATTTACTACTGTTTTCATGATATTCGGAATAACATAACCCAGATCTTAGATTTCTGGGATCATATATCCCGGACATACTCCATAGGGGGAGCCTCGAGGCGAGAGAGGAAGAATCGCCGCTTTTCTGGAGAGAATAGGCCGTTGATATTTACGTAGCGAAACTTCGAGTAAACGATCGGATGGGGGTATCGCTTATCTCTGATGCACTAAACACCACCGCAGAGCTTAAGAGCATATACGTTGAGCTCACATGCCGCAGATATCCCTCTCGAAGATCACGTAGCACTTGGTCCTGGCTTTGATGCAATTTCAGCCTTGGCCATTAGACTTTACGTTGCCCAATGATATCTAGGAGGATTCTATATTGGGCACGTTTAACTTCGGTACTCCACCACCACAGAATTTGGTAGGTCATTGACCATCAGTAGCATTTTCCTTCATGACACTTACACAAGCAGACTTGCTAAATGGGCTTGTGACCTCTATCTCAAGACTTCAACATCAACGATACACGCCTGTCTTAACATACACCCTGATGGTTCTGGCTCCGATCCCAACGTCCGATCGACTCCGAAGGCAGTTGCGGGTTCAACAATTCAAGATATTTCTGCGAGCCGTTGACGTCATACTCCATGAAAATGCCGTTTCCTACGCGCTGGCCATGCCGCAATCGCGGGGTAGTGGCTTTGAATGCCATTGCTTGGTCGAAGAATCCACTTCAGATAATATCCTTCTCCCTCATGTCGAACAAGCTCGATACAACACCCGGATTATATCTGTCTCTTTGACCATGCGATAGACATCTTCGGAATCGAACATTACATCGAACGTTGTCTCAAAGGGACCTGCATTCTTAGACCTCAGGACGCTCGCCAAATCGCCTAGCGTTTTTGGCGAGCGTTGTGGATCTTTTCTACCGTTCTGCACGACCTCTCCGGATATTTTCTTTGTAACTTGAGGCTGGAACTGTAACCGAGTGCTGGCCTCTCAGGTAGCACCATTGCTTGTATACTGAGTTCTCCTGTTGATCCTCTCCCGATGATCTTCTCCTGACGATCCTCTCCTGTCGATCCCCCTTTCGACATTTACAAGATCATTATTCAAGTAGGATAGCCATCTATAGTTTTCAATTCATGAGGTTGCCCCACATCTTTTCCCTGCGTCCGGTCAGAGGACCGTTTCTACTGCCGAAGACTTGGACGGGAATTGGTCAGATAAAGACAGCGGTTGACCTCGGCGGATGACCGAGATATTTGGGAGAACAGCCGAGTACTTCTCACATGCTCCGTCCCTTGAGTAATACCAATCTGCGATGGCACTTCGCTAACAGTGTGGATCTGCAGCGCTTCCTCTTCTTCCACAAGGTTCATAAGATGGTAAATGGAGAACTTCGGACATATCCCTAATTCGATCTCTGGCTTTCCGCCGAGGCCATATGCGCGAAATTTCCCGATATAGCCTTCTAGTTCGGATAATTGACATGCTTTTCACGATTAGTACCTTCGGTACGTTAAACAGATTTTGAAACCTACAACAGTGGCAACTCTTGCCGTAGATGCAAGGCTTTGTAGCCAACTCCTGCAACGATGCAAGTGCTTCGCCAATGAGAAACATTTCTGATAGTGGTCTAGTTTTGTCGGGCAGAGCTAACACTCGGTTCTGTCCATATATGTGGAAGTCCAAGTGTTTTTCACCTGAAACATCTGTGTTGGATGTAAACGTACTCCTTCACGCGTTTCAGAAACGTATCAAATTATCAATCTTGTTGATTAGTATTGCTGCTGCAGATTTAATGTTTCAGCATCTGTAGGAAAACTTGCATCGAGCTCGGGAAGAAACTTACGGTCTTTGATGCAGCCCGTATACATTGCCCAGTATCTAATGACATGCGCCTCCTCAAGTTTCACCTGGTACGGCTGACCAACATCCCTAGAGAACTTGAATAAAACTCGTGCCTGACGGTCCTCCCTTCCTCCAGCTGCCCATATGAAGAGGTTGTTCACATCCAGGTAACCTCCTGGTCCATACAGAATGTTGGGCCGAGACTTCTCGTATAAAGTATATGCCGAAACCGAAATGGGGGTGCATCTGCTTTCCGGATCTAAAAGTGATATATCAAATGTGCCATCATATATTGCCGCAATCGCACCCGGACTCTTCGGTCGCGAACATAATCCACCACACTCTAAGATCTTCCTTAAATGTGTAAAACTTCCCCAAAGTCTCTGGGACGCTAGCGAATTCGCTTTGTTCGGTTGCGCACTCGATTTGAAAGCGGCATATGCGACGTAAGAAGCTAGATCATATGCCCGATCCACAACTATTATATCGAAGCCGAAGTTTGCCGTCATTGCTGGGAGGAACGGTTCTGGTCCCATCTGGGCTACTAGACGAGGAGACACTTCTATATCCGCTTCGGTCAAGTCGGGGACGGCTGTACCGCAACCGCTGATTACACCTTCCGCAAGCAGTCGAGAACGAGTCAATTGCTAACGCCCCAGAATATTGCTACAGTCTTGAATTGGTAGTGCTTACGGAGTAGTAAGCGGGAGGACTAATCACCTTGAGGATTCCATGATTAGTACTCATTACCTTCCTGCGCAGTGATCTCTTTAATAATACTGACCATCGCCCTGACATGATCATTAATTCCATTGCCGCCGGCCAAGCTGAAAATCAGAGGGGCATGAAACTTATCAATCAGTTTGAACAGCTTCGTAAGATCTCGAACCTATGATGATCCAAGCTGTTATTACCGATGTTCCCACCATACGGTGCCCGCCTTCCAAATGATACCGCCTCATGGCATCCGGAACCTACGACTTGAGGCACATTCGGGCTTCTTTCAGCTTGTTTAATCACAATAGGTCTTTGCGTCTGGACTGCAGTTCATCTCAGCGTTCCTGAACCTGGGAAGAAGAAAAAGGCAATTCTAGAGAAAGGTTAGATGGCTTGTGTTAGGCCTTCTGCTCCAGAGCTGTTGAGTGGAATCTGTCATTCTATCCGCACAAGTCCTCCTGGACGTCGCGATCCTTCAGACCATCAAAGTCGATGACGTTTACGTAGGTGGAATGGACCGCTTTCGACCAATATTCGAAAGCCCACCAACTAGCCGACTCCACGAAGAAATTGTTTTGAGCAGCCTCCAGCTCCATCACCATTGATAAAGCTCCATAATGGCGTTTTCAATTATCTCTCCCGCCATGACAATCAAAAGCTAACCAGAAATCCCCTTCAGTAAATCTTCTGATTATGGAAAGCAGTACTGGCCAATATGAATCTGACTTTTCTGCCAGGTCGAGTTGGATGAGGATATCAAGAGAGAGCGCTCGTCTAGGAAACATCCTTGGACAATGCTACACCGCCACTATGCTGCCATGGGGGGTTTGCAATCGACACGACTCCGCAGAACTTCTTCATCAGCGGTCATTCCAGGAGGATTTTGAGCACTGAAGCTGTTGAGTTCCTCGCTCAGAGCAATTAGGAGGCCACCCTAAACATATCTGAAGGTTATATAAACCACAAGAGTAGGGCCAATGGGCTTGCAAAGACTATTCTCTGCGCTCAAGCCGTATTGTTTTGCGTCCCGTGCTTTGCCCACCTATCACAAGGCTTTTCAATCAGCGTCCTTGAACTCAGCACTGTTGCCCATGCCGTTTGGACGCTGCTAATATAACTTGCTTTGATGGAAAAAAACTATACGTCGACGAATCCACACTCATCTAGGAGCACGCATACCTTTTGATAGCGTTGACATCGTTGAAAGGCTATTTTCGCACTATATTGCCTCTATGGGATGAGCACGAAGCTGACATTGAACTTCAGGAAATTTTCGTCGTTTTCGGACAAACCAAAGGAGGTATATTTCCCCTTTTGCTCAAGGACTTGAGGGAACTTTATCCTCAAGCAATTCCGCTTAAATCGAACTCTGCTCGACTGCATAGAGGAGGTCAAATTCACGGCCACTGGCTAAGAAACCACGGTTATTAGGCTAGTAGGACGTGGGGCTTCTCGAAAAATAAAAGGGGCCGAAGGAGTCCTCATAGTCGATTTGACTTTGTGGATCTCTTCCCGGCCAATATTCTCTACTTAGAGCTTGCGGCAAGTGATCACAAGCAACTGTGGAGCGTCGTAGACCCGGTTATGTTACACGCATCCCTCGCAGGAAGAAACTTCTGGTTCCTCGTGTAGAGAACTGGTTGGACATTAATTTGGAGGACATTCTTAATTGTAGGAATCTTGTACTTTTTCTGGTTTTTCAATTGCCGGTCTCGTATACGGAGGCCTTCACTGCATCACCTACAATGCGCCTCCTGCCACAAGTGACATTAAATTGTTGAGGGGAATCTCGAGCACTGCTTTGGTCATATCAGGACCAGTGCTAGCTTTTCATTATTTTCAATGTTGATTCTTAACAAACTGTACAATTCGAGCTCCGCTAGTTACCATAGTGGCTTTTCGAATCTGTTTCTATTTCGGTTTTATTTTTCTTTCCTCTCTTCTCGACATCGTATATCTTGGCGCGAGTGTTTCCTCTAGAGTTTTTGTTTCTATTCCAGATTTACCGTCATCAGTATTTCAAGTTCCGGCTTCGTCTCAGTACTTTCCTCATATCGGCTGAGACGTTGGTGTTGTCCTGTCTCGATTTTTCTAGTAAAACCTGCATAAATGTTGCTTTGAGTTAATTATATAATTTTTCTTTCTTTTCATCCTTTGCTTTCTTCTGAAGATCTGATTGCAAGAGACTCTCCGTCCTCATATCATGCTTTTCCCCTTTTGGAAAGGTATGGTAGTAGCGCGTTGTGCCTCACCTGTGCGATAATCCTATAACATCGAGGGCCAAGAATTGGAGTTGAAAATGCATCAACCGTCATCTTCCCATCAACATCCCGACCTCCCCTTTAAAACAGATGCGGCATGCCATTAGGAGATTTTAGTGGAAAGAAAACTGCTCCAAATGAAGAAATTTGAATAGTGAAAGGGAGCATGGTACGATGACTGCACATTCGTCTAATGAGCATGAATAACTATCGATTTGCTGATTCGAGGACGGGCATGGGCAAGTAGGACCGAGTTGATTGTGCCGTTGAATAATATGCTGGACGGTGTGGTGAACCGGACGATAGCCAAGTGGGACGGCAGCAAGCAAATCAAGACGCCGAAGCTTGAGAATGCGATGGCGCAAGGGTCAGGGTACTGGCCTGGAGTTTTACTCAAGGAGCTGGAGCCAAATATTAGTGAGGAGAAAGATTATCCAAGGTCAGTCAAGGATGCATATTCGAGGACTGTGCTGCTTTACGCTAATGGCGGCTGTTTCTAGTAAGATTCCAATTCGAATTGAAAGATTCAACTAAATTTCATATTAGATCCAGAAATCCGTCGTGACCTAAATGACTCCGTAAACCTGGCAAGAATGATTAAAGGACGATCTATTGTCCTCATTCAAATGATATGCCCTCTGAACCCATTTCCCGCATCGATAAGATTTAGTCTTTGTTGCTAGGAGTGCAACGGGCAATCAAAGGGCAATCTTCTTTATCACTCCCCTTTGTCATCTAAATGTCAGCAAACGTCACGAATGCCAAGTCAAATCCCATGAGAACAATATTTGGGCACTAATGCCTGCTGGTTTTACTTACATCGGCTTTTACATGTACTCAACGAAATGTTGGTAAGCGAGCTCTTTTTCAGATATTCCTCATGCTGATGGTAACGGTCTGTCAACGATCATAACCTCAAATACCGCGTTCTCACCCCCCTCAACCCCCTGGCTCAATTCCACCTTC
Organism: Zopfia rhizophila CBS 207.26; assembly: GCA_010093925.1. Taxonomy (NCBI): domain Eukaryota; kingdom Fungi; phylum Ascomycota; class Dothideomycetes; family Zopfiaceae; genus Zopfia; species Zopfia rhizophila. The sequence continues at coordinate 1,251,126 of ML994637.1, forward strand.
CCGTCATCCCCCGTCTGAACCAGCAACCCACCACGCGGAGACATCTTCTGCAAGATTTACGCTCTATTCCATCCTCTCGTTAACCACGTAGCTTCGAAACCCTGGGCAGACTTTCCCCCAATATTCTTGGCCTGCGGAGAAGACTAGTCCACCAATTGATTACGTCTCGCCCCTAGGCACTCATCTCCAGGATATCTTGAAAATCCGCCGCTTGGCCAAATCGACGCGCACTGCTTTATCGGCTTATAGATGAGTTTTCTTTTGCCGTAGTCGCACAGGGTGTTTGAAGACCTCTGCCAGCGCTCGCTCCGTTTCCTCTACCGGCGTACCCACCGTCCACCCGTCCCTATTACTCCTATTGAGGCAATCGCGCTCTACTAGTAGTACAGTATGACTATCTTCGGCCCTAGAAATCGAACCGTAAAGAATGCGGGGGCCATATTCCGTAGCGGTGCGATAGTGATTCGGTTATGGACCTCGGCGTAACTCCTCGCCTAGCGTCCAGCTTATCAGATAAGCTTCTAACGGGGGTGAGAAATTGGGACGAATAAGGGATGGGCGGACAAGGGGAAGCTTGGGCTAGCGTCTTGGTAGGCTACCAGGCCTGCTTGGCTTGCCAAGAGCGTCTCACTAGCTCAAAAAAGGCGTCACGTGGCCGTGTACGTTCAAGCACCCCAGGCATTCGAGCATTGCCCAAGTCTCGTTGAAGTCTTATTAAAGCCTTGGTCTAGGCCGTGCTTTCCTCACATCCAATTCCTATTACGGTAATCGTGTACAGATCGGAGACGAATAGCTCAAAAGGATCCAGTACGGACTGTCGAAATCGGGTCCGTCAGGTGGACGGATGCTTAGGCAGAGGGACATGACGAATAACTAACGATGCATCGAAGAATCCTATACCCTGCATGCTTAAGAAGGATCGCTCAATGGATGCGAAACAGAGAATACCATGATAGGGTGTTATGGGCCAGCGTACTAGTTCCTTTGGCGATGTACAACCTGGATAAGGTGCTGTTGAGCTTACGCATAGAGTAAGCTGACAAGCCGCTTTATGAGTATCTGACTGCATCATCCATCTTTCCTGTATCTGCTTGACTTTATTGAAGTTTCACTAGGATGGTCCCTGGTACGTCCCTGGTACATTTCCGCTTATCTCTGCTGATAGCGGCACAGTTGGGAAATACATGTCCGAAAGTAGCAACCCCGACCGCCGGGTTACACAGCATCGGCAAGGTCACAAGAATCTAGAATATGGACCGTCTCTCTACACATTGACACTTTATTCCGAACCAATTGATCTGGAACACCTCTGGTGCTAGGTAGTATCGCTCTCTCTTACCGTCTTACCTGCACTTTCCAACCGGAATCCTTGTGCACCACGGAATCAGCGGTGAAAGAAAGGTAATGATACCTTCATTATCGGAAGTCGCGCTCTCCCGGTCCTTCACTCTTCCTTTTGAAGCCTCCCTTATTCCCTGCCGGTGTTTTCGTCTATCATTAAATTCTCATCAACTATCATGGAGAAGAAACAGTCTAACACAGCTGCAGTTCGCCCTGTGCCACTCGACTTCACAGAATCTCAAGGCTTCGATGAGAGGGGGACGAAGCGGCTGTTGAGGAAACTTGATTGGCACATCATTCCGTTCATGTCACTGATTTACTTGTACGTAGCTTCCTTCACTTATACTAAACCTTCCCTACTCCTGCTGATCATATATAAGGCTGTGCTTCCTTGATCGCACAAATATCGGGAATGCTCGTCTTGATCATTTAGAGCAAGACCTTGGTCTTCACGGCGTCCAATACAATGACTGTCTTGCAATCCTCTTTCCTTTCTACATCGCTGCCGAAATTCCGAGCAACATTATGATGAAGCGAATTCGACCTTCCATCTGGCTGACCTTCATCATGGTCTGCTGGTCCGCCTCAATGATTGGACAAGGGTTCGTCAAGGACTACTCTGGGCTTCTGGCCACAAGAGTTTTCCTTGGCGTCTTCGAGGGCGGCCTATTCCCCGGCGTGAACTATTATATCACGCAGTGGTATTGCAGGCACGAGTGTGGCTTTCGAATGGCAATGTTCTTCTCTGCCGCCACGCTTGCAGGAGCTTTTGGTGGAATACTGGCTCGAGGAATTGCGGAGATGAATGGCGTAAGCGGTATTGCGGCATGGGCGTGGATTTTCATTCTGGAGGGCCTCTTGAGCATCCTTGTATCATTCGTTGCATATTGGGCGATATACGACTACCCAGCGACGTAAGGCGTGCTCCTGATGTTCCATTGGGGATATCGACTAACGTGCTATAGGGCAACGTTCCTGACAGACAAAGAGCGCGATGAAGTTGAACGACGCCTGCAAGCGGACTCTGGTCACTTATCCAACGATTTCAATATCAAATACGTCTGGCAGGCAATCAAAGACTGGAAAATTTACATTCACATGTTCATCTGTATGGCTGGCTTCTGCCCGATCTATTCTTTCGCTCTTTTCCTACCCACAATCATTAAAAACATGGGCTACACAGCCAATAATGCGCAACTAATGAGTGTGCCGCCCTACGTTTGCGCATGCTTTTTCACGATTGTAGCAAGTTGGGTCGCAGATCGATATAGACAACGCGGGATTTTTTTGCTCGGCTTTCAGCTGGTGGCTATCCTGGGCTTCGCACTTCTTGTTAGCAGTGGCAGCTCTCACATTCAATACACGGGGACTGTATTTGCGGCAATTGGTAAGATAGCCTACCAATTTGGAAATGACATATCTAACCCCTGGAATAGGAATCTATCCACAAATTCCCCTCGGTCTTGCCTGGAACAGCGGGAATATCGGTGGTAGTCTCAAGCGCGGGACAGGCATCGCCATGCAAGTTATGGGAGGCAATTGTGGTGGCATTATTGCTTCCTACGTCTACCTCAATCGTGACCGCCCGCGGTTTATTGTGGGCCATAGTATTCTGATCGGCGTTGTTGGGTAAGTCATGGTTTCCTCATTTCACCCTCTGGTGCTTGTCACTAACGCTATCCCAGCACGGCTTTCTTCCTGACGCTCATCATGACAATCTGGTGCCGTAGAGAGAATTCTCGACGTGATGCTTTAGCGATGGAAGTAGGAGTACAAGAGTTAACGGAAGAGCAGAAGGTGCTGGAGGGAGAACTGGCCGATAGTGTGCCGTGGTTCAGGTATACAGTTTGAATTTAATGGTAATGACTAATGGTTGCAACCTGTACTGCCATCAAATGCAGTTACCATTCGAAATTTTACCGAAACTAGCTAATTTCTAAAGAAAAATATTTAAACAAAATATGCGGACGCACTAGGTAAAGCGAAATGGTGAATTTGGTCGGAGACTAAAGCGCATCTTTGAGCAACCACCTCTCCGACACACCCTTAAGCCTTCCATACCCGGCTCCACCCTCTACAACTTGTCCCAGTACTCCAAATGCCGCAAAAATACCATCCGACGCTTCATTTCCAACGTCGTTGTGGAAATGCTGATGCTGCAAAACGCCATATCCCAATTTCGTTCCAACAACTCCATCTCCACAACTAATAATTGTTGCGCATGCCGCTTCGTTACGCCATCTAGTACTGGATTCCGGGTTGCGCAAAGAACGGCAGAGAAGGTCGTACTGCAGCTTGCAAAACCATTTGCGTAGTACATGAAGAGGCCAGCGAGAATGACGAGCATGGAGCATGGAGGCGGCGAAGGAGATGGCATAGGCGAGTATGATGTTGCGGGAGTTGTAAGCGTATATGTTTATTGTGCTTGTGGTTGTCACGGACGTGTTGTAGGTGTCGTAGGTTTTAGTGCGAAGAAGGTCAGTCTGGACTGGAAAATGTGCTGACGGGATGTTGGGCAAGTTCCAACGTACAAATTTTGTGAATTAGTGAGCAGGCTGAGAGCCAAGTTACGGAATATTTCCTCGACGAGAGCAGCTATCGAAAGATTGCGCGATAGCGTGAGGTCTGAAGGGTTAATTATTGGATGGCTTCCGTTGGGTTGTGAAACTGCATCGGCGCCTTTCCATAGTAACGCATTCGCCTAGATCTTATTACATCGGCTGACGGCCCCCGGGAGCACATAAGCCGCCAGCGCAGTCTCATGGACGCCAAGTCCTAGATTGCTAGTAATCTCTGTCCAGGGACTCCCCTTTCGGGTTTAGTGCAGTCCCTCGCTTATCCATATCGGGCATCGCTCCTCGCCCCATCAACCCGCTGCTTTTGACGTCTATAAAATGCTCGCCCTCCCGTCGCCAGGCTTCCTCCTCATCTCTTTCCCTTAATTCTCTGACCCTACCCCGGCGCCTCTGCTGCCAAGCGGTCCACGCCCTTTCCACGCCTCGCCTGCCTGCTCCCTCATCTCATCTCCGGCCACCAATCAAAAATTCGCTCTCCAACCAGCCAACATGCACGTAGCTTTCCCAGTTTCCGCCTTATCGTTCTTTTTTTTTACCGCGGCAGGCTGTGGTGCTGCTAATAGGACTTCCGTGCGGGCCTAACAGTCCGACAGTTTCAGTTAGGTTCGACGAATTCAGACGGCAATTTTTAGAATTATCTTCCCTCTACTTCGTTTGGGTTCTTTTCTAGTGCGCTTTTCCGGGGCCTTTCGTAATTACTTTTACTATTTACGATCCTGCCTTTACGCCTTTCTAGCTTTCCCGTTACGATCTTCCGGCGGGGTAACCTAATCTGGCTAGGATGCTAATTCACTATCTTTTATCTTCCTACTCTAACAGCCACCGCCGTAACTAGACTAGAGCTGAGCCTACCCTACCCCTAGACCTACCCGCTAGTGCTAATTACGAAAATGCCTTATCTCCTAATAAGGGGAGAATTATAGATCTAGGCGGAGTAGCATGTGGACCGTAGAGAGAAACGAGAGAAGATGGATTTATTCTTTACTACTATACTTAGGACTAGAATCTAGCTATTATCCTACTAGCTACGCCTTATAATTTAGTTTAATACGTTATATTCTATAGCTTATATTCTCCTTCTAAACTAGATTAAGTTTAAGTAAGAGCTTAGTCTAGTATATATAAAAAAAGAAGATAGAAATTAGGGTAGTATATTATATTACTTCTAATTAATAAAGGCGTAACTCTTTAGCTAAATATTAAGAACTATTATAGTAGAAATATATAGTATTAATTCTATAGTAAAATAGAGTAAAATTTATATAATATAAAGAAAATTATATTCTTAAATATATAACGTATTTAATTAAAAAAATACTTTAATAAATACTATATTAGTAATTATTTTACTAACTCTTTTTATAAAATAAATACGTATTTTCTATTCTAAAATATAAATTTAAAGTATAAGAATTATAGATTTAAAAATTTTATTCTTATTTTCTTTTAATATAGCTTTAATAGATTTTTTAATCTATTTTAGTAAAATAATTAGATTTACTTTTTTTATTATTTCTTAGCTTATTTAGTTTATTAATTTAAATACTATTATTAATTAAAATTAAAATTAATAAATATTCTAAATATATATAGTTGTGATAATAAGCTTAGTCTTTATATATTATAATATAAATATAAGTTAATAAAATAAGTTAGCTCTATTTTAGCTATACTAAGATAAGAAAAAAAAAGATATTAAGAGAGCTTGCTTTTAAATAGAGTAATATATAACCTAAGTATATACTAACTATACTTTAAGCTTTATACTAAATTATAGCTAGTATAGCTAGTTATAATATTATATAATTTATAATAAACTAAACAAATAGTACTATTATAATAGTTATTAAATATTAAAATTAATTATTAATTTTTTTTACATAACATATTTTTTAAAAAATGTATAATAAGTAAAATAAATAAATTATAATATAATATAATTTATATATAATTTAAAATTTAAAATAATATCTTAATTCTTTATAATACTATTAACATAGTAAAAAATATTTCTATTATATTATATTTTTTATTTTTAAAAATTCTATTATAGACTAGTATTTTAAAATACGTTTTTACTAATTTTATAATTATATCTAGATTATAAATAATAAAAACTTTATTAAAAATAAATAAAATTATATTTATATATTATAATTTTTTAATTAGGTTTATATATTTTATATAACTATTATAAATACTTAAAATTAGTAATAAAAATATTTTATATTTTATAGATATAAATATAAATTTAGTAAATAAAAAATTTAATTATATAAAGAAAGTAGAATTAAAAAAATAAATAAAATAATTTATGTTTTTTATTATAATATTTATTTTATTTCTTTTTTATTTTCTTTTCTATTATAATAGTTCTAACTATAAACTATAATTAATTCCCTTATTTACTAATTTATTAGCTAGATAGGTTTACTTAGAAAGCTTTATTTACTAATATATAAATTTATAAATTTTAGGAATTCTTTAGCTTTTTATTTAAGAATTAATTATATAACTATAGTTTAAACTTAACTTTTACTTAGTTATTTAAAGTAACTAGAACTACTACTATAATATTTATTATATAATTATTAATTATTTATACTTATTTATTTTAATTATATAACTAAAATTATAACTTTTTATATATAAATTGTAGTATAAAACTAATAATTATATAAAAATTAATAGAAAAATTTAGGTAATAATAAAAAATTTGTAATAAAAAAAATTAGTTTAAGTATAAAAGTATTTTTATTATTTAATTAATTTAAATTAGTTAATATTAAAATAGGTATAAAAAAGTTTTATATTAAAACTAAATAAATTTTATTTAGCTAATATTATTTCTAAAAGTAATATCTTTTTTTACGTACTAGAAAACCTATCGTATTAGAAAATATAAGGAGTTTTTCGATTTTAAGTAACTATAACTTAGTATATATATTAAGTTTTATTATATTCTTTTCTAAGACTTATATTATATTTAATTTTAAATATTTAAGATACTTTCTACTTTTAAATTATATTTATATTGTTACTTTTAGGGCTAATTTATAAAAAACTTTATTTTATAATATAATAAAGTTATTATAGTTAGTAATAAACAAAAGTTGATTACAGATAATAATCATAAATAAAAAGTAGTAAACTAATTAAGAGAAAATTACTAGCTATTAGTAAAAAAACATGTATAGGAACTTAATACTAGAAGAAAAATAAAATAGATGTTCTAAAAAACTAAGCAAAAAAAAGGGCTTTTAGTAAATATTATTAAAGTAATTAATAAAACTAATAGTAAAAAAAATACGTAACGTCTTACATATAAAGATTAGATAATAAATAAGTATAATAAGTAGTAATAAAGTTTTAGTATACTTATTAAAGCTTACTACTAAGTAAATTATAAAGAAAGAATTTATTATATAAAGAGTGTTCTCTTTAGCTTTTAGATAATTTTCTTTTTTATACTTATCTTCTTATTTTAGAACAACTCTCTAGAATTTGTTATATAATAAATTAGTTAGACTATATCTTACTATATCTTTATATTATTAAAATGTTATGTTAGTAAGTTATTATATAACTTTATATTATTACTAAAGCTTTAATACAAATTATATATATACTTACTATATTAAAGAAACTTATATATTATTTTTATAATATAGTAATAAAGGCTACGTATATTTACTATATATAATAACTTTAGATATATAAAAGTTAAAGAAGAGTTTTCTAATAAAATTTTTACTAGCCTATTTTATAAAAACTTTTAAATTAAACTATAATACTATAAGTACTTATAGGTTACGTGAATAGTATATAATAATAATAAACTTAAGTAATTTAGCCTTAGCACTAATATTATCTATAGTCTAGATTATATAATAATAATAGGCACAAATTATAGAGCTATAATAAATAGTTATAAAGTTAAAAAACTAAGCTAATATAAGAATCTATATATTTAGTATTAAGATATAATTATTACGTTAGGAAAAAAATTAGTGGCATTTTTATAATATTTAATAGTATTTAGTAGCTATTTATGTATTTTGTGTACTTTATTTTATAACTTATAGTTTTAACTTTAAAGTAGTATAAAAGCCGCTAAATGTAATACTATCTTATAAAATACTATAAAACACGTAATTATATCCTCTAAAGCTTTTATTATTATTTGTGATATTTATATAATTTATTAATTACATACATTTTATAAATTTAACGCTTTGTGTTAGGAAAAAAATTGGTAGTATTTTTATAGCATTTTATATTATAAGGATCCAGGCCAATGATGGTAATTAAGTGTAATAAAGTAGATTTAATAAAGAGTTAACTATATATGCTATAGAGACTTAATAGCTACCTCTACTAAGTTACTAAAGTTACGTAATTATACATAAAGTTAAAGCTAAGATAACTGTTTTAGTTAACTATTCTAGACTTTAGCCTATTATATTATTTCTCTTCTTATAGACTAGATAGGGGCTCTTTGGTGAACTATTTACCTAAGAACTTTTATAGATTTATTTTAGATTCTATTTACTATAGCTTTTTCTAAAACTCTTATTAGTAATTTATTAGTAGAAGTTTGTATCTATCTTTTCATAGAGACGCTGTATACTTCTTCTAATAGTCTAATACTATTATATCTTCTAGCTAGCTTACTAGCTCTATAGTTATTAATATATAGTTTTTTTACTTTATTTTATACTGTAGCTAGTAGCCTCGCTCTTGTCTTATTTATATTTTAGTAATAATATCTTACACTACATGCTTTTTATAATTATCTATTTAAATTAGTAATAGCTAAAGGTTATTTATAAACTAGCTTAGTAATAGATCATTACTTACTAGCTATAGTCTATTTATATAAAACGTTAGGTTTAGTTTTAGGGGCGTATTTAGCTTTATAGCGTATAAATTAATTATATTTTCTATAGTATATTTAGCATTCTTCTAGTCTAGCTTCTTATTTTCTTGTTTAGTAGAGAGTTAGTTACTAAGTTTTAGCTATATCTTATCTCTAACACGCAGTTATGGGGCTTTATTCTGATATTAGTTTACCTATTTTTCTTATTTTTATTATGCCTTAGCTATAATTACCTGTGCTAAATTAATATATTTCTTTAGTTTTCCTATAATTTCTTTAGCGCTAGCTTTTAGGTTTTGAGCTGTTATATTATATCTAGTTCTAATATCTACTTATAGCAGTTTTATATTATATCTGTGCTAAAGAAAAAACAGGCTTATTCCTATTAAAATAGTGTTTTTTTTTTTTACTGTAATTTTAGCTATTAGGCAGAGCTTCACCTAGTTTACTTAATCCCATATAATAAATACTTAAAGATAGGCCTTAACTGTGCTATTTATTTTTTCTATTAAACTATCTATTTATAAATAAAACGCTATTAACAATTACCTTTTAATTTATAGAATTTTATAAAGCTTAGTTTAGAACTTACTAATAAATTAGCTACCATGATTAAATACTATAGCATTAAAAATCTAATAGTAAGTAATAATCTTACGGATAAAAGCTTATATTATTATTTTAATATCTATATTTAAAAGAGAGCAGAAAGTTATGTTCTTATTTAGTTTATTAGTAATTACTAGTAAGACCGTATAGCTATTGCTTTCTAGTAATTCAGTTACAAAATCTATTAAGATCTTTTTTTAAATATAATTAGGAATAGATAATAGGCGTAATAGCCCTTACTAGTAATCTCTTTATAGCTTTATATAGCTATAGATATTACAGTTTTAAATATAATACCGTACGTAGTTTAATATCCCTAGCTAAAAGTAATTTCTTATTAATATTAAATAAGTGCTCTGCTGTCCTGGGTGTCCTGTCACTTATAATAAATAAATCTAGTAAATAATTAATATTCTTAATAGCTCTAAGTTAGGCACTTATTTTCTATTCTAATAATAAAGAGTCTTATTTTTATTAATTGTGTATTTAGCTAGTAAAACTTTTAGTTTAAGCTCTAAAAGAAATCTCTACTTTTAATTATAAAAAGCCTATACTACTCTTACGTATACTTTATTATTTAGTATTATATTATACTATCTTTATTTAAGCTTATTATAAGACTCCTAGGCATAAGACTCCTAGGCTTTAGTTATGCTATTTTCTATAATTATTAAAAAACTAATTTAAGCAGAGAAAGTCTATACTATTTATTTATTATTATTTAATTTAAGCTCTTTTTTCTGATATGTAACTACTAACTTTAGTAGCTAAATTATATAGCTTTTTAGCCTTTTATTATTTTCTCCACTCAGATAATTCTATTTATGTCTTGATAGTATATTAGCTTATATATTTTCTTTCTTTAGTTTATATTAAATCTTTATATTATATTAGTTAAGGAATAACTGCTAGCGCGTATATCTTTTACTTAATTTTCAAAACCTTATAAAGTATTTAAAGTTCTTATAATTAGTAATAACCTGGAACTTTTTAATAGATCGTAATTTAGTATCTTATGCCTCTAGATAATAAATAATTACAAGGAGTTCTTTATCATATATCTTATAATTATATTTTATAGGTGTATTTTTTTTTAAAAAGTATATATATAAATACAGCATGCTATTGTTGCTGTATTGTGAAAAAACTTTCTTAGTTATATAACCTAAAGAGTTAGCTTCTAAAACAGTCTTATAATTAGAATTAAATTAGGCTAGTACTAGTTCTGATATAAAGATCTCTTTTAGCTTATTAAATACTGTCTGCTTTTTATTAGTCTATTAGAACGGTATATTACTTATAAATCTTATAAGTAAAACAGCGATTTCTGAAAAAAACTTAATAAACTAATAATAGAAATTAGCGAATTTAAGAAAGCTTTTAATTTTTTTTATAGTTATTAAAGACTGCTACTTAGTAATTACTTTTATCTTAGTAGAATCTATTTAAATTTCTTATTCTATTTTAATAATAAACCCTAGATATTTCGTGCTCTTAGTTTTGAATTTATATTTTTTAATATCTAGATATAAACCTATGGCGCTAAGTTTTTCTAGTACTAGATTAACTTACTAGCAATACTCTTCTAGTAAGCCTAAAAAGTAAATAAGTATATTATTAAAAAAAGTTAAATAGAACTTATTAAGATACTTCTATAGGGTCTAGTTTATATATTACTAAAACATACTAAAGGCTTTTACTAGTCTAAAAGGTGTAACTAACTATTTAAAGAATTTAAATCTTATATAAAAAGCCGTTAGCTATTTATTTTTTTTTATAATATAAATTTTATAAAAGGCTGTTAAAATATTAAGCTTAGTATACTATCTTACCTTACTAATCTAGCTAAGTGTCTTATGGATTAGGGGAAGAGAATACTTATTCTTCTTAAAAATCTTATTAAGTGCGCGGTAGTTAATGTAAAAGTAAAGACCTTTACTAAGCTTATGTATAAATAGTACTAGAACTATAGCTAAAGAGTTACTTATATAAATAAAGCCCTTCTCTAGTAGCAGTATTAACTCTTTTTATAATACTAATAGTTTCTCTCTTAATATATTATACAGCAGTCCTTATAGGACCTTAAGGTCCTTCTTATTAATCTTTTTAAGTTTAATATAATAGTCTATTCTATAACCTTGTAGCGGTAGGAGTTTATTTACTTTTTTTTCTAAAAATAGCTTTAGGTACTTCTAATAGGCCTTAAGAAGTAGTATTCTAAAATCTAGCTTTAGTTTAGACGCTAAGGCCTTTTAAATGTCTATTAGTAATACTATAAAAATGCGTATCTTACTTATTCTTTTTAATCTATTTATTTATATTAAAAAAGTAGCTACGTTAATCTCTATTAGCTTCTACTAACACAGTTTCTTCCCTTCCTTACTATAAACTCTTATTCTTAAAGTATGAATATAGAACGATTTCTTTGCTGGCGTGATTATAATATTATTTTAGTTTATCTAGAGCCTACCTAAAATAAGATTAAACTTAAGCACGTTATTAATAATATATATATAGGCTCATTCAGTATGTCCTTTAACATTAAGGTTAATTTATATAACCTAGATAACCCTTCTAGGTTTCTTATATACTCTAATAATCCTCTACAGGGCTATGTTGATACGCGCTAAATAAGCTTTAGTAGTAAAAACAAAGTTCACAAGACCATAGCATAAACACCCGGTATTAATTATTATATATGCGATATTCGTCTAGTTGATTAATAAGTATATAGTAATAAAGTCTATGTCTATGTGTGTATTTCAGAACTTCTGCTATTCTCTTTATAATGCTACCTTACCTATTTCGGCTGGAGGCCCCTACTCGTAATTATAAGCAAGGGCTATTCTTTTCCTAACGCTTTTTTTTCTTCTCCTTTATCTCCGTCTTCTTCGTCTCTTTCGTTAGCATTTATTTGTCTAGCCTTTACTAACACTACAGTGACTAGGCGTAACTGATTTGCTTTTATATATTTATACTTATTCTTCATGTGGCCGGGAGAACTGCATTAATAACAAAGGCCTTACTTATAGTGTCAGTTAAATTCCTTTTGGCTTACCTAGAGTGTTCTAGATTAGTTGTCCTATAGCTTTGCTGCCCCTGCATGCGTGGGTGTTACTTTCTAATCTATTAGTTCAGGCGTTAGTGCGGATGGCGTTATATAGATAGCCATAGCAGTCCTACAGTTACTTAATATAATCTGTATAAGGTTGTTACTGACACGAATTACTTCCTAAGTGTACTCTTTGAAGCTTAGTGTTGCTAAAAGGGCTGTAATGTGCTTCTAGAGCTCTCCGTCCAATCCCCAGGTAAACATACTCTTCTTTACGTCTTCGTCCAGCCGATCGCTTCCTACTAGCAGCAGCTCCTTATTAAACTCTATGTGGTATTCTCTTACCGACTTCTTCTTCTGTTTCATGCTTTGCAGCTTGTCTAGAGACTTTTGCCTTTAGTACTGGTCTTCAAACTGGGAGTCCATAAACGCCCACATTGCTTCAAGGGTGGCATTGTTTCTTTAATTAGAGAGCCATGGGAGAACGGTTTGTGCTGCTCGTCCCTTTAAATGCTGAAAGAAATAGTCCATCTGTCCTTCCTCACCGCCCATACGGTATCTGTTAAATCGTAACTTGGCCTTAGCTTGATGCTTGAACGTAGGGTAAAGAGACCGTGTGCCATCAAACATAGGGGGTTCAGGGAAATTGAATGGTTTGACTACTAGTTCGATTGCTGGTTGTGGCGTTGGCACGAAGAGAGTTGCTGGTGTCGTCACTAGGACCCGTGGGGGTGGCCTTAATGGGGAATCGTGACCTTCTAGTGCAGTCAGCCTCTTAGACATTACTCGTAACACGTTCATAATCTCCCTGAGTGAGGTGCTGTCGCTGGCTCCATTTGCTGGGGATGGAACTTTCCCTTTATCGCGCCAAGCAGGGTAGTCGTTGAGTTCAACCTCTACTTAGCTCATCACTGTTTCAACAGCTGAGACTTCCAACCCTTGTGAAGCAAGCAACCGGCGTAGTTCGCGGCCGATCTGTTCGTTGTCGTATCCTGCATCAAGCAGGTTCGTCGCTCGGGCCATTAGTGCAGGTACTGAGTGGTCGTTAGCGTCTATTGATGCTCGCTGTACCGCTAGATGGCTCTCCCAAATGCTGGAGAGCCTCTCGCTCTTCCACAAAGTCGATTGTACTACCGGAGGCCTCTCGGCCTCTTGCGAGAAATGGGGTTGATCAAATCCAAATGTAAGGATCCAGGCCAATGATGGCAATTAGGTGTAACAGAGTGGATTTGATAAAGAGTCAACTACGTACGCTACAGAGACTTAATAGCTACCCCTGCCAAGTCGCTAAGGTCACGTGGTTACGCACGGAGTCAAAGCCAAGACAACCGTCTTAGTCAACTATCCTGGGCTCTAGCCCATTACATACATAACCTATTTTATAACTTATTAGTTTTAACTCTAAAGTAATATTAAGCTGCTAGATATAATATTGTCTTATAAAATACTATAAAATACACAATTATATTCTCTAAAGCTTTTATTATAGTTTGTAATATTTATATAATTTATTAATTACGTGTATTTTATAAATTTAACGCTTTTTAAATACACTATATATCTATTTATTTTATATATATAGTATGTATATTTTTATTTATATATTAAGCTAGCTTTAACCCGTAATAAGTAGTAATTAACTATAGAAAAACATAAAATACGTAATACTAGCCCTTTATACTATTAATAAACTTTATACTAATTATACTTATAATTTACTATATATATATATTATAGTTAACGTATATTGTATATTTTAAATTATAATTCGAAATTAGTAGCTACCGCTAATTTACTATATAAAGTAATAAAATAGTATATAAAATTTATTTACTTTTTTTCTTTTTATTATTATTTTTTTTAATTTACTTAAAGTACTTCCTGCGCTTACTATTTAAACTTATAAATTTTAATATAATCTATCTATCTTTAGTCCGCACACGGGCCTTTATATTCTTTAAAATATTATTATCTATAATATCTATATCTATAGTATCTTTAATAAGGATATATTATAGAATATTATTATTAATTACCTTTTTAATTATATTAGTATTTTAAAAGGTTATAAGATGTTCCCAGACAGTAGTAAGATTATAGCTATAGAATATTAAAATTATATTTTTAGTATACTATAGAAAGAGGACCTTATATATAGGTTTAAAAAGTTATAAATATAGAAATAATTAGATATTATTAGGATCCTTTTATAATATATTAATTAATTTATATATAGTCCATACTATAGTATATAGAAGTAATAAACTATTACAAGTTATAGTAATTAAAGGTGTATATTATTATAAAGTAGTAAAATTAATAAGGTATTTATACTTACGTCTTATAGCGCAGCCGTAAAGCCATTATTATACTCTAAATTTAAGTTTTTTAAGTCTTTTATAATATTTTTATAAGGATTATTAATCACTTACTAACTAAATTATATTTATTATAGTATTATATTTTATATTTTATTAATTTATTATAGAAGTAATTTATATATTTTGTAAGCACGTTTAGGTTTATAGCTTTTTTATATATTCTATAGTCACTCCTAAGTATCTATAGTAGTATTTAGTAGATATAAAAAAAATATTATTAAGTCTTACCTATAATTATTATATTAGCCTTAAACTTTAGAGTTATCTTTACTTTATTTTTATATTCTTTAAGAGTATGCTATATTATTAGGTAGATTAGCTATATTATATTAGATATTATTAGTATAAAAAAGTCAGCACTATTTTTATTAAAAGTAAGTAATTTTAAACTAGTATTAAAGAATATATGCTTAACATAACATGTGATAACTAGTAATTTAAAATATATTACTTTATACTAGTTTTTATTAGTTATATTAAAATTAATATATATAATACTAACCAGGCTATTAAGTGTAAAGCTATTATCTTTAAGTAATTTATTTATTTTTATTATAGTATTAGTCTCTAGCTCTAAATAGTTATAGCTTTTAGTAATAACTTTATATATTATATTTATTAAGAAAGAATGAAACACGCTAAGCTGGTTATATAACTATAATACTAGTTTATATATTACTACTAAATTTAGTGGTATTATATCTTGTGTGTTATTACTCTTAGTATTATATCTAATACTTTACTAGCTACTATATTATAGCTTTTTATAATATCTATTACCTTACTTTACGTCTGTATTATTATTATATTTAGGCTATTAATATTTATTTCTAGCTAAGAAAATAAACAAAAGACCTTAGAGAATAAACCTATTATTATTCATATAATAAAACGTGATAATATAATATAATATATTACTATATTAGTAGGATTTAATATCTCTTTAGTTTATTATTTATAATTTTTTTATAGCAGTTATTTATCTAAGTAACGTTTTTATTATTTATAGAATATAAATTTACATACTATAGTTTCACTTAGTATTAGTAAGCTTCTGCTTAATAAGAATAAAATAGAATACTAAGATAATACTCTTATTAAGATTAATACTATATTATACTATAGAATATAATTATATTAGCTAAATCTATATATTTATATTAATATAAATTACTATATTAAATATGATATTATCTCCTTCTAGAGTTAGCTTATTTACTATATATATTCTCTTATAATTTTATTATTTAATTTATTTATGTGTTTTACTATGTAAAGGAAGTATTCTTATACTTAGTAGCTAATTTACTAATAATTAAGTCTAGTATTATATTATACGTCTATTTTAAAGAGTAGATAGTAAGTAACTAGGATAAATTAATAAAATTAATTAGCTCTTATATAAACACTACTACGCTAAGAGGTACTAGATATTCTATAGTTTTACTACTATTATATTCTAAATAATAATATATTTAACTTTAATATTCCGTATTAACTCTATTACTAAAAGTAGTTAATATACTAGTTTATTAACTATAGATGCTTTAGAAGAGTAGTTTTTTAATTTATATATTATAAACTAAATAGTTTAGCTTACTCTAGTATAGATTTATTTTAAATAAGTCTTTTTTAAGTAGTATATAAACAAAATCCGTTTCACAATTAATATATATTCTATAACTAGAGTATGTAATAATATAAATAATGGAAAAAATAAGAGAATAGTAAGTATTAAATTAATATAACCTACTTAGTTTTTTATAATTAAAGGAATTTACTATTAATTAGTGTAATTTCGCGCTACCTATAGGACGTTAGCGTATATTATAGTAATTTATAGTAGTATTAGTTATATATTCTTTTTATTACTCTATAGCCCGTAATTACTTTCTTGTAAACCTATTAACTTATATCTTATTTACATGTTTGAAATTTTTATTATATATAGTATTATATATATTCTAGTTATTATAACTATTTATAAAGAAAATATTTATAATACTAATATTTATTAGCATAAGAGAGACTAATCTTGTAATATAATTAATATTATATATTTAGAAAACATCTAGCGTGCGCTTTGTCTTAGTATTAGGTAGCTATTATAAACAATAATAAAAAGATAACTATACTTAAAAAGCTAAAGGAACTAATAATAATAGCTAATAAAGCTCTTAAATAAAAACATATGTTTAAGCTTAAAAGAAAGAACTATAAGTAGATATAGGATATATTAGCATAAGCTAAAGTAAGAGCTAAGAAATAAGAATAGAGATATAAAGCTATATAAACAGATTTAAAGCATTCACCTACGTAATAAGATAAGGCTTAGTAGCTAGAGATATTAGAGAAAGCTAGAGACTGTGATGACGGGCTCAGTCTTCACGCGTCGTAGCATAGATGCAGGTTGACGGGATAAGTTAGCTCTATTTCAGCTACACTAAGATGGGGAGAGAAGAGGTACAAAGGGGGCTCGCCTCTAAATAGGGCGGTGCATGGCCTGAGCGCGAGCTAGCCATGCTCTGAGCTCTGCGCTAGGTCGTGGCTGGCGTAGCCAGTCGCGATATCATGTGGCCTGCAGCGAGCAGAGCGAGCAGCACCGTCACATTACCCCCCCTCTAAGGGAGGCTCGTCCCCGAGTCTCTAGGTTACAGTCTCCTCCTTGCCGATTTCTGTACTACTACTCTTGTCTTTAAAGCTGCCTTGTCATCCTCCTCTGTCACTTCTAGATCCTCCTCTGCTTCGTACGCTTTCAACCAGGCGTCTAGTCGTGCCGGCGGTCCTGCCTTCTCTGGATAGGCCTCATGATAGTCTCTTACCTTGTGTGGGGCGCCTATAAAGCCTCGGGCGTTGTACCAGGCAGGATCTGGGTCATGAGCTAGCCAGGATGCTTTGTACTGTAGTCGGCCATGGAATAGGCGGCTATCAAGGATTTCCTGCACTGGCCACTCGGGATGCCCGTTGACCTCGATAGGCGGTTCCTCAGGTTCAATTTGGCCAGGCAGTGGGCGAGTAGAAGCTTTCTGTAGGCGGTCTGCGTGGAAGACGTCAAGCATACGCATATGCAGCGGCAGCTTAAGGTGATAGGAATGTCCCTTCATGCCTATAATAGGATAGGGTCCGTACATCTGCTGGTCTAGCTTCTGGCTAGGTCGGCTAGTGGTGAAGCCCTTAGGTGTAACGTACACCTCATCTCCTGTAGAGAAGTCTGGCTCGCGGCGCTTCTTGTTAGCCTGTCGAGCCTATCACTCTTATACTTAAGCAATCCCTTATTAAGCTATCTCTATAGCTAGCTTTACTACATTATAGCGAGCTTTAGCGTAGCTCTGCGCTTCCTCACGTGACATCTATTTACAGACTATAGTAGATACCTTCATACGTTTCTCCTAGTCCTAGTAATAGATTAGCTAGTAGCTAAACTTAATTTAATAGGGTAATAAGCCTATAGTCTTATATAGTAGAATTACTTGAGTTTAGTCTATATAGGGCAGTAGGTCTAACTAGTTATTCTAATAGTAATTAACAAATAAGCATAGGCGCTAGTTAATGTACTAGTTTAAGACCTTAGTATTTTTATTAGTTTAGAGGTAATATAGTATTAAGAGTTTTTACTTAATTCCTATTAGTCAGTATAGCTCATTTATAAATACTGAAGTAAACTAAGGATTATAATTAGAAACTATTAACCTAAGTAAGCTAAATACTTACTAGATATAATAATAGTATATATTAGCTACCTAAGCAGCTATAGTGGTCTTATAGTAAGATAGTAAGAAATAATACTTACTTAACTAATCTATAATAATAAAAACATAGTTATATTCTTTCTTATTTAAGGGGAAGGACTTAAAGTCTATAGAAATATCTTACTATACTTACTTAAGAATTAGTAGTAATTTAAGTAAGCTTAAAGTTTTATTATAAAATATATAGCTCTATCTATAAGCTTTATATATAGTTATATAATTATCTATATCTTTACTTATATAGCTTTAGTAGTAGCGGTTGTGAAGTAGCTTATTTATTTTTCTTTTATTTAAGTAAGTAGTCACCTAAGTAGCATAAATAGCTTAAATAAAGTAGGTTCTTAAAAAGTGTATAATAGAGACTATTAGCTTACTATAGTATATAAAAAGGCTTTAGTTGAGTTTTTATACTAAATAGTTACTAGAGAGAGTGTGCTCTTAGAATAGCTATAAACTCTCATAACTATAATTCACCTTAATAATATAATTAATTAGTAAGTAAGGGTTATTTAGAGACGGTAAGACTATAAAAGTATTAGTAATAATTACTTTAATTATATTAGTAGCTAGTATGTCTCTTGCTAATAATATAGCTAGGTTATTACTTACGGCTTTAATAAAGCTAATGTTAATTTACTCTACTAAGAAAAAAGCACGTGTTTAGGTTACTTTATTCTTATTTTTTTAAGTCTTTAGTTTCTTTTACTTATATAAGAGCGTGTTAGTTACTATGTTAGCTATACTAAAATAATAAATAAGTATTAAATAATAGTTTATTATACTTATTACTTAGTATATTTAGTAGAGAGTAAGCTCTCGCTTTATAGAGAAGTACTTTAACACGTAATAGTTAGTTAAAATATTAAATAACTTAGTAGTTTATAAGCCTATAAGCTACAAGCACTATTTTTAGAGGCTATAAATTATAGCTAATATTTTTTTATTATATATATTATAGTTTATCTAGGGCTTACTTATAGTCTTAGAGTAAAAAGCTATAAGTTACTAAAGACTATTCTCTTAAAGCTATAATAGTATTCTTATAATAACTCTATTACTTACGTCTGTCTCCATGCGCGTCTAATAATAGAGTAAGTAATAAGCTAAGATATTATCTAATAGTATTAAATTCTTAGCTTACTAAAAGACTGCTAGCTTATGTTTACTAAAGATATACTATATACTCTTTTTAAGCAGCTTAGTAAGTAGTTAGATAATATATCCATAGTCCCTTAAAAAGGCTCTATAGAAGTTATAGAATTCTAGGAATAATTATAGGCTTTTAATTAATATAGATACTAACTATTTCTATATAGCAGTAATCTTCTCAAGATCCTTTTAAATCCCTTCTATACTAATAATAAGGCCTAGAAACTTTATTCTAGTAATAGTAAACTTACTCTTTTTAATATCTACCTAGAGGCTTATATCCTAGAGATGTTTTAGTACTTAAGTAACGTACTTCTTATATTATAGCAAATCTTTAAAGTAAATTAAGATATTATTAAAGTAAATAGTATAGAAGTTATTAAGTATATTATAAAATACCTTATTAATATAGCGCTAGAATATAGTAGGGCTATTATAAAAACTAAATAATAGCACATAATACTTATAGTTATTATACTAAGTATAGAATATAGTTAAGTCCTTTATATTCTTATTCAGACATATATAATAGAAAGCCTGTTATATATTAAGTTTAGTGAATACTTTTATCTACATTAGCCAAGTAAAAGTCTCCTGAATTAGTAGAATTAAATAAGTGTCTTTTTTTATAATAGTATTAAACTTATAGTAGTTAATACAAAAGCGCTATTCTTTTTCTAGCTTTTTAGTAAATAATATTAAAGAAATATATAAAGCATTACTATAAGTAATAATACCTTATTAAAAATAGTTATTTAGATAGGTCTTAATAAGCTGTAGCTATTTAAAAGATATGCTATATAATAAACTTAATATTAGTATATTCTTAGCTATTAGTTTAATATTATAATTAATATTTTTATAATGCGGAGGTAGTATGTCTGAGTCTTTTTTTAAAAAGTAAACCTAAATTACGCTAGCATAGCTAGAGTGAAATAGTTTTTACTTAATAAGCTACTAAAGTTTCTTTTTTTTTATAAGGTTTTTATTTAATTAATAGAGCTCTTCTAGTAAAGCCTTTACTAAAAAATTCTTAAGGCTTTAGGAGAAGAGCTTTAGGTCTAGTAGACTAAGCTTATCTCTATAGTCCTAAATAAGCTTATCTACTTTATAGATACTAGTATACTCTAGTATAGTTTCCTTCTGCTATACGTATATTATAAAGGTAATAATTTTTATAATATTAATCTTAAGGCCTGCTTTAAAGAGGTTTTTGTGTAAGATAGATTAAAAATAAAAAGTTTACTTACTTAGCTCTAGCTACTATTATAGATAAAGCTACTCTTTTATTTTCTTAATATTTTTTTACTATACTATATACTAGGGTGAGCGCTAAGGTAGCTTATAAATATACTATAAAATTACTATATTTATTAGCTTATCACGTCAGTTAGTATTAGCTTAGTATAAGAGATTAATTTTAGTTAATAGGTTTTATATTAAAATAATAATATTATACTTATAGTTAATTAGCTTATTATCTAGCTATTTAAGTGCTTACTTCTTATAGTTAATTAAAGCACCTATATTTTTAAACAGCTTACGGCTAATTATAAGGTCATAGCAGCTAGTATTATAAAAAATAAAGTAAGTTAATAAATAGTAGTTATCTAGTACTAAATTAACCTAAAAGTATTTATTTACTTATTTATTTAGTCTGTTATCGTAGCTAGCTAGGGGGATAGATTTTATTTAGTAAATTTTTATCTTAAGCCTTTTTTTAATAGCGTGTATAGAGTCTGTGCACACCTGACGCACGGGGCCACCTGACGCACGCTAACCGAGGGGTCGCCCACACAAAACCAAAATTTTTGACATAATCGTAAAATCGTCAAAATGCAACCAATTGAGGCTGCGCTGGAATCTTTGAAATCGTTGAAACCTGGAGAATCTCCTAATTATACTGCGACAGCAAAAAAAGTTTGGGTGCAATCGGTCAACGCTCTCGAGACGCCATCGAAGTGTGCAGGGTACCAAGGCCGAGCAATATGAAAATCAGCGAAATTTGACTGAAGAACAATCGAGAGTTCTGATTGACTATATAAATAAGCTTGCCGCCAGGGGATTACCACCTTCAAATGAGATGTTACGCAACTTTGCGAAGGAGATTCGCCGTAGCGAAGACAAGCCAGGAAGGAAGTGGGCTCAGCGCTGGAGAGAGCGCTATTCTAAAGAGATTGTGTACGCTTATGGTAGTGGAATCGACAGGGGACGCAAATCCGCCGACTCAGCGTTCAAATACACCCTATATTTTGAGCTTATGCAAAGAAAAATTCAGCAATATGAGGTGGAAGCGGCACATATGTATAATATGGATGAAAAAGGCTTTCTGCTTGGTATACTACAGAGAGGCAAGAGATATTTTTCCCGGCGTAAATATGAAGAGACTGGCCTCAAACAACGCCTCCAGGATGGAAATCGAGAGTGGATCACCTCAATTGGCGCTATCTGCGCTGACGGAACTTCCCTGTCGCCAAGCCTCATCTATCAAGCGGTTAGTGGAAACGTGCAGGATACCTGGCTACAGGATTACAATCCACAAGAGCAAAAGTGCTACTTTACCTCATCTCCAAGCGGGTGGACTAACGACAAAATCGGCTACACATGGCTCGTCAATACATTTGACAAAGAGACTAAAGCAAAAGCTCGACGGAAGTACAGGCTTCTTATTCTCGACGGCCATGGCTCTCATGTGACTATGAAGTTCATTGAGTACTGTGACGCCAATAGAATCCTCCTAGCTATTTTTCCACCTCATTCGACACATAGCCTACAACCTCTGGATGTCTCACTATTTAGCCCTTTGGCTACGGCGTACAGTGACGAAATCGAGAAGTTTCTACATGATTGTCAAGGATTTTGTAAGCTCTCAAAAAGAGACTTCTTTCGCATGTTTTGGGCTGCGTGGGGTAAGGCTATTACACAAAAAAATATACTCTCTGGGTGGAAAAAGGTTGGCCTTATCCCATGGGATCCACAGAACGTTTTGAGGCGTTTTACTACTCCCCAAGACGACAGACCTTCATCAAGTGAGTCCTCAACTTCTATCCTAAGCGCTGGAGACTGGAAACGCATTGAGAAGCTTCTAAAGAAGACTGTTCGTAATATGCATGATAAGAAGTCCCAGAAGCTCCACCGGACGATTAACCACCTCACGACGGAGTGCGTACTTCTCAAATTGCAAGTCAAAGGCCTAGAAAACGCTCTGTTTATTGAGCAGAAGCGTCGTCAGCGTTCTAAGCCACTAGACCTCGAACTTCGCGCGCCTGAGGATGGTATGGCCATTTTTTATAGCCCGAACAAGGTCCAACAAGCACGTGATCGCGCACGGGAGAAAGAAGAAGCTGCGCGTATCGCAAGGGAAGAGAAAGAACAGGAAAAGCAGCGTAAGGAGGAGGAGAAAGCTGAGAAGAAACGGCTTCTTGAAGAACGTAAGGCTGCTCGAGCTATTGAACGAGAGGAGAGAGCTGCTGAGAAAGAGTGGAAGCGTATTGAGAAAGAAGAAGCGAAACTCGCGCGCGAGGCTAACAAAAATTTCAAAAATGTCTCCAAACAGGCAAAGAATAATAGGAAGAAGACTATTGAGGCTATTGTAATCGAATCGGATGAAGAAATTGAGGGTGCATCTGTTGATGAAGTGGTAGAGGCGACTCCCGTACACAGTCGACGCGGACGGAAAATAGTTCTCCCACAGCGATTTCGCAAGTAATTTGACTAGCTAGAGAGCTTCTCCGTTATCGATAGTTTGTTACTTCAAAAAATTGGGAAATTTTATCAATTGCATGTGGCTCAAAAGCTTCTTGTTTGAACATCTGAGATGTGCCAAAAACGTGCGTCAGGTGGCCCCGTGCGTCAGATGTACACAGACTCTATGCTTTAGGTATACTAAAATAAAACTATTAACTCTAGTATTAAAAAAGCTACTTAACTTAATAGCTAGTCCACTAGTAAAAATATAACAGAACAGGGTAAAAACTAGTTTACTAAATAGTAGTTAATAAGAGTTAAATTAGTTAGTAGCTTTAGAGAGTAACTCTAGAAAAAAGACTTCCCTTAAAATAAGTCTTTTCCTAATAGTTCTTTTATAGTAAGCTGAAACTTCTTATTATTACTAATATTCTAAAGTATATAGAGCTTTTTATTAGTATCTATAAGCTTAATTACTTTAGCTATAGCTTAAATAAGTAGTTAGTAGTCTTTTATAAAGTAACTAAGTTTCCTATAATTATAGTAACTAGCTAGCTTAAAGATAGGTATTAATAAAATAATAGTAACTACTATATAAGTTAGGCACTTAGCTTTTAGGTAAGACTACTAAATTAGTAGTAACTAAGTTTTCCTAGTTTTTTTATTAATTTGCTTAGTAGCTTTTCTAGTGCTAAGAGCTAGCTTTCTAGTAAAATCTTAAACCAAGTCTATATACTTATTATACTAGTTATAGTACTACTATTAATAAATGCCTATTTGTGTATATAAAGTGTTTAGAAGCTTCTTATAGAATTCTTTTACCTATTAGTCTATAAATAGGCTGTGTTCTTAAGCTAGATAGAAGAAGTTACTTTAGAATATAATAAAGTTAGTAAAGTCTCTAAGGTAGAGCTTTTAAAAGTTATAGTAAGTATTAAGTCTTTTATATAAATTACTATACGTTTTTTTTAAGTGATTTATTATATACTAGTAGCTAACTAGCTATTCACTCTCTTTTATTATTACTAAGCGTAGTAAAGCTTTCTTTTATTTAAATGAAAGAGTTTTTAGTTTAGAAGTCTACTAAGATAGCACTAAGATTTCTTACATTCTGGTTAGTTAGAAAAAACGACTTTATATAATCAGGTTCTAGTTATTCCGTACTAGAGGAATACTAAAGTTTATTGAAAATTCTTATATAACTAATACTTTAACGCCTTAACTAATACCTCTTTTATGTAACTTCTTTTATATCTAATACTTTTCTAATAAATCTATTTTCTCTTTATAACTAGTGTGGTAACCCTAAAGATGCAGCTACTAATAAAATAATTTATAGTATTTAAAAAGCTACATGCTTACGCTGTAGGAATATTAATATATAATATATATATATATCTATATTTATTAAGGCCTTTATAGCTAATTATATATATAATATAAGTATAAAGCTATATTATTTTTATCTTCTACTTCCTACTATTTTATACTCTTATTATAAGTAGTTATACCTATACAACGCCCCTTGCTAAACGTAGTTATATTTATATAATATTATATACCCCTAGCTCCGCCTTCTATACTATATAGTTTTTTAATTATATTATATAGTGCTTTACTTCTATAATAGCAGCGCAGTCCTTTTTATTATTTACTAAGTAAATTAGATAATAATAATACACTAGCTTAAGCTAACGCCTGCTGTGCTTAAGCTAAAGTTTAGAAATAATACTATATTAAGTATTAAATAGATAATAAAGTGTTATTTATATTATCTATCTTATCTTTAATAAAACGCTAGGAGGAGTTAAATTAGTCTTTTTAATTAACCTCTCTATCTCAGAATACAGAGCTAAATTAGTCTTTAGACTTAATATCTATATTTTAAAATACTAAGCTAAATTAGCCTTTATAGTTAATATTTATATCTTATGATATTATACTTGATGAGTTCCCTTTTTCTACTCTATTTATATTTTCTAATATAGGTCTATCTTATAACCTGCTGCTACCTAACTCTATTATGGATTTTTTAAGTAATACCTTCTTAAATAACCCTACTTTTAGCTTTATAGATTAATAAATAATTAAGAGATTTTACACTCGCCTTAATAAGCTTATAATAGAGACCTATAGTACTTGCAATAAACGCTGGTTTAATATAAAGCTTATAAATAAAAAGTACTTTATTTGCCGTAAAGACGAGACTAAGTACTTAAGACTTAAAGATAGTTCTTAAGATCCTAATTTCGTATCTTTATTTGGCTATGATAATGAGATAGACTCTAGCTTATAGCTTAAAAAGCTTCTAAAACTTTCTACTATAGAGAAAATACTAATTACTTAAGTGTATATCTTTATAAAAGTCCGCTAATATTAAGGTACTTAATACAAATATACAGGGCATATTTACCACTTTTTATATAATATTAAGAAGATTTTTAGTTTGTTATTTCTTTTATCTTAAGATCTTAATATTATACTCCTTAAGCTACCCCGTTCTTCTGGTGATAATCATAAACGTGTTAACTAATAGTTTTAGAATAACTATTATATATAATGTTAGGTAGTTTAGCATTAGCTACACTTCTTATAGTAGAATTATAATAGTTATAAAGATATTACTATTAATAATAAAGCCTTAAGCGCTCTCCCTAATGATGATTATGTTAATAGTAATTTACCTACTATTAAAGTAAATAAAGTATCTTCTATGTTTATTTAATAAGAATAGTCTATAAATATTATATAAGGAGGTCTCGCTTATAACTAGACTATTAAAGGTTTAAACACTAATACGAATATGCCCTATAAAGATAATAGTAAAGATAATAGTAGAAATGATAGTAAGAATAGTAGTAAGAATAATAGTAAGAATAATCCTACTTCTTAAGTTACTATAGTCTTAAATCTAGTTTCTGATACATAGGAGTTAAAGATTTTATAGCGTTAGATTAGAGCTCTAGTCTTACTCTCTATAGCATCTATCTAATATACCCTTTTATTAGAGTTTAACTATAGTAAGGCGTTACTAAGTAGGGTTTTCCTAATATACTTTTCTATAAATACAAGGGAGTATATAAAGTCTTGTTAATAATATATTAACTATAAATTCTATGTTAAATATATGTTATTATATAAGGATAGCTATATAGCATAATATCTACGCTTTTGTTATGTAGCGTTTAATACAATTATAAGGAAGCAGATAAACTTAAAGTCTAGGTTTTTTATATTAAGAATGTCTAATAATAAAGACATCTCTATTAATAAGCTTTAGAGTGCTTTTAAGGATGATAGTTTCTAGTCTATAGTTATACTAAACTTAGTTATATGTTTCACTAGAGCCCTCCGTAGGACGCGCTCTTTTTAGGCAGATAAGAGTAAAAATCTTAAAGCTATAGTATGTAATTCTATTTCGCTATTTACTAGAACTAATACCAGGACTAATACTGGGACTAATACTGGGACTAATACTAAGACTAATACCTTTCTAGGTATGGTAGCTAAAGAGTTTAAGTTTATTTATCACTTTCTCTACAGCTAATTATTATTAGAATAACCTAATATAATATTTATCTTAATATAATAAATAGAAGAATGCTATCCCTGCCGCTAGGATTAAGATTATATATAATAACGTTTAAGATAATTCCTATATTATTGCCTATTACTTTTACTGTTGTTTTTAAGCTTTCAAGGATGAAATACTTACCCCTAAGTTTAGTGTTATTAATAGTTAGAATTATTTTAAGTAGTAGAGCTATGGCAGTATTTATAATTATAGTATATATTACTATAAAGACGCGCTAAATCCTAATAAGGAGCTCTTTAATAAAGATAACTACAAGGCTTTAGCCGAATTTATAAGGTTTTAGAAAGTATATATTTCTACTATATATTCTTAACCCTAGTCTTAAGATATTACTAATGAAGGCTCGCCTCTTTCACTTGCCTATTCTAATATAACCTAGGAATTTAAGTAATTATTCTTAATCTTAACTAGGATTTAAATTCACCATTGTATAATAGAGTATTACTTAAAGTTTAATAAGAAGATAAAGTAACTTAAGTGCTGATTTTTTACTCCTTGGCTATTTACTAAATTCTCTATTATTTACTATAATAAGGGTAAGTTATATTATCAGTTTTACTCTACACATAATTACTCTTAATTAAATCCATATTATTATATACTCCTAATGGGATGGCTGGCTAATACTAATATTTAATTATATACTAGTACTGCTAGTGTAATAGTATATAGTAAGAAATATACTACTAAGTAAAAGAAGCCCTTTAAGGACTATAAGACTATAATTACTAGAATTTTATCTAAACTTAATTCTGAAAGGCCGCTATACTCTTTCGTTATAAAGATAATAAATAGGCTTGTTAGTAAGTGGGACTAGTTAACTTAGAAAGTTTCCTATCTTTTTTTTAATCTATTATTAGTTTATTACTCTTGTTAGGTACTTAATGTTAATTATTAGCTAGAGAAGGACCAGCTAAATACGTACTATTTTAAGAAAAAAAGTAGCGAAGATGATGGAACTCTTTATTATAATAAGAGTTTTCTCTAAAAGTATAAAGACTATCCTAATTTATATAATCTTTCTTTTTATGATTTTCTTTTTAAATATAACTATACTAGCGATATAAAGGAGAGGCCTTGGGCTAAGCTAAGGATTTTAAACTTTATACTCTAATATTATTTCAACCATAACCCAGCGCAGTTTACTCGTGTTAAACTTATATTCTATTATCTATTTTAAAAGATAAGTAAAATTTTTTCGTTTAAGAATAGAACTTTTACTATATATAAGGAGGCTTACTAGCACTATAAGTCTTACTATAGTCACCTATAAGATAATTCGTATAAGAAAAAAGAACTATCTACTAAAGAAAATAATCTAAACCTTAAAGACATTAATAAAAAAGAGGAAGATTTTAATTTATCTTGGAAAAAATTAGCTGCTTATTAACTAAGTATATAGAGTATTTTAGTTAATAGAGAAAACTTAGGAGATCGCTCTGAAAATCACGTAATAAATTAATCTACTTAAATTAATACTTATAACCTTAATCTTTTTACGTACTGGAAGTAATAAAAGGCTGATTATTTTATTAACCTTATTATCTAGGCTAAAGGGACATATAAGACTCTTACTAAAAAATAAAAGTTATTTAATAGGCTTATTATGAACTACTATTAGTTAATTTTAGTTAGAGAAAACCCCCCACAGTAGCTAGTTAACCTAGATAGAGAAGTAGAGTCTAGAAAAACACATGTTATAGAATTTATCTCTACTAAGCTTAATAACTTAGCTATTACTTATAAATATTATTCTCTAATAATTTGAGTAGTATCTATAGGTTATATTATTTATAATATTTCTAACAAGACGCTAAACATACTATTTCGTATTCTAATTAAGAGTATAAAGTTTATTAAGTTATTATTATAAGCTATCTAGGCTCTTCAGGCTACGTTTAAAGACGTTTAGTATCTAGTTATAAATAAAAAATCTATAGTTAGCTTAAAGATACTTATTTGAGTTAATTCACGGTATAAGAAAATCTTCCTATTATCTAGTTATCTTCTCTTTAGTAGCTTAAGTATAGTTTTAGCTGAAGATTTCTTTTAACTTCCACCTATAAGTACAAGGCCTTTATATAATACTTATATATTCTAGAATATAAGTAAGACGTTCAGGCAGTAGCTATATTAATAGTTTAAAAAATCTATTATCCTTAACATTATAATACGATAGTAGGGTTATGATTAGGGAGCTTTTTATAACACATTAAGTTATCTTCACGTTAAAAAAATTATAGTTTAAAACTAGCTCTTATTTACTACTAGGATTTAATTAACGCTTCTTATAGATAATATTAATTTATTCCGGGACGTAATCCATATCTACGCTAAAAAAACCTAAGTCTAGAAGTTAAACTATTATTAACTATAAAATTCTAGCTAATTTATAATAGCTATTACAGCTAGCTATGAGGGCGTAGAGACTAAAAATTCCACTATAAAAAAAACTAAAAACCTTAAGACATTACTTTCTTTAAGTATTAGCTTATGGGTTATGCTTATGAATAATATATAGATAAAAAAAAACCTAGTAAACAGTGCTCTAAGTGTGTTAGATGATATTATATAGTTAAGTAATACTATAAACTTTTAAAAAAAAGCCCCTTTAGCGTTATTTATTACTTTTAATAACTATAATAGGCTATTAGTATATAGGACCTTAGGTAGAAAAAATATAGTACTAATTTTCCATTATTATTAGAATTTCTAGTGTGGGAAAGTTGTATGTTTATAGACTTAGTTCCCTTTAGTAGTAGCTTATACTATTACTATTTATAAATTATAAAATATTATTATTAAACAGGTGGTGTTAGATATCTTAGATAAAAAAAACTTTATTTTTAGATTAATTTATATAGCTATTTCACGCTGTAAGACTCTCCAGGGTGTGCTATTTATAAATACCTTTAACTTTTAAAAATTAAAGTAAAAAAAGAGTAAGATAACACGTATAAGATAGGCTAATATTAATAGGCAGTTTTAATATCAAGTTATAGTTACTAACACAGTATTTAGATTTTAAAGGGAGTAAATATGTTTATAGTTAAATAAACTAATACTAACTAATATCTAGAACTTTATTATTCTGTGTTTACTTCTGCCTAGACCTATTAAGCAGCTTAATCTATACACTAACGTTTTTTAGTATAGAATTATTATTATCTAAAAGCTAGTTAAGTAGGTGCTTAGTATTATTCTTATTAAAATTCCTAAAGTAAAACTTCTTAGTAAAGTCTCCTATTATGTTAGATTAAAAAGCACCTAGAAGATCTAAATATCCTAATATAAATACTAACTAAATTTCGGACTAAAGATATTAGCTATAAGATTATGCTGTAGTGACTACTACTATAATAACACATTCTAAACAGCTAAATAAGTTATAAAAAGGTGAAATTAGATAGCTACTAATTAAATCTACTTTAAGTATTAAGACGCCGCGTTTAATTGCTAGAGTATATAAGACTTTTAAAACAGAAATCTAAATTATATTAGTAATATACTAATACCTAGACTAATACCTTACTCTATAGTAGATGCTAAGTAGTATAGCTAACTTCTTTTTTATAGGAATACCTTTAAGATTTATACTTCTCTATACTTAACTTACTTAGTTAAAGTGCTTGGCTTATATTATTATTATTAGATATTTCTAGACAGGTATTAGTTTAGTATTAGTTTAAAACTAAGAAAATAGATTCTTATTTTAAATCGTGATTTGCTTATAAGCCTAATAATATATTTAAAGTCTGTTTAAGTAAGGAGCCGCCTTAATTTCTTAATAGCACTCTTTAATATTATACTCTAAAAATATTACACTGCGTGCTATTGTATTATTAAATCTAATATAACTAAATCCTTAAGCACTTAAAGTTATTTTTTAATAGTAGTATTTAGTTTTATTTTATTATTATTACCTGCGTCATTATTATCGCCTGATATAGTATTACTAAAAATAGAAAATTAAAAGGGATATTCTTTATTAGAGTTTTATAGCTTTATTTTTTAGGTTTAATAAATGCTAACCTTAAACCTACTAATATTAATAACTAATACTAAAACTAATATCTTATTTGCTTATAGTTTTTTAATAGCCTTAGTCTTTATCTTCTCTTTTAGGTTTTTTGTTATAAACTTCTTATTTTTCTTTTTAGTAGTGTTAATTTCAGCTGCATGGTCCTTCACATATTTTATCTAATATTTTAAGATAAATTTATTTATTATATTTTTATCCCGTACTAGGGCTAGCTTTTTATTCTCTAAATTATTATACCTATTTCTCTCTTTAGCAGTATGTATATTATTTGAATATTTATTATTTTTTTTTTAGTGTTTGTTTAGTAACATTGCAGAGGCAAGTTTTACAGCGCGTTTTAGAAACATAATAAATAGCTAGTAAATAAGATATTACTAATATATAATATTAGTTTAGGTATTAGTTACGCGGCGTAAAAACTTACAAAATATTATTTTAATAAGGTTAGTGTGTTAGTATTAGTAAGAGAGTAAAATAAAGTTAGATAAATAAGTAATTTATATACTAAATAGCTAATTAAATACTTATGCTTTACTAAAATTTTCTTTTTTATTTATTTTTATTTATATTTTTATACTAATCCTAACGCCCCAACATTTCAAAATCTACTTTAATACTTAATTTAATTACTAATTATTTTGTTTTAACTAATACCTGCCTAATATCTTAACTATAGCTAGTATAGAGTAGGTTATGTTTACTGGTTTTAATAAGCCTTATAATAATCCTACCAGCACTAAGTAGGTTACGCTTACTAGTTTTAATAAGTCTTATAATAATTCTTCTAGCATAGAGTAAGTTACGCCTAGTTTTAATAAACCTTATAGTAATATTTCTAGTATAGAGAATATTATACTTAGTAGTTCTAATAAGCCTAGTAATGATATTCCCAGCACCTAGTATGTTATATCTAGTGGTTTTAATAAGCCTTATAATAATATTTTTAATATAGAGTATGTTACACACACCAGTTCTAATAAAGCACATAAGAATATTCTAAGTAAAAAATATATTACATCTACTAGCTTTAATATGTCTTATAAAAATCTTACTAGTAAAGTAGTATGTAAACTAGCCTAAAAGTTAGCCTATAAAACTATTACTACTATAGATTAGTTCTTAGTATTAGATAAGATATTAGTTAATTATAATTAATATTTTATAGTTCTTTAGCTTTAAACGCGTATTAAACAGCTTCTAGTAGCTTTAGCTAATAATAAATTTTAAGTTCTATTACTTTTATATCTTAATTTTTTTGGTAATAATCGCAAGCGCAAGCCTGGTAGTACGTATTTCTAATTTTCTTTTCTTTTCTTTTATTTTCTTCTTTTTATTTTTATTTCTGATATTAAGTTAATAATTTATAGCTAGTGTGCTACACGAGATTAAATATTATTAATATTACTAAAAATATTTATTAAAGCGTCTTCCATTTCAGCGACTAGTTTATAAGATTATTAAAGACTTTAATAATA
The DNA here is from genome assembly GCA_010093925.1 of Zopfia rhizophila CBS 207.26. NCBI lineage: Eukaryota > Fungi > Ascomycota > Dothideomycetes > Zopfiaceae > Zopfia > Zopfia rhizophila. The sequence continues at coordinate 1,283,661 of ML994637.1, forward strand.
ATTTCTAGGTTTAGGCTATAGCTCTTAACGCTCTGCAAGAAGCCGCAGAGGCTTTCTTAATTAATATTTTTAAAAATAAGTATTTCTAGGTATTAGTCTTAGTATTAGTCTAATTAGCTTTAGCTATTAATCTATCCGCTATTTATACTAAGTAAGTTATAATTTAATTTAAGAATTTCTATCACTCCTTTCAGATTATCTGCTGCTTAGCTGGTTATATTAATCTTATTAGTAATATAAATCTAGCTCATATTACTAGAGCCGGCTATTACTAGTAAAGGCTAATAATAAAGAAATAGAGCTAGATATAAAGTTTAGCATTAAGTTAGAGTTTAGTATCTTATTTTTAAATAAGTAGAGTTTTAGTACCTACTTTAAACTTAAGGATAAATAAAAATCTATACTATAGCTTTACTATATATAATTATATATAACTTAAAACTCTAATATAAATTTATAATATACTTCACTACGCTCAGCCCTCTAATATTTATGTTAACTTTAGTATTTTATATATAAGTATTAAGAGGTACTAGTTAGTAGGACTTTTTATATATATATATATATAAAAGATAATATTCTCTTAAGTAGCTTACTTACTAGTTTTAGTAAACTAGTTTTAGTTAGTGTATACCTTATCCTCTAGGATATCTCTTTATTAATTAAAGGTAACGTCCTTACTGTTTTTAAGTATTAGTAGATTAGAGAATTAGGTTAAGTAGCTATTATCTTAATAGCTACCTATAATAAGCATAACTAGTAAAGTAGCTGGTATATAAAGTAATACTTAAAAAATTTAGTTACTAAGATCTCTTATATTAGAACTATTATTAGGTTCTATAGCTATATAGCTAGCTTAATTCTAAGAGGTTTATAATAAAGCTATAAAGCGTATTTTCTTTACTAGTATTAATAATAATGCTAGACTAGCCTTTATAGAAAGAAAAAAGTATATATTATATATAAGTTTCTTTATTTATACTCTTAATATTTTAATCTTATTCTCTTAATCTGCTACGCGCTTAAGTGTGTTATTTAGTAATTAATAAAGCTTAGTAAGCTTATCTCTAGTCTTATTAAGCTTAATTTTAGCCGTATTAAGCACTTTTCCTAGCGTATTAGTATAGTTATAATATGTGAATACTTTAAGATAGCTATACTCTAGCTTACTAGTAATTATTACTTAATTAAAAGTTATTAAAGTAGAAAGCGTAATCTCTATCTCCTAAGGTTTATAGGTATTAGTTTTCTAGATAATGCTTTTAGTAGTAGCCATAAAAAGTTTCTTATTATATTATACCTAGATATAAAGCTTTTTAATAGTATAGTCTTCTCTAATTATATTATTAGGGTAGTATGTAGCGGCACACTAAAGTAACTTAAAGATAAGTATATAGTTATTACTAGTAGTTATTATCTTAAAATTAACTTTTATCTTTAGCGTAGAGAGCTTTCCTATGGTCTTAACCTATTTATTTTTATATATATATAAAGCTTTTAGCCTTTAGTAGGGTAAAGTAATTAGCTAATTCTTTAGTATAAAAAAAATAAACTAGTAGTGCTTATAGAAGTTAGTTTTTTTAATATAGAGAAGATAAGCTAGTAGTGCTTATAGAAATTAGTTTCTCTAGTAAAAAGAAGATAATAAGAGAAGAGAATTTACTAGAGCTTTTATAACTCTCTTCTAATCTAATAAGTATATTACTTATTATTATAGGTTTTTTAGTTATTTACTAAGTCACTCTTAAGGCCTACTGCGTAGAACTTATATAGGCTATTACTTAAGATTTTAATTACCTACTACTATAAAGCTTTCTAGTAGAGATTATATAGTTAATAAACTAATAACTTAACATAGTCATGTAATTAATTCTTTAGGTATAGTTATTAATAAATTAAATGCTCTTATTAATTATGCAGTTTGACCTTAATATTATATTACTATTATCTAGCTAAATTAGAGAGATTTTAGTGTAATATAATAACAGGCTTAGTCTTTACGCGTTATAGTATAAATATAGATTAATAAAATAAATTAGCTTTATTTTAGCTATACTAAGATAAAAAGAGAAAAGATACAAAGGAGGCTTACCTCTAAATAGAGTAGTATATAATTTAAGTATAAGCTAGCTATACTTTAAGCTTTATACTAAATTATAGCTAGTATAACTAGTTATAATATTATATAGCTTATAGTAAGTAGAGCAAACAGTATCGTTACAGAAACTCTAATATTTCTAATAATCTTTAATAATATCTAATATATTATATAGTAGTATATAATATACGCACGGAGAATCTGCTATAAGTATAAAGTATTAGATAATTTATAATTACTTTTAATTCTTTATAGTTACTCTAAAATTAAGATTTACACCTTAAGTAAAACAGTTTAATACTATTCTATTAAATCTTAACTTACTATATTACTTCTTTTTATTTTTACTAAGTTAATTAACTTCTACTAAGTCTAATAAGCTATCTAATTTAGAAGTAAGAGAATTAATTAACTATTATAATAATTAATTAAACAGCTTATTACCAGCATAATTTATGGTAGTAAGTTAGTAACTTATAATATTATAATTACTACCTTAAGAAAGTAAAAGAAGCTGTTAGATAGATTTTAATAATTAATTATTAAGAGTTTATAATAACCTATTATAAGGACAAACAAGAACTTTATTTATTAAAAGAAAGTAGTAGTGAAGAAGGAATTATAGTAAAATCTTTATTTATAACTAGAAGTATATCCGGAGAATAAAAGAGTATATAATAAGTTATTTAGAAATAAAAAATAGCCATTATAAAATTACGTAATACTTTAATAAATCTATAATAGTAAGTTAGAATAAATTAAGAGAGAAAAACAGTAAAGATATAGTCTTCTAAGAAATTTAATAGTAATTAAAATAAACTTAAGACCTTTATAGTAGTAATAGATCTATACTATTAGTTTAACTAAAAATTATTTTTAACTAATTAGGATCGGATTCTGGTAGTTGATATAAATATAATAAATAGAGTTATATAATAGTTTAAACTATTAATAAGAAACTACCTAGCTAATAGAGATTTTAACTTAGAAGTAATAGAATTAGCTAATTATAATAATAATATATAATATATATTTAGGAGTTACAAACGCTTTAAGCAGAAAATAATTATTATTTTTAAAAAAATTAATAAGAAAACTAAAGTAATCTAGAAGCTTTAATAGCTTAAGTAATAAATATTAATAGCTAACTATATAATAGAATTTAAATAAATCTAATCACGACTTAATTAGGTAAACTAACTATTAGCTATAATATATTATAAAAAACTAAAAGATAAAATCAAGGATAAAATCTCTAGAGAAAAACGGCTAAGTATTTTATTAAAAATTATTAAGTAAGTAGTAACTATTAATAACTACTAGTACTAATAAAAGTAAAAGAAAAAGATATATAGAAGATTAGTAATTTATATACTTAAAAGAAATAAAAAAAACAACTAAACCTATAATAAAATAAATATTAATATTAAATAGATATTTATTAGAAGGGGATAAGGAAAGTAAATTAAAAAATAAATAAAACACTATATATATAAAGCCTACTTAGAATATAAAAAACAAAAACACTTTATTAAAGACTATAAATAATAATAATTAGATATTAAGAAAGCTTACGTTTAGACTAAGGCATTTAAAGAAATTAAAATTACTATAGTCTAAGTAGAACAAGCAAGAGACACTGTAATAAAAGAAATAATTATAAAAAAAATTTAGAAAGAGTAATACTAGATATATGGAAGCTACATATATCTTAAATAAGAATATAAAATTCTATATTAGTAAGTTAAGAATTATCTAGTAGGATAATTTAGTAATATAATTACTCTAATATAAAAAGCAGTAGTTTAATAATATAACACAAAAACCAAGAAAGAAATATAAAGATTTTATGAGATTATAGAGTAAGAAGGTAGACTATTTTATAAAGAAAATTAGAAATTCAGATAAAGAAAGAATCTAGAGATAATAAAGAGTAAAAAGCTAATATTTATAATAATTATATAGCACGTACGCTAGAGACACTATTAAATATATAAATTAAAGTATTATTAAAGAGAATACTATGTTACTAAATACTAAAAAGTTATTCTAAAAGATGGAATATATAAATGCTAATAAGTGTTATAGTTAGTAGGAAATAGATAATATAAAAAACTAAGCAGATAAGAATTAGCTATATAGATAAATAAAATCTATTAATAAATGTTTATACTAGTTTTAAGTAATATAACGTACTATTACCCTGTTAGATATTCAGAATTAGGATGGAATTAGAGCAGAAAGAATAAAGAAACTCTTTTACTAATATTATAGGTACAGAATAATAATACTGCAAACAGAATAATAAGAAAAGAATACTAGATATGTATAGCTTTTAACTATATAGGAAAAAACTATAAATAGAATAAACACGCTATATATATTAAAGGACTAAAAATAAAAAAAGTATTATAATAACTAGTAAATAAAAAAGAACTTAACCTGTAATGAGAACTAGTTTATATGGATTTAGAAAACAAGCTACAGGACCTAAATTCAAATAAATATAAATAACTATTATAAAATAAGTGCTAGATAGGATACTAATAATATTAAACTAAATATTACTAAAAGAGATAGTTAGCTACAGACTTACACAAAAAACTCACATATTAAGAATATTTTTTAGAATAGAAATATTAGGATTATAAAGAATAAGCTAGAAATGTATATAAGATACTTAATAGAGAAGTATATTAACTCTAGAAATACTTAATTCACAAACCTAAAAAAAAAAAAAAATACTTAAGAAATAACTACTATTTAGGAGTTAACTATAGATAAAAAACTAGAAAGCTAATAGACTATAATTAAGCTACTAGAGAGCTAAGAACTAAAAATTAGAAAAAACATATTAATTATATACACATAACTAAACTAGAGGAAATATGAAAATAAGCTATATATAAACATATATATTAACAGTAATTAGATACTAGTATTTATAAATAGTAAAGCTAGTAAAACACTTATATTAAATAAGTAAGTATAAAGATACTAGATACTAACTAGAGTTTTAGATAAACCTATATAAGTAAGATGCATAGATAATAGTCTAGCAGCATTCAGAAAAAGTCTAATTAATCTTAAAATATAGAATATAACTATTAAGGTAACAGGTTACACGGATAACTGTTGTATTAAAATTATAGATTTAAGTAATAAAGATTTTATCTTAGAATAAAATTAGCTAGCATAATGGAACCTGATAATTAACTAGAAAATAAAGTCTATAGGAACTAGAAGGGATTACTATAGATAAATAAAAGTTATAATATAGATAAAGAAAATAACACTTTATAACACCACGTTTATTATACTAGATGAATATTAAGAGAAATTTAGAGAATAGTTCTTTAAAGAAGCTAAAGACTAATTACTAGAATATTAGAACTAGAACCATAAAATCACGCTTAAGGAAGAAACGGATTTAAAACTAGGATTATTATACCAAGTATTCATACACCAGCAGGAGGAATTACGAAAATTCTTATAAGAAAATTAATAAAAGAGATATATATAAACTAGTTAAAGTAAAATAGCTTTATTAATACTCTTTATATTAAAAAAGAATAAAAAACTAAGGTTATATATTAATTACAGACATTTTAATAAAGCTATAATTAAAAATTATTACCTTATATTACTAATATTAGAACTTATAAATAAATTAAGAGAAGCTAAATAGTTTAGCCTTTTTAATATTAAGAATAAATATTATCAGATATAAATAGTCAAAGGACACGAATAGATAATAATATTTAAAATAAGATATAAATTATTTAAATATTTAGTTATACTAATAGGACTTACCAATGCACTAGTAATATTCTAGATAATTATTAATTATATGCTGAGAAAATATCTAGACGTATTTATAATAGCATATTTTAATAATATGCTTATATATATAAATAGAATGCTAAAAGAATATATTAAGTATACTAAAAAGGTATTACAAAAGCTTAAGGAATACTAACTATATATTTAAATAAAAAAATATATGTTTTATAGGACAGAAGTTAAGTTCTTAGAATATCTAATATTCTAAAATTAAATAGTAGTTAATCTTAATAAGGTAAAAAATATATTATCTTAGTCTACACTAATAAATACTAAAAAAGTTTATTTTTTTCTTAGATTTATAGGATTCTGCTAATAGTTTATTAAGAACTACTTAAAAATCATAGTACTTTAAACAGAATTACTAAAAAAGAATTAATAATTTAAGTAGGAGCAACAAGAAAAGAACGCTTTTATAATATTAAAAAAAATATTCTAATAACTACTAATATTAAAAATGTTTAACTTATGACTTTAAATGGAGATATATATAGATATATTAAATAAAGCTATAAAAGCTATTCTACTATAGATATAAAATAATAAATATAAATATCTAGTAAATTTCTTATCTTATAAACTTACAACTACTAAGTTAAACTATGACATTTATAATAAGAAACTATTAGTAATAGTTTAAGTATTTAAGAAATAAAGATATTACTTAGAAGGAATTAAGCACTAAATTATTATATATTCAGACTATAAAAATCTAACAATATTTATAATAACAAAGAAGTTAAATTAATGATAAGTTAAATAATAGAAATTAGTTTCTATATTTAACTTTTAAATACTTTATAAATTAAGAAAAGAAAATATAGCGGCTGACGTACTTAGTTAATAAGTAAACTATATAAAGAATATACTAGAAATTTATAATATAATACTCAGGTAAAGACCAGACGGATTTCTAGAAAGCTTATAAATAAATATTAAAATAGTAATTATTATAGAAAATATATAGTAAAAATAGATTAGAGAACACAATTATAGACGACTATAATAATATAAAATAGGAACTATTTTTATACTAAAAGTATTATAGACTAAACTTATTAAAAACCAACATTCAGCCGAAATGCATAGATATTAAGAAATTAAAAAAACTATAAAACAGATTAACAGGTATTTTTAGATTCTAGGAATATAAAAAAACGTTAGAATTATTCTTTTAAAGTGTATTAAATGCAAGAAGAATAAAGTATTAAGATATAAAAAATATAGACTTATATAACTAATTCCTTTACTAGATTTACTATAGAAATTAGTAATAATAGACTTTATTATGGGAATACTAATAATAACTATCTTTAGAAATTAATAGTATAACATGATACTAGTTATAGTAGACTAACTTATAAAATACGTATACTTTAAACTAACACATATAAAGGTTAAAGCAGATGAATTGGCGATATTATTAATTAAATTCTTAATTATATAATATAAATTACCACAGGAATTCATCACAGATAGAGATAAATTATTTATGTTAATATTTTAAAAAATATTTATAGAAAAGCTAAAGGCTAAGTATCACCTCTTAATAGCATTTTACTTATAAATAAATAGATAAATAAAATAGATAAACTAGACACTAGAATAATACCTATAAATATATGTTAATAAATAATAAAATAATTAAATTAACTTACTACTAATAGCTAAGTTTATATATAACTCTGTAAAGTCATTAACTATAGAAAGATTACTATTTTTTATAAACTATAGTTATAAGCCTACAGCTTATTAAGAACTATAAAAACTAAATAAAATATCGGAATTAGCAAGAATAAAGGTTAAGAAATTATAATAATTTTATTAAGAAATAGTAGGAAAGATTACCCAGAGGAGGAGCCTTAGTAAGTAATAGAAAAATAAATTTAAAGTTAAGAAACTAATTTTTAAGAAGGGGAATAAGATTTTCCTATTATAAAAAAATTTAGAAATAAAACGACCATCAAAAAAACTGGATTACATTAAGTTAGAACTATTTAAGATTAAAAGATAGATAGGACCTGTAAATTATAAACTATAACTACTTAAAAACATATAAATTTACCTAGTTTTTTATATTTTATTACTAGAACTAGTACTATAAAACGCTAAACTTTAGACAAGACTTAAATTTAAAGAAGACATAACTAAGTATAAAGTTTAGTAGATTCTAGACTACTAATAGTTTAGGTGTTAGTAGAAATACTTAGTTAAATAAAAAAATTACAGACTAGAGAATAATATATAAGAACTAATTAGAAACCTAAAGAATAATTTAGAGCTAATTAACTAGTATTATTAGACAGGCCAAAAAGAGCTTACTTTAAGGCTATATTCTAAAAAGAAAACGAATATAATATATTCTAATTAAAACTAAAAAATAAGAAGGGTAAAGCAACAGGCTAGGAAGAAATATAAACTATAGATTATAATATATAAATTTCTTAACCCTAAGAATAAATCTCTTCCTTTTTAAGAGCTTAGACTTTATGGATTAAGGTTATCTCTTAATTAAATATTTTCTTCTCTTTAGAATCTACTTTTGTAAGCTTATGATAAAGATGGAGGGTATAAGAACACACTTCCAGAGCGTCCTCCTTAGTCTTTTTAAGCTAAAAATAAAGTTTTTTCTTATCACGATTAAGATAATCCTACTCTGGTTATAAAATAATTAGATTATACTTCACGTTGCGATTGTTATAAGCTGAGTAATAACTAGAACTTAAGTTTATAAGGTAATTATCACCTTAGTAGAAACAATTTAAGTAAGGTATTAGCATGTAATAAGGTTTATTATAGATCTAAGAAGCTAGGCGGTAAACATATATTAGAGATAACTTAAAACATATTATTATTAAAAAGCTAAATAGAGAAGAAAGAAAGTTAAGAGTTTTATAATTTAAAACATAAAGTAGAAGACCTACTACCTTTATACTACTTATAGAAGAGAGAAACTATCTTCCAAGATAAAGACTTAAAAGAGAGGGATAATATTATAGATAGTAATAAAAAAATAACTACACTTAAAGAGCTAAAGGAACTGGCAATAATAGCTAATAAAGCTTTTAAATAAAAACGTATATTTAAGCTTAAAAGAAAGAACTATAAGTAAATATAGGATATATTAGCACAAGCTAAGGCAAGAGCTAAGAAGTAAAGATAGAAATATAGAGCTATATAAATAGATTTAGAGCATTTATTCACATAACAAGATAAAACTTAGTAGCTAGAGATGTTAGAGAAAGCTAGAGACTCTAATATCTCTAATAGTCTCTAATAGTATTTAATATACTATATAGTAGTATATAATATACGCATGGAGAATCTGCTATAAGTATAAAGCATTAAATAATTTATAGTTACTTTTAATTCTTTATAGTTACTCTAAAATTAAGATTTATATCTTAAGTGAAATAGTTTAATACTATTCTATTAAATCTTAACTTATTATATTACTTCTTTCTATCTCTACTGAGTTAACTAACTTCTATTAAGTCTAATAAGTTATCTAATCCAGAAATAAGGGAACTAATTAACTGTTATAATAATTAATTAGATAGCTTATTATTAGTATAATTTACGTTAGTAAGTTAGTAACTTATAATAGTAACTTTATATTCTATACTTTTAGTATTTTAGTTTTTATATTAATCTTATTTTTATTATAGACATAAAGAGTTTCCACTAAAGTCTTAGTATATACTATATACTTATTATTACTATTAAGTTAGCTTATATTCTGAATTAATAGTAGTAGCTAAAGTTTTTCTATTTTATAGCTATAAAGGCTGTTATTTGCCTGCTTATATTTTTATATTATTATATTATTATAATAAAACACAGCTGTATCTAATTACTCTAATATATAATAAATAAAAACTTTATTAAGTTTATTTAAATTAGATATATCTTTACTAAGGTGAATATAGTAGGTAATACTGTAATAAATACCTATAAATATTATTAATATCTATTTAGTATTAGTATTAAGTTAGTTAATATTTTAGTTTATTTTTTAATTTTATTAACTTACTTATAGCATTCTCTTATAAAGGAGGCTAGCTTAAATATAAGGCTTATTATTTTTATTTACTATTATATCTCTTTAGCTATATGCTAGAAATCTGTGTTAATATTTCAGTCTTTAAGTACTTAAGTATTAAAGTTATTAATATTCTATATATATAAGTAATACATATATATGTTAATAAAAGAACTTAATTATACTATTTATATTATATCTATCTTATCTGTGGTGCTAATTGTGGTAGTTAGCTTCCATAATTAAAACTTAACTTAAATTATTATATTTAGATATATAGTGTTATATTATATTATCTGCTTTTTATAAGTGTTTTGCTTATTAGTTTTATAGTAAAATCCCTTCTATAGCTTATAAGCCTACTTTAAATACTTTATATCTATATTTTTAATTAATCTAAATTTCTGGATTACCTTTGGGTAGTGGGTAATAGTATATAGCTTAGAAATATTAAAATTTAAAAATCCTATTTTATTTAATCAGAATAGAAGAAATATATCTTTAGTTTAATTTATTTTATATATTACTATTTCTATATACTAGAGCGTTATATTATCATGTATTATATACTATAATAATATAGTAAAATTAATAAAAGCTTAAATAAATAATATGGTGCTTTTATTATATTTTAATAGAGAAACTATAACCAGAACTAATTAATATAATAAAAACTTATATATCTTCCCAGTCTACTAGTAAATATTTGTTTAATTATTTTATATTATTATATTAGTAAACTGTTTTACTTATGTAAAGTAAATAGTAAAAAGTATTTTTATAAATAATAATTACTAGCCGTAACTATCTATACGCGGAATATTAAGTTTTTAGAATTTTCTAGCTTATATCTCGCATTAGAGAAGATCCTAAATCTAATTTAAAAAGTATTTACTAGTAAGGTCTTTAAACACTTAGTATAGAAAATCAAGTACTATTATTACATAAATATTAGATAGTTTATAGTTCTATATAAAGTTATAAAAAGAATAAATATAATTTTTATTATCTCTACTATAAACTACGCGGTTCTTTTATTATTTATATAGCTATACTTATATAGTTTAATATATTCTTAAGAACTATAGCTATAAGATAGCTGTTATTAGATTATATTATTAATTTAATAATACTTAGTAAACTAAATAGCTATAGCTACTTTTAATACTTATAAATATAACTTACTTCTTATAGTTAGCTATAAATATAACTAGAATTAGAAAGTAATATTAAATATATTTATCTATATATTAGAGATATATTTCTTTTCTACTAGCCTTTTCTAATACTTTATATAGTATTAGTATTCATATTTAAGTAACAGTAGTTTTATTAAGATTTATATTTAAGTATAGTCTTAAAGGCTTTATATTATACTACTAGCCTCCTAATATAGTTACTAGATATATATACTAGAAAGTATATAAGTAGTAGTAAAACTAATTAGTTTACTAACTATTAAATACTTAGTCTAATATTTCTAATTATAAAATAAACTAGCCAGGTCTTCTTATTACCAGTATATACTATTAGTTATATCTTATTACTAGCTAATAGAATTAGTACTATAGTTATATTATATAGTAGTTACTCTTATATTTCCTATTACTAGTCTATAGTATAAAACTTATTATATATTCTTATTTTACTTAATAAGTGTTACCTTATAGGCGAGAAGACTATATCAGTTTTAAAAGAAATATAATTAATAAATAGTAATATTATATGTAGTGCATCACGGTAATGCACTAGCAGCTATTAATTATTAATAATAATAGTTATTATTTTCTATTATAGTTAGGTGTTCTTATTTTAATTATATAGTTATAATAGTTTTTCTTTAACCTCTTTAGCATTCCAGTAAAAGAAATACTTACTATATATTTCTTATAGTTATATATTACTTAACTATGTGTTAATAGTGTGATTTAATGTTTTATAAATTACCTATTATAAGACTTACGCATATTCTGTCTTACTATTAAATAAATAGAGTAATATAAATACTTTCTTTAATTTAGTATCAACACGTTTAATATATAACATACTGTTATATAATATTATAATATTATTAATAAATAGTAGATTTTCTTAATTCTATTTTAAAGATTTGCCTATAGCGCGGTCAGTGACCTCTTTAAATATCTTAATTTAAAAGATATTTATAAATATTTCTATATAAGTTTACTAGTCAGCTTTAGTATTTACTAGGCTATATTAACTATTTTAAGTAACTAAGATTTCGTTATATTCTAAGTCTATAGTCTATTCTATTATTTCTCTAATAATATTATTATTTAAAACTTAAGTAAATAGTTATTTAGTATCTTATTTTAATTTAGTTTTATACTTAGTTAATTAGTGTTTTTCTATATTTTAATAATATACTAGCACTTCCTTCTTAATGCCTTTAATATAATTAGGTTTATATATATTTTTTATTTAGTTTTATTAACTCTAGTAGTATTACTTATATCAGATTAAACCACCAGTACTCTTTAATTTAATTCTATACTAAATATATTATTATTAGATAGTATTTATTTATAAGTTATAGTATATTCTATTATATGTTTCTTTAATACTCCACTGTTTATTAGTATTCTACTATTAGTATATTTATAGTAATAATAGTCAAAAAGTCCTATTATTTTATGTAATAAGATATAGTTATAGTAAATTATTATTAAGTTATATAGTAATTAATAATAAATTACGGCTAGAGGGAGGGGCAATTTACGCTAAAATATATTATTTTATTATAATATTAAATTAGCTAGAGCTTAATATACTAGTAATAATATATTTTTTTTATATTTATAAATCTTTCTTTACATCAGCCTTCACTGCTTCTGATATCTTATTATTATTTATAATAAACTATACTTTATAATACTAATATGCTGCTAAATTTGAGTAATATAACTTTATAATAAACCTAAATATATATATATATATAACTTATTACTAGCTTAGGTATTAATACTAGCTGACTTAACACCATCAAGCAGATTTTTAAGCAGATTATTATAAAGAAAGGTCTATTATATACTTTATTCTATAAAAAATTTAATATATTACTATATAAGAGAATAATCTAGAAAGTTACTTTTTAAATAGTAGAATATAAGAGAGTATTAAAGTTATAAATATATAAAACTATATAGAATATACTAGCCCGCACGTAGTTAAATATATATAAGAAAATAAAAATATAGAAATAGCTTAGTAATTATATAGTTAGTACAGAAAATAAGCACGCACTTAATATAGATTTATAAATTATATTTATATATAGTTATATATAAACTTATAGATGTAGTCTTAATTAGTTATTAATATTACTCTATAGTTAGTAGCTAGATAGTATAAACTTAGTCTTATATATAAATATAGTTTTAAGTTTAGTAATTATATCTCCTATAACTTAGAAACTACGCGTTGTAGAATACTAGTAGCTTATAAAAATATATATAACTACTAATATAGATTATAACTTAGTCTAGATATAAGCTATTAATATAAATATTATATCTATATAAAATAATAGAGCGTTAAGGGCTGCTTTATTTTAGGTAGTTTATAATAAAATAAGCCAAGTAGTATTTACTACTATTTATAAAGATAATATATAACTATATACTATTATTATAAAGCGTGTTACTAATGTGTATATAATTTTATTTCTATTCTAGTATATATCAGATAAACTAGCAGAAAATAGCTAATTAATAAAATAACTATTATTTTATATAAGATAGTTATTAGAGTTATTAGATATATTAAAATTAAATACTATTACTATAATATATATATAATTATTTTATTTATTAGTATTATTAAATCTTTAGCTGAACGTAGTGTGCTATATAATACCCTAATTTACTATATTATACCCTAAGTAATAGTAAATTATAGGTATTAACTAATAGCTATAACTATAAGCAGCTCTCTATAAAATATATATTTAGTATTCTAGTTACTATTATTATTAATATATATAACTACTATTAGATTATATTTTATCTATCTTATTATTCTTTTTACTTATTATACTATTTTAATTTACTAAGTTCTAGTTATTTTTATTCTAGTCTCTATCTATTTTATTGCCCTTATTAATTAGGTTTCTATTTATCTTACTATTATAACTTAAGTTTTTACTATTATTATTATTCTAATTAGTATCCTATATCTTCACGAAGTCAGAGAGACTAATATTAAATTCTAAGTCTAAATTATATAAAATAGAATTATTATTATGCTTATGCTATTAATAAATCTACTTTATAACTATACTAATATTAAAAGAAACTATTAGGCTATTATAGTATTTCTTTTTTTTTAACTACTTAAAGTTAATAAACACATTATTATCTTTACACTATTTAATAATTTTATAGTATGTAGTATTAGTGAAGAACTTGTTTCTAGTATAGTAACTTATAATTACTAGAGTATTACTAATAATAATTAGACCTACTTATAGTCTAGTAATTACTAATAAATTTCTAGCTATATTTTAAACAAACTTTAGTAAATTAGTAATGGTAGTATTATAGATTAGGAATTTAACTTAACCACTTTAGATACTATTAATAGTAAAGGCCTAAATCTAGTCAACTTTTAGCGTAATTTCCTATTATGTAGTGTTAAATAGCTAATTATAATACTATTCTACTAAAGTATATAGTCCTATAGTATAGATAGTAAGCTATATTATATACAAAACAATAAGACTAATTTATACTAGCTTAATATTAAAGTTAATTAGTATTATTATAATATAGAATACGTGCCGTGTATAATTTATGTTATAAATAAATTTACTAAATTTATTTACCTATACTATACTCTTAGTAGATAGGAATATAATAATATAGTTATAATTAAATCTCTTCTTAAAGAAAGCAGCTGCTAACTTAGATGTGTTTTTATTTTTAATATTAAAACTAATATAAAGCTAGCTATATAACAGGATAGTATTTATAAAACATATAATATTTTTAATAAATTAATATTATAGCTAGAACTATATAGTATTTACACTTACTAATAGTAGATAGCTATATAGGAATACTAACTTTTATTAGTAAAAAGAGATATTAATATTTAGACTAAGTATAAGCCTAAGCTAATATATATTACTAAAAAAAATTTAAGATATAGAATTTCTTTCCTAGACATATATACCTCCTGTATTGTTTATATAAGACTTATTTTATATAAGTCTACTAAGACTATCTAGTTTAGATATTTTATTAGCTTTATTATGGAAAATAGAATATAAAATACTAACAGTATATACGCGCGTCTGTAAAATAATATTAAAAGTTATAAAAATAGTATTTACTTTCTTTACTAGATTTATAATTACTATTAGAGATACCTATAAGGCGTAGTAACTACTAATTTTTTAATAAATCTATAAGCTTAAAATATTTATTAAAACTAGTAGTATTACTAGTTTTAAATATATAGTAAATTAATAGAGCTATACTTAATACATAGGTATCACTATCAACAAAATAATTATTATACATATTATTATTATTATTAATATATTTAGAAGTATTATTAATGCTAGTTATAGTCTATTATATAATAATATTTTATTTAAATACTTTAGTCTTAGTTACGCGCATGTGCCGGTGAATGATAATAGAAAACTTTAAAGTCTTATTTTATAACTAGAGTATTTTATAATCAGCTATAAGAGCAGTGCTAATATTCTTAACTAGTATATTAAATTAATAATTAAGAAATAAGAGTATTTAGATTCTATAGAAATCCTAATACAGCACTCTAAGTCAGTATTAGTATTATATTAATATAATTAATAGTATTAATTTACTAGTGTTTTTTAGACCTTAAATTAGTAGAATATTATTAGTTATATACTTAAGTACCGTACAGGCTTATTTCTACTTATTATCTAGAAATAGTAAGATAAACTAGTAGGTATCCTTAATTATAATAATATTATACTTATTAATATCACAAAAGAAGTAGTTAATATATAAAAGATTAAGAAAGTTATTAGTTATAATAATCTAGTACTTAATTAGAAAGACGCTAATTCTTTACTATATATATTATAAAATATTAATTTCTTAAGTTATTTTAATTTTAGAAATACGCTCACGTATATAGCACTTTATATTCTAAAATTTAATTAGTGTATTATTTAGTTCCCTAATAGTTATAAACTAATAGCTATTTAAAATATGCTTTTACTTAATATTAGGGAACATAGCAAACATCCTATTTATATAAAATTAAAAAATAAAATAAAAATAGTTATAGCTAAAGCTAAATAGCGTTATATTAATAATAATACTCTTTTAATTAACAGTACTATCTAAGTCTTCTCTAAGAAAAATTATGTTAATAATTAAGTCTATATAAAGACTAAGCTTTAGAGCTATTTAAATAGTTATAAAAAAAACTCTATTACTATCTCCAGAAAAAGTAATAAAATAAATAATAATAAATATATAAGAATTCTAATTAAGGCCTTTTATACCAGCAACCGCTAAGTAAAAGCTAATAATAAAATATTTAATAAAATAGTTAAACTAATATTTTACTATAATCTAGTAGGATAGCTAGGTGTCTATTAGAAGCTATATATTTAGCTAAATATTAATAATATACCTATTCTACTAAAGGAGTAAAGGGTCTTTATATTTTTACTTATCTAAACTAATATTTAAGTTACTAATAAGACTATTAATCCACTTAATACTAAGTATAAAGAAATATATAATAATCTTTAAGTAAGCTAATAATATATTCTAAGTATAATAAATCTACTAAGTATATAGTCTAAGATTATTATTAATAAAAAAGTATTTACTAAGTAGAGTGTGTATACCACTATCAGACTTATTAAAAATAAAAGAAAATTTAATATAGTATAATTATAATATTATAGTATTCTATAGGAAAATATGCTTAAGATATTTAAGTATTACTAAATATAATAAGTACTAGATATCTAGAAAAGTAGTATTAATAATATTTATATTAATAGTACCGTTAATATTTATGTTTGTGAATTAGATAAGTGCTGTTTTATATATATAGCTACTATACATCTTACTACTCTCATAAAACACTATAAACTTAATATTATATAAAGTAATGTATTTATTAATAATCTGTGTCACAAACTATACTATAAGTTAATCTTTATTTAATAAGTTAAGTATATTATACGGCTTATTTATCTTAGTATTATTATTATTATTACTCTAAAATTTAATATTCTTTACCTGGTTATTTAATGCTTAATGTAAATTAACTAAACTAAAAAATCATCAGAACTATAAGCTATTATCTATTTTAGTATTATTTAAAAAAATATTACTAGAGCCTTATTTAGTATTTATAGACTTTAAAAAAACAGTAACTACACCAGAAATAGCAGTATTTATTATATTAATTATATTTAAAGTAATTATAATAATTATTACAGGTAGAGCCTTAAACCTATTTATATAATTATTAATAATATATTTTATACTTCTATAATTCTTATAGGGTTAGCTATAATAAGTTATAATATAATTAATTAAGCTATAGTTTAGATATATATACGTGTTATAAGTTACTAACTTACTAACATAAATTATACTAGTAATAAGCCGTTTAACTAATTATTATAATAATTAATTAGTTCCCTTACTTCTAAATCAGATAGCTTATTAGACTTAGTAGAAATTAGTTAACTTAGTAGAGATAAAAAGAAGTAATATAGTAAGTTAAGATTTAATAGGATAGTATTAAACTATTTTACTTAAAATATAAATCTTAATTTTAGAGTAACTATAAAGAATTAAAAGTAATTATAAACTATTTAATGTCTTATACTTATAGTAGATCCTCCGTGCGTATATTATATACTATTATCTAGTATATTAAATACTGTTAAAGGCTATTAGAGATGTTAGAGTCTTTAGCTCTCTTTAATATTTCTAGCTACTAAGCCTAGTCTTATCACGTGAGTAGATGCTCCGGATTTGTTTATATAATTTTATATTTCTATTTTTACTTTTTAGCTCTTACCTTAGCCTGTGCTAATATATCTCGTGTTTACTTATAATTCTTCCTTTTAAGCTTAAATATATATTTTTATTTTAAAGCTTTATTAGCCGTTATTGCTAGTTCCTTTAGCTTTTTAAGTATAGTTGTTTTTTTATTACCGTCCATAACATTATCCCTCTCTTTTAAGTCTTTATCTTGGAAGATAGTTTCTTTCTTCTATAAGTAGTATAAAGGTAGTAAGTCTTTTACTTTATGTTCTAAACTATAAGACCCTTAACTTTCTTTCTTTTCTACCTAGCTTTTTAATAATAACACGTTCTGAGTTATCTCTAATACATGCTTACTACCTAGCTTCTTAGATCTATAATGAACTCTATTATATGCTAATACCTTACTTAAACTATTCCTACTAAGGCAATAATTGCCTTATGAACTTAAGTTCTAGTTATTATTCCACTTATAACAATTATAATATAAAGTGTGATCTAATTGTTTTGTAATCTAAATAGAATTATTTTAATTATAATAAAAAAAAACTCCGTTACTAGCTTAAGAAGGCTGAAGAGGATGCTTTAGAGACTTATTCTTATACCCTTCAGCTTCACCGTAAGCTTACGAAAGTAGATTTAAAAGAAAAGAAAATATTTAATTAAGAGATAGCCTTAATTCATAAGGTCCAGGCTCTTAAAGAGAAAGAGACTTATTCTTAGAGTTAAGAAATTTATATATTATAATCTATAGTTCACGTTTCTTCCCAGCCTATCACTTCGCTTTTTTTATTTTTTAGTTTTAATTAGAATACACTATATTCATTCTCTTTTTAGAATATAACCTTAGAGTAAGCCTTTTTTAGTTTATGTAATAATACTAGTTAATTAGCTTTAAACTATTTTTTAGATTTCTAACTAGTTCCCACGTATTAATTTTAGGTTTGTAATTTTTTTATCTAATTAAGTATTTCTACTAACGGCTAAATTACTGGTAGTCTAGAATTTACTAGACTTTATACTTAGTAGCATCTTCCTTGAGTTTAAGTCTTATCTAAAGTTTAGCATTTTATAGTACTAGTTCTAGTAATAAAACATGAAAAACTAAGTAAATTCGCGTGTTCTTAGGTAGTTATAGTTTATAATTTATAGATTCTATTTATTATTTAATCTTAAATAGTCCCAGCTTAACGTGATCTAGTTTTCTTAATAGTTATTTTATTTTTAAATTTTTTTATAATAGGAAAATTCTATCCCCCTTCTTAAAAATTAGTCTCTTAATTTTAAATTTATTCTTCTATTACTTACTAAGGCCCCCCTTCTGGGTAATCTTTTTTACTATTTCTTAATAAATTTATTGCAACTTCTTAACCTTTATTCTCGCTAATTCTAATATTTTGTCTAGTTTTTATGGTTCTTAATAAGCTGTAGGCTTATAACTATAATTTATAAAAAATAGTAATCTTTCTATAGTTAATAATTTTATAGAATTATATATAAACTTAGCTATTAGTAATAAGTTAATCTAATTATCTTACTACTTATTAATATATATTTATAGGTATTATTCTAATGTCTGGTTTATCTATTCTGTTTGTTTATTTATTTATAGGTAAAATACTATTAAGAGATAATACTCAGCCCCTAGCTTCCTAATAAACATTTTCTAGAATATTAATATAAATAGTTTATTTTTATCCATTATGAATTCTTGTGGTAGTTTATATTGTGTAATTAAGAGTTTAATTAGTAATATCACCAATTTATCTACTTTAACCTCTATGTGTGTTAGTTTAAAATATATATATTTTATAAATTAGTTTACTATAACTAGTATTATATTATACTATTAACCTTGAAAGGTGGTTGTTATTGGTATTTTCGTAATAAAGTCTATTATAACTAATTTCTATAGTAAGTCTGGTAAAGAAATTGGTTATATAAATTTATATTTCTTATATCTTAATACCTTATTCTTTTTACACTTAATGCATTCTGAAAGAATAATTCTAACTTTTTTCTATATTCTAAGAATCCAAAAATATCTGTTGACTTGTTCTATAGTTTTTTTAATTTCTTAATATTTGTGCATTTCAACTGCATGTTAGTCCTTAATAAGTTTAGTCTATAATACTTCTAGTATAAAAATAGTTCCTGTTTTATGCTATTATAGTCGTTTATAGTTATATTCTCTAATTTATTTCTATTATATATTTTTAATAATAACTATTATTTTAATATCTATTTATAAGCTTCCTAGAGATCCGTTTGGTTTTTACTTAAATATTATATTATAAATCTTTAGTATATCTCTTATATAGTTTGCTCTTTAATTAAGTGTATTAGCTACTATATTTTCTTTCTTTAATTTATAAAGTATTTAAAAGTTAAATATAGAGACTAGCTTCTATTATCTAACCTATTATTAATTTAACTTCTTAGTTATTATAAATGCCGTTAGATTTTTGTAATTTAAATATATAATAATCTAGTACTTAGCTCCTTCTAAGTAATGTTTTTATTTCTTAAATACTTAAACTATTGCTAATAGTTTTTTATTATAGATATTATAATTTAACTTAGTAGTTATAAGTTTATGAGATAAGAAGTCTACTAGATATTTATATTTATTATTTTATACTTATAATAGAATGGCTTTTGTAGCTCTGTCTAATATATCTATACATATATCCATTTAAAGCCATAAATTGAATATCTTTAATATTAGTAGTTATTAGAATATTTTTTTTAGTATTATGAAAGCATTTTCCTCGTACTATTCTTACTTAAATTATTAATCTTTTTTTAGTAATTCTGTTAAGGGTGCTATGATTTTTAAGTAGTTCTTAATAAATTATTAGTAAAATTCTATAAATCTAAGAAAAGAATAAACTTCTTTAATGTTTATTAGTGTAAGCTAAGATAGTATATTTTTTATTTTATTAGAATTAACTACTATTCTGTCTTAGGATATTAAGTATTCTAAGAACTTAACTTTAGTTCTATAGAATATATATTTCTTTATTTAAATATATAGTCTATGTTCCTTAAGCTTTCGTAATATTTTTTTAGTATACTTAATATATTCTTTTAGTATTCTATTTATATATATAAGCACGTTATTAAAATATGCTATTATAAATACGTCTAGATATTTTCTTAGTATATAATTAATAATTATTTAGAATATTACTGGTGCGTTAGTAAGTTCTATTAGTATAACTAAATATTTAAATAATTTATATCTTATTTTAAATACTGTTATCTATTCGTGTTCTTTAGCTATTTATATTTAATAATATTTATTTTTAATATTAAAGAGACTAAACTACTTAGCTCCTCTAAGTTTATCTATAAGTTTTAATATTAATAATATAGAGTAATAATTTTTTACTATAGCTTTATTAAGATATCTGTAATTAATATATAATTATAGTTTACTATTTTTTTTTTAGTATAAAAAGTATTAGTAAAGCTATTTTACTTTAACTAGTTTATATATATCCTTTTTATTAATTTTTTTATAAGAATTTTCGTAACTCCTCTTGCTGGTGTATGGGTACTTGGTATAATAGTCTTAGTTTCAAATCCATTCCTTCTTTAAGCGTGATTTTATGGTTTTAGTTCTGGTATTCTAGTAACTAGTCTTTAGCTTTCTTAAAAAACTATTCTCTAAATTCCTCTTAGTATTTATCTGGCATAATAAACGTGGTATTATAAAATATCATTTTCTTTATTTATATTATGGCTTTTATTTATCTGTGGTAGTTCCTTCTAGTTTCTATAAACTTTATTTTCTAGTTAATTATTAAGTTCTATTATGCTAGCTAATCTTATCCTAAGATAAAATCTTTACTATCTAGATTTATAATTTTAATACAGTAGTTATTTATATAACCTGCTACCTTAATAGTTATATTCTATATTTTAAGATTAATTAGATTTTTTTTAAATACTATTAGACTATTATCTATGCGTCTTACTTACATAGGTTTATTTAAAACTCTAATTAATATCTAGTATCTTTATACTTATTTATTTAATATAAGTGTTTTACTAGCTTTACTATTTATAAGTACTAGTATTTAATTACTATTAATATATACGTTTACGTATAACTTATTTTCGTATTTCCTTTAATTTAGTTATGTGTATATAATTAATATGTTATTTCTAATCTTTAGTTCTTAACTCTTTAATAGCTTAGTTATAGTCTCCTAGTTTTCTAGTTTTTTATTTATAGTTAACTCCTAAGTAGTAGTTGTTTCTTTAGTGTTTTCTTTTTAAATCTGTAGATTAGATATCTCTAGAGTTAGTATACTTTCTTATTAAGTATTTTATATGCGTTTTTAGTTTATTCTCTATAATCCTAACATTTCCATTCTAAAAAACATTCTTAATATGTGAGTTTCTTATGTGATTTTGTAGCTAACTATTTTTTTTAGTAGTATTTAGTTTAGTATTATTAGCATTCTATCTAGCATTTATCCTATAATAGTTATTTATATTTATCCGAATTTAGGTCCTATAGTTTATCTTTTAAATCTATATAAACTAATTCTTATTACAGGTTAAGTTCTTTTTTATTTACTAGTTATTATAATACTTTTCTTATCTTTAGTTCTTCTATATGTATGGCGTGTTTATTTTATCTATAATTCTTTCTTATATAGTTAGAAGCTATATATATCTAGTATTTCTTTTTTATTATTTTATTTACGGCATTATTATCCTGTACCTATAATATTAGTAAAAGAGTTTCTTTATTCTTTTTACTTTAATTCTATTCTAATTCTGGGTGTTTGATAGAGTAATAGTATGTTACCTTACTTATAACTAGCATAGACATTTATTAATAGATTTTATTTATCTATATAGCTAATTCTTGTTTATTTAGTCTTTTATATTACCTATTTCCTGCTGACTATAGTACTTATTAGTATTTATATATTCTATCTTTTAGAGTGATTTCTTAGTATTTAGTAACACAATATTCCCCTATATATTACTCTAATTTATATATCTAATAATATTCTTAGTGTATTTATTATATAATTATTATAGATATTAGCTCCTTACTCTTTATTATCTCTTAATTTTTTTTTTATCTAAATTTCTAATTTTTCTTATAAAATAGTCCACCTTCCTGTTCTATAATCTTATAGAATTTTTACGTTTTTTTCTTAGTTTCTACGTTGTATTATTAAACTGCTGCTTTTTATATTATAGTAATTATATTACTAGATTATTCTACTAGATAATTTTTAACTTGCTAATATAAAACTTTATATTCTTATTTAAGATATATATAGCTTCTATATATCTAGTATTATTCTTTTTAGATTCTTTTTATGATTATTTTTTTTATTATAGTGTCTCTTACTTATTCTACTTAGACTATAGCGATTTTAATTTCTTTAGATACTTTAGTCTAAATATAAGCTTTCTTAATATCTAATTATTATTATTTATAGTCTTTAATAAAGTATTTCTATTTTCTATATTTTAAGCAGGCCTTACGTGCGTAGTGTTTTATTTATTTTTTAATTTACTTTCCTTATCCCCTTCTAATAAATATCTATTTAATATTAATATTTATTTTATTATAGATTTGGTTATCTTTTCTGTTTCTTTTAAGTATATAAATTATTAATCTTCCACGTGTCTTTTTCTCTTACTCTTATTAGTACTAGTAGTTATTAATAATTACTATTTATTTAATGATTTTTAATAAGGTACTTAGCTGTTTTCCTTTAGAAATTTTATTCTTAATTCTATCTTTTAGTTCTTTATAGTATATTATAATTAGTAGTTAGTTTACCTAATTAAGCTGTAATTAGATTTATTTAAACTCTGCTATATAATTAGCTACTAATATTTACTATTTAAGTTACTAAAGCTTTTAGATTATCTTTATTTCTTTATTAATTTCTCTAAAACCAATAATTATTTCTTATTTAAAATATTTATAACTTTTAAAAGCTTATTATATGTTATTATTATAATTAGTTAACCCTACTACTCCTAGGTTAGAATTTTTATTAGCTAGGTAATTTCTTACTAGTAGTTTAAACTATTATATAGCTCTACCTATTATGTTTATACTAGCTACTAAAATCTAATTCTAATTAGTTAGAAATAACTTTTAGTTAAACTAATAGTATAGGTCTATTACTATTATAAAGGTCTTAAGTTTATTTTAATTACTATTAAATTTCTTAAGAGACTGTATCTTTACTATTTCCTCTCTTTAATTTATTCTAATTTATTATTATAAGTTTATTAGAGCGTTACGTAACTCCATAATGGCTATTTTTTATTTTTAGATAACTTATTATATACTCTTAGTTTCTCTAGATGTATTTTTAGTTATAGATAAAGATTCTATCATAACTTCTTCTTTACTACTACTTTTTTCTAATAAGTAAAGTTCTTGTTTATTCTTATAATAGGTTATTATAAACTCTTAATAATTAGTTATTAGAATTTATCTAACTACTTCTCCTACTCTCTTAAGATGGTAATTATAATATTATAGGTTACTAACTTATTAATATAAATTATACTAGTAATAAGCTGTTTAACTAATTATTATAACGATTAATTAGTTCCCCCCCTTCCGGATTAGATAGCTTATTAGACTTAGTAGAAGTTAGTTAACTTAGTAGAGATAAAAAGAAATAATATAGTAAGTTAAGGTTTAATAGAATAGTATTAAACTATTTCACTTAAGGTGTAAATCTTAATTTTAGAGTAACTATAAAGAATTAAAAGTAATTATAAACTATTTAATGTCTTATACTTATAATAGATCCTCCGTGCGTATATTATATACTATTATTTAGTATATTAAATACTATTAGAGGCTATTAGAGATATTAGAGTTTCTAGCTTCTTTTAATATCTCTAGCTACTAAGTCTAGCCTTATTATGTGGATAAATGCTCCAGATCCGTTTATATAGTTCTATATTTCTATTCTTACTTTTTAGCTTTTGCCTTAGCCTGCGCTAATATATTCCATATTTACTTATAATTCTTTCTTTTAAGCTTAAATATATATTTTTATTTAAAAGTTTTATTAGCCGTTATTGCTAGTTTCTTTAGCTCTTTAGATATAATTGTTTTTTTATTATTATTTATAACAACGCGTTAGTTAGCAGCGCTTTTATACTAATTTAAAATAATTCTATTTCTTATAACTATTTATATTATAGTTATAGTAAGTATTCTAAGTATAGTTACACTTAAAGTAGCTAGTTTTACTATAATTATAATAAATTTATAAAGTTTATTTTTTAGGGTATACAGCACATATATAGCCTGTTAAGCTGTAAATATAATATTTTAGGGTATTAACTATAGATATATAAAGGCTACTAAGCTTAAGAAGCGAGGCATTACTAAACTAGAAATTATTATTAATAGATAAACTAATATTAGTAATATCTATAACTAGAGAATATTTAAAAACTATAATTTCTTTTATAAACTTCTTACAGTTGCTGATGTAGTTAATATTATAGTTAATAAAATAATCTATAAAAAGATTTATTTTTAATAGTAGAATATATATTAAGTAAGTTATTTATAATATTCTCTTAGCACACTTAAATCTCTTACTAAATATATAGTATAAGAACTAACTTATTTAATTTATAGGCTAATAAGTCTTCACATCTATAAACTTAACTAGTATAAGTTTAAGTAGTAAGTATAATAAAACTATTTAGCCTATATAAATAATATTATCAAGCAAAGGCAAGTAAGGTTTATAATAGAAAATAAAATTAATAAATAAAAAAGCCTAAAATTAACTAGTAACTTAAAGTTTTGGTATTACTATATATAGTAGTATAATATATATTAAAGCTAGAAGTAACTAACGTGCTAATACTTACTATCTATAGTATAATATAAGTTTATAAAGACTACTTTACTTAGCCTGTTTTATAGTATAAATTAGGTAATAATCTAGCACTATTAAGCTCTTATAGTTTATAATATAAACATATAGTATAGGAGACAAAAGACTTAAGAAAAAAGAAATTTAAGTAAATAACTTTAAGTCTTAGTATACTTTATATAGTACTTAAAGTAAATTAAAACTTAGTAGCGCATTAAGCACGCTATACTATTAAATAAGATATTATAAAAAATATTATTTACTTTCATATAATATTATACGTCATATACGTCTTAGTAGAATAGAATAAATAATATAAATAATTAATAAATATATACTAATAGTATATACTTACTACTGTAAATTATAATAAAATACTAATTTATACAAAATTTCACAATAAAGAGCATATTATATAGATTTAGGGTATATATTAATTATTATATTCTATATATATATTTTTATTACACTTATATATTCTCGTTACCATGTGAGATGCTATATATAGTAAGTAAGAGATATATAATAACTAGAAAAAATAATTCTTTCTTCTAATTACTTAAAGGCTTGGCAGAGGCTAGAAATCCCCTATTATATAAAATAATAATATAAGATAAAGGTTTTTAATAGTGTAGAAATAAGTAAAGTATATTACTTCTTATAATAAATACTAATAAATAAGTACTAGTTATTTTATATTATTATATATTTTATATATAGATGTTAATGGCTTTATAAATATTAATAGCACACATCTCAACCAACTCTATATAATAATAATAATACTAGAAATATTTTATATATTATATTAAAATAAGTAGTTACTTTTCTACTAGAACTCTACTTAATTATAGCTATTCTTATTATTTTATTATAGCTAGAAGGTTTAAATACTAGTATATATATCTATTAAAAATACGCAAATTAAATACAGGTGTATATAAATTATATCTAGACTTATTTATATTAAAAATTATAAGAGTCTAGTAGTACTGGACTGTTGTCTAGTTTATATTATAAAATAGACTAAATAAAGTAGTCCTTATAAACTATAAAATTATAATATAATTCTATTAGTATACTATAATATACTGTATGCTGCTATAAGAGAAAACTAGAGATTTTAAGCTTTTATCTATAAGATTAGCAAGTAACTACCTAATAACAGTAGTAGTTATAATAATAAGAAAATAATAAGAAGTATAGTTTATTATATATTACTTTTATTATAAAAGTTACTAGTATATATGCCTAGGTTATAGGTATTATTATTAATTAAAGTAAATTTATAGCGTCTTTTTACTATATCTTTTTATTATATCTTTTCACTATATTTTTATACCTTATTATATATTTATTTTTAATAATTTATTCTAATACTTAATACTAGCGCCGTTCTGACTAAACTGTTAATTAATAACTATATTCTTTAATTTAATATCTATTAACATATTTTTATATATTCTACTATTATATATATGTTGCTGATAAAGTATTGTAATAATAACTAGTTCATAAGTAAAGCTATCAGAGTAGTATAAAATATATTTAAAACTAAGTAAAAATATAGAGTTCTCTAAAGGCTTTAGATTAAGTTCTTAGTAGTATAATAGTCTAAAATAAAAGATTATAAAAGTTATATTTAAAGTAAAATTTAAAAACATAACCTATTATAATAACTTAGATAATATAAAATGTAAATATGTTATAGAATTTTGTGCTAAAATACCAGAATTTAGCAACACACCAAAAGAGTAGAAAATACATATAATTATAAAAATAATAAAAACTATATATATAAATAATACAAGGAGAATATAGAGTGGTTTTTAATTTATATAAATATAAACTTTAATATTTATATTCCTACCTGCAGATCTGCTGCTACCTAAATCTAATTATTAAATCTAAATAATATTATCCTATTAGCAGGGTATATTCTAATAGATAAACTTAATTAAGTAGTTACTATATAATACTTTATTTTATTTAACTAATTAGGCGGTATGTGTACCTGTTAGTAAGAAAAATATTTTAATTAAAATTTAAAATATATATAAAAATAACACATTAGAAGTGATTAGAATACTTAAGATTTTATATATTTTATTTAAAAGTAAATAAATTACTTTATTAAAAAAGCTAAGAAAGGAATTAAAGGTTTATAAGAAGTTTTATTATATAGATATATCTAAAAATAGTATATACCTAGCGTTGTAGAAGTATGAGTATCTTATTATTTAAAGTAATACTAACCTAAACACAACCCTTAACTAGATAGTAAGAAATAATATATAGACTATAATACTTATAATATTATTATTATCTCTAAATATCTGTTTTATAAATACTGTTAAGATATAATCTTTTGTTTCTATAATATAGCCTATACCCTAAACCTATAAAGGAAGTAGTAGAAAGTATAAAATAGTAATATATATTAATAGTAATAGTAGTAATAATAAACTATTTTTATATAAATAGAGAGTAAAACAGATAGTTCTATACTATTTACTATTAAGAAATAATAGAGAAGAAAAGGTTTACTTTAATAAATATTCTAAAAATAAATCTATATTAACTAATAGTAATACAGATAATAATAAGGTAGATAATAATAATATATATACGTCTAGTAATTTTAATCCTAGTCTTAGTGATAAAAGAGAGGATAATATCTTAAATAATAGAAATAATAATAATAATAAAGTAAATAATAATAATAAAGAGTATAATATTCTAAATAATAATTTTAATTACTAGGATATTAACATGGATGAGTTGTATAAGCTTAATAAGTAAAAATTTTTCATATCTCTTTATTAAGCTAGTTTAGATAATTTAGATAGCCTTTTTATTTATATATAAGAAATAAACTTAAAGCTTATTTATAAGTATTTTTTACTTATTAATCTTAAAGCACTTACAGAGACAGATCTAATTAAGATTCTAAACTAGAGTCTTAATATTAACTTTAAAATTAGCTTATATTAGCTAGCATTTATAGTTTAAGTATTTATATAAGAGAGGATTATAATAGGAGGTAATATTAATACAGACTTATCTAACTTAAAAAAAAAAATAATATTAATCGCTTTTTATTTTATAAACTATTTTTATTACTAGAATATAATAAATATAGAGTGAGCTAGAGTGTATTAAAACTAGTCTCTTTATTTATTTAAATTATAGCTACTTAACATAACATGTTTAAGTATAAAACTATAGCTACTTATATATTATTATAAGTAATATAACAGGAATCTTTACTCTATTAAGCTATAATAAGATATTATAGTTATTATTATACTTAACCTTAGTCTACCTGGTTTCCGGAATGATATTAGACGTATACTTAAAAATAGCATAATTATATAGTACTTTTTCTTACCTTAAATTATAATTTATATACTTAGTTTTAACATTAACGAGCTCTCTAGTAAATTAATACTAGATAAATTAATAAAAATCTATAAGAACATTAACTAGTCTAATAAAGAATAATATGAAAAAAAGAATTAAATATTTGTAGTTAGTAAGAATATATAAACATATTTATAGAATAAAGCTATATTTATAGGACTATATACTAAAGAGTGTAATACTATGTTAATAAAAGCACTATAATATTTTACCCACTTTATAATAGTTATAACGCGAGGTTATATTAAGTTATAACTAAAAAATAACTTAATTTATATATAATAAACTATTTAGTTATGCTTTAAGAAAAAGGATTTTATAGTTAAACATATTTATTAGCCTATTATATAGATTAGATATATATTCTAGAACAAGTACTATCTAAACATAAGTAGTAATATTATAATAAACTTTATTAAAAATACTATTAAAGAATATTATAGAATATATAGTTATAACTCTATTATATAAGATATATCTGGTATATCTAATAATAGTAATCTAATATAGCCACTAAGATTTATCATAACCAGACTAAAGCGTGACTAATAGGCTTAAATTAAAAAAAAATCTATTCAGAATTCTATATAAGCTTATAGATAATAATATTAAGATAAAAATAAAAAAGTTTAGTTATCTCTATAAGAAGACGAAAACTAATTTATATGCTGTAATATAGAATCTTAAATATAGTAAACTAGCCGCATTCATCTACAGAGTAGTACTAATATTTTAAATATATAGAAAAGAATTAATATATTAGTTTAATAATAAGCTAGTTATTTTAAAGGTTAGTATTTTTAAGCTTAATACTATATATATTAAGCTCACTTAAGATAAAACGGCTATTATTAGAAGACTAGAGAAGAAAATTAAAATAAAAAACAAGCATAAATATACCAAGCTTATAGATAAATAAAAAGCAAGTAAAAAAGACTTAAATTTAAAATATAGTAGGCTTAGTATTACTATCTTAAAGTCCTATTATACTATAAAAGTAGTAGTAATTATAGTCTAGGTAATTAAGTACTAAGATAATAACACGCCTTTAATTATAAAGGGTTAATAAAGTTACTTAACTACAGACATACTTATTAGAAAGTAGGTTAATAAACTATAGAGTATATTTTTTATTATAATTCTTAATAACTAGTTTAGATTTAATACGAAGTTTAAGGCCGCTCTTACTATATATACTAATATTAAAAAATAAAAGAGAAGAGATAGTTTATAGTATAAAATTTTTATTATAACTTATAACTCTTTTATATTAGCCGCTTAGAAAAATAAACTCTATTATATATACAGCAACAGATCCATTCTCTATTATGTAACTAATATAAATAATAATAATAAAAATAAAACTTTATAATTATTTAAAAATAATAACTTTAGATGGATTTTATTTTATATTTTTATATTAGTTACACTAGCGCTGAACGTATAGCATATAAATTATACTATTATAATAAAACTAAGCTATAAGTATATAGAGATTAAGTAGATATTTACTAGGATAAACTAATAAAAATAAATAGAACTATATTACTATAGTTATATCTTAGTTAACAGTAAATTTAGTATTAAATAGAAGATAATAAAATTAACGGAATTTACTAAGATAGTATAAAAATTAGTATATAGTAATAAAAAGAATATAAATATAGTAATAGTACTAGACAAATATAAACTTATATTTCTAAAAGTATAAATAATATATATATTCCACTAAGCATTTCGGAGATTTAATTTTAAGAAGTTATTATAAAAAGAGGTAATAAGATAATAGTTATACTTTATATAGTATTACTACTAGTATACTATAATTACTATAAGTTATTTATATACTACCTAGGTAATATATATTCTAGCAAATTCCATATAATAGAGTAGTATATATAATAATAAAGTGAATTAAAAACTCTATAGCCTTATATTAGTTTAATATAACCTTACTATGTATATTAGCTACTGTTTGTAATTTACTAAGGTTTATATATATTATAGTATTTTATAGCATTTTATAGTATTTTACTGTATACTTATACTTGAAATTATAATTAGCTGTAGTTTGTAGTAGAGTTATAAGTAAAGTCATATTTAGCAGCTAAATACTACTAAATACTTAAATAAAGTTATAATTAACTATAGTTTATAGTAGAGTTATAAGTGGAGTCACGTTTAGCAGCCAAATACCACTAAATACTTAAAAATACCGGAAATACTAGAATAGCATGAATATAAAATTCTTAGTTACAAATTTTTTTTCCTGATGTAGCTCTATTTTAGGCTTAAAGTAATTTACTTTTTAAATTATATAGTTTTCTATAAGCTAACGACTTATACCTATAATTAGTATAAAATAGTAATATATTAGTTATAGATAATTTTATATTATTATAAATAAACTATACTAAAGGTAACAACTTAACCTAATTTTCTTAAAAGTAATTAACGTATATCCTTAAATATTATTCTAGAGTCTAATTTATGTACTCTATTTGTCTATTTATTTAAAAATAAAAGTCTATTAAAAGCTTATTTTTAACTCTAATTTAGCTAACAAGGTTTTTAGAAGTGCAATATAAATAATTTATTTTAATTAATAATAAACTTTTTAGATAACTTATATCTTAAGACTACTATTTTTAAAATATTATGTGCTAGTTTTTTAGCTAATAAATTTATAACTATTAGATTAAAATATACATACTTAGTTAGTTTATTTATAATAATAAGTATTATATTATATTCCCTATCTGTTTCTAGTTCCTTAGATAATAGTAAATTTATAATAAAGTCTATTAAAACTAACTACTATAATTATTTTAGTGCTTTTAATAGTTGTAAAAGTCTATAAAACTTATATTATACTAGTTTATTCTTTTTATATTTTAGATAAGTTTTAATTAATTCCTTTACTTTTTATTTTAATTTCTTGATATAGAATTCTAGGAGATTTACTTTATAGTTTTTTCTACTTTTTACTATCTGTGTGTAATGGCTTTGTAATTCTCCTTAATTAATTTCTTATATAGTATTTCTAGTATATAGATAAGCCTATTTACGTATTTAGGCTATTTTTTTAGTTAGTTATTAACATTTATTTTACGTTTTTACTTAAAATACTATTTAATTCAATCTATCCAATAGTCTCTAAATTAGGTAACTATTATAATTCTTAGTTAATTATAACTTATAAATTTGTCTAATTTTATTAATAATACTATATTTAGTATTAATTTATGTTGTTTTATATAGTTTAGTAACTAGCTAAGTACGTTTACCACTCTATTTTCTATTCCTTTTTAGTAAAATATTTTAAAATTATAAATAGCTAGTATTTCTAATTAGTGTATTTATTTTTAGTTTAGCTTCTTTATAGTAGTAAAGCTTATTAAGTTCTTATAGTCTAAAAAAACTTCTACTTAATACTTAGCTCCTTTAAGGTAAATTTATTATTTCTTAAATACTATTACTACTATTAATAGTTTTTTATTATAAACATTATAATTCAACTTAGCTCTTGTAAGTTTCTTTAATAAATAGTCTATAAAATAAAATATTTATTACTATATTATTAACTATAGATTACTTCTATTATATAGTTAGATATATTTATTTTTAGTATAATAAGTAATATTAGGTTGAACATTTTTAATATTAGTGCCTAAGTAAACTTATTTTTAAGTTTTGTAAATACTTACTACTATTCTTATTTCTAATTAAATTTATTATCTTTCTTAGTTAACTCTATTAAAAGTGTTGTAATCTTTGAATATTCTTTTATAAACTTTCTATAGAAATTTATAAATTCTAAGAAGAACTATATTTTTTTAACTGTTATTAGTGTTAGCTAGTTATATATTTCTACTAATTTCTTTAGATCCACTAAAATTCCTTCTCTTAAAATAATAAATTCTAGAAACTCTATTTTTATAACGTGAAATTTATATTTTTCTAGCTAGATAAAAAAGTTATATTTTTAAAGGTTTTTTAAAATCTTCTTAATATGTACCTTATACTCTTTAAGTGTTCTATTTATATATACTAGTATATTATCTAAATACACTATTATAAATACGTCTAAGTATTTATAAAATATATAATTAATAACTACTTAGAAAGTTACTAGTGTATTTATTAATTTAAATAGCATTATATAATACTTAAAAAGTCTATATTTTATTTAAAATACTGTTAACTATTTGTATCTCTTTTTAATTTAAATTTTATAGTATTTTTTATAAATATTAAATAGACTGAATTATTAAGCTCTTTAGAGTCTATTTATTAGCTTTTAAATTAATAGTAATAAATACTAATTCTTTGTTATAGTCTAATTTAGTTATTTAAAATCTATATATAACGTATTTGATAAGTGAATGGCTCAGACAAGCGAGTGGCCTATCTTAAAACTCACTAAAAAATTAAGAATTCGCACATGAATATCTCAACAACCACTTGATGATAAATCCTAGAAATTTAATGGGTACTTAATAGTGATCTAAAATAGACGTCATTGAATTTTTAAGAGCTGACGGTTAAACATTATTAAGATATTTAAGAAAAGGTGAATTTGGGGGCCAATATAGTACTATCTTAATAACTATTAATTACTAGCTCTTAAAAATTTAATGGTATACATTTTGAAGCACTATTAAGTACACATTAAATTTCTAGAATTTATCATCAAGTAGTTGTTAAGATATTCATGTGCGAATTCTTGATTTTTTAGTGAGTTTTAAGATAGGCCACTCGCTTATCTAGGCCGTTCACTTATCAAATACGTTAATTATAGTTTTCTATTCTTTTTAGGTATAAATAATATTAGTAAAGCTATTAGGCTTTTACTTAGTTATATATATTTCTTTTTAAGATTTTTTTTAATATACTACTTTAATTCTTCTTGCTGTATTCATAATAAAAAATATATTAATTCTAGTTTAAGGTTTTTTTTATTCTTAACTAATATCTAATAGTCTTAAAATTAATACTTTAAAAGTATATTCTCTTGTTTCTTACTAAATAGGTATGTAAATTCCTTATATTTCTAAAGTATTTAGGTTTTAGTAGTGTCTAAGGCTTTTCAAATCTATACTATACTAATATCCTATAGTTATTATTATTATAATTATTATATAGCCTTATATGAGATTCTTTCTATCCTAAAGTATTTTTTTTATTATATTTAGTTTCTGTATTTATGCTACTTTTCTTACTAGATTATACTATTAAATAGTTTTTTATTACTAATTTATTATTAAATTATATAATAAAAGCTAATTCTATTCTAAGATTATATCTAGCTTTTTATATTTAGAATATTAATATAGTAGATATTTTTATAGCCTGTTGCTTCTAGCTTTATTACTATAATATCTAAATTAATTAAATTCTTTCTAAAAGTTACTACACTATTATCTACTTATTTTATCTTTACTAGATATGCTTTTTCCTAGTATAATACGTTATTTTATTTAATTTATTAATTTAAAATAAATGCTCTATCTGCTTTACTATTTACTAGTGCTTTTAAAGATTTTCTATTTACTTTTATACTAAAATAAAAACATAGTTCTTATTATACTTATTATAGTTTAAGAGTTCTAATAGTTATATTATTAGCTTAAGTTTCTTACTAGTAGCTATCTAGTTTTTTAATATAAAGTTATATATACTATACTTCTAATTTTTATTATCTAAGTTAAAATACTTCTACTTAATATGTATAAGGTAGTAGTTATAATAGTATACTAAATATAAAAGTTTATAATACTTATTTCTTACTTTATTTTCATGTTTTAAGTATTTCTATTTTAGGAAATACTCTTTATAAAAGAGTTTATAGTACTATATATTATTCTAGTACTATTTTATTTTTTATATTTTTTCCTATAGTATTCGTATTTTAACGTATATTTCTTTTAATATTATTATTAGTGTAAACAGTCTTACTAGCTGTTTTTATTTTTTATATTAACTTTAGTATTTAGAGTTTTTAGAACTTATCTATTAAGTTTCTATTTTCTTACTACTTTTTTATATGCTTTTTATTCTTTTGGTTCTCCCATTTAAATTAAATATATTACTTATATGCATGTTTTTTTTATATAGTTAACTAACTTATAAATCTAATATTTCTAATTTTTTAATTATTAAAAGATATTAGTATCTTTAATCTATATAGTAAATAAAGGTATTTTTATTTTATCATATTTATTATCCTTACTTTCTAGCTTAGTTTTTTATTTATTTTAAGCTAGTTCTTTTCTTTATTTTCTAGAAATATATAGTTTCTTTTTTTAAATCTTTATAAGAAATTAAAATACTACTCTTCCTGTAAGGCTATTATGCTATAAACATACTACCTACTTTAACTAGTCTTTTAAGCTATAGAATTCTTCTTCCAGTATTATGTTCTAATACTTAGTTTTATAGTTTATATTTAAATATTAGTTTAATCTATAAATTTAATATATATTTCTATTTAGTTACTACTAGATAGTTATTATTATAATTCTAAAAGCTTCATATATTAAAAGTTAGATTTCCTAAAATAGTTACTATTCTTTATTAATTTCTTATAATATAAGGGACTAAGTTTTTAGACTTGTTATTTAATACTACTTTTTAACTACTCTTTATAGTACCTTCTTTAATTACTACTAACTACTTATAAGTTTGTGTTTTGTTTTCTAATGTTTTTTCATATAATTTCTTCTATAGTGCTTATTAGATTTATAGATTTAATACTAATTATTATTAAATCTCTTACTAATAACTTTAATAGATAAAGTTTTTACTTACTATAAGTTTTATTCTGTAAGCTTAGGTCTTATTTTTACTATTATAATCTTTAATTTCTTATTTAAACATTTCTTTATAAAGTGTTTAATATCTTTATATTCTAGACATACTTTTTTATTAAGTTATTTATAGTATTTTTAAGTTATAGGCTACTTTTTTTTTAGCTCTTTTTTTATAATAGCTTTTTAATCTAAACTTTATTAATATCTATTTTATTATAAGCTCATTCTTATTATATTAATACTTTTTTTTTTCTTATAGTTATTATTTAACTCTTTTTATGTTCCAACTTACGCTTGTACTACTAATTATTAATATATATAATAGATTTTATAAAAACGTAAAGGTTATTTAGTTAATTTCTTTTAGCTAGCTTATTCTTAATTTAATTTTTAAGTCTAGTATAGTAAGCTGCCATTAATAGTATATTATTTTAGTTAATTTATAACTATAATTAACAAAATTCTATAGTATATACTAAAACTAATTTTATTTACTTAAGGTTTTGTATTTTCTATTTTATAGTCTATTTCTTATTAATTTCCCTAAAAACTATAGTTATGTAGGTTTTAAACTTATTGTAACTCTAAAAAACTATTTTTATTTTATTAGTTATATTAGTTTCTTTAGTTTCCTTATTTATATAGTTTCTAGCTAAAGGCTTAAACTAATTTATAGCTCTATTTTTTATATTTATATCAGCTATAAGAATCCTATCCTAATTTTTAGAAAAGGTGTTTTTATTAAAGCGGGTGTATATTTCTATTTCTATTAAAAAACTTTTAAGGTATTTACGTGTTCTATTAAACCTTTTTAGTAGTTATACTTTAGTACTAAATATATAAATCCTTATATTAGCTTAGTTCTTTAACTTTATAATTATTTATTATAGCTTTATAATTTGTGCCTGTTGTTACTACATAATCTGGGCTATAAATAATACTAGTATTAAAGCTAAGTTACTTAAGTCTATTATTATTATATACTATTCATATAACTTGTAGGTACTTATAGTATTATAGTTTATATTTAAGTTCTTAAAGTTAGGCTAGTAAAGGGTTTACTAAATGACTTTTTCTTTAACTTTTTTATACTTAAGATTATTATATACTAAGATTATACATAGCCTTTACTACTATACTATATAAATAGTATATAGGTTTTTTCAACGTAGTAAGTATAAGTATAATCTATATTAGAGCTTTAATAATAATATAAAATCATATAATAACTTACTAACACAATATTCTAATAATATAAAGATATAGTAAAATATAGTCTAATGAATTTATTATATAACAAATTCTAAAAAGTCGCTTTAAAATAAGAAAATAAGTATTAAAAAAAAACTATCTAAAAGCTAAAGGACACGCCCTTTATATAGTAAATTCTTTATTTATAATTTATTTACTATTTAAATCTACTATAGCTACTTAGTCTTTATTAGTTTTAATTATTTATATTATATTTATAACCCTGTATGTGAGACGTTACGTGTTTTTTTTACTATTAGTTTTATTAATGTATTTAATAATATTAGCTAAAAGCTTTATCTTTTATTTAGTCTTTTAAAGTGTTTACTTTGTTTTTTACTTAGTATTAAGTTCTTATACATATTTTTTTACTAATAGCTAGTAATTTTTCTTTAGTTAGTTTACTACCTTCTGTCTGTAATTATTACCTGTAATAAACCTTTACTTATTACTAATTATAATAGTTTAAAGTTATAAAAAAAAGCTAGTATAATAGTAATAGAATAATAAAATAACTTTATATTTATAGTAATACTGTAATAGTTAAGTACAATTTTTTTTTATTTAATTTTAATAAAAGAATAAAGGTTTATACTTTAATTCTTTATTTCTTTTTTAATAAAGTAACTTCTTACTTACTTTTAAAGTCTTAAATAAGATTTTAATTAATGTTTTATTTTAATATCTATTTATTATACTATATAAACCAGCCTTTCTATTTAATAAAATATTTTAAAGTATTTTTTTTATTAGTAGTACTTTAATAATATATTAACTTTTTACTTTTTTATCTTCTAGTTCTAAAGGTCTTAGCATAAGCTTTTTTTCTTCTAAACAAGAAGTATAAGGTCTAAGTAAAAAAATATTAAAAACAAAATACAATTAAAAACTAAAAAGTAAAAGTAGGTAATATACTTAAGTTCTAATAAATTTAATAATTTAATATAGTTTTATAAAAAAAGGGGAAAGTTTTTTGCTTAGGTAGTAAAACCTTAAATTCTTAATAAAAAATAATATTAAGTTACTAACTTTAAAAAAATAAGGTTTATACTTTTTATTATAGT
This sequence comes from Zopfia rhizophila CBS 207.26, assembly GCA_010093925.1. Taxonomy (NCBI): domain Eukaryota; kingdom Fungi; phylum Ascomycota; class Dothideomycetes; family Zopfiaceae; genus Zopfia; species Zopfia rhizophila. Next base: position 1,322,134 of record ML994637.1, read on the forward strand.
TTTATTTCTATTATTTAATAGCATTTTACTAGTGTTGCACTATAAATTCTTTATTATAATATAAATATATAATTTTATTAACTACTTTAAGCACTTAAATGCTAGGTTTTAGCTTATAATTAAAACTTAAATAAAACTTATAGTATGTAAAAAATAGGCTTATTCTAATTATAAGTTAATAAAAGTTATTATATGTAAACTCTATAAAAAGAAGAAACTTAGTTTAATTACTTTATTTATTTTTATATAAAAACGTAAGTACTATTTTAGAGTTTAATTTTACTATTTTATTTAATTATTAGTTTAAGAGTAAAAGGTAATACCTAAATAGTACTAAATTTTTACTATATAATAAAAATTAGTTTAGAAATAGCTAGTAAAAATACTACTTTTATTAAAAACAACTTCTTATAATAGTCCAAAGAATTAAATAATTTTATATATAAAAATATTAGCTAAATTTATAGTAGTAAGGTTTTTAGTTATAAAAATATATTTTATTATTTTAATATAATAATTTATAACTACTAAAATTATATTATAAATGTAGGCTTTGCAACAGCTTAGTAGTAACTTTATAATAAAATTTATTATTAACTACTTTTAAAGACTTTCTAGCTAAAGAAGTAGTTATAGCTTTTTATATAAATAATATTTAAACACCTTTATACGTTTACATGTACTATAAGTATTAATATATTCTTTAATATTCTTTTTAATTTCAAGTTAAAAATACTTATGTGTTAATAATTTAAGTATTTTACTATACTTAAAATACTTTACTAAAGAGTTATTATAATAAATTTAAAGAAGTTTTACTCTTAAAGTAAAATTTCTAAAGATATATAGTTATTCCTTATAATAGAGCAAACTAAACTAATTAAACTTTTATAAAGTATTCTTTATATATTTATTTTATTATTAAGGTACTACTTAAGTGCTTTTATTATACTTTTAAATTATCTAAAAATCTACTTTCTAAAGTTTCTAAATTATAGTAATAATTAACTTAAAAGGCTACTTATATATATTCTTAAAAGTAGTAACTTTTTTAGCCTGTATCTAAGTAATATAGTAAGAAATTATTGCTTTTTTCTATAAGTTAAGTTCTACTCTAATAGAATAAAAATATACATTTATTAAGTTAACTTTATAAAGAAGTTAATTAAAAAAGATATTCTCTATAAAATAAAGCATGCTTATTTCTTATTAAACTATTTTTTAGTTACTTTTTAGCTTCTTTTTTATAGCTAGTAGAAGTAAGAACTAGCTCTAATTTTTTAGTTATAATTTCTTCTATAAACTAGATAATATAAGATTAAAGCTTTTATATATTACTTTATTAAACTCTAGTAGTCTTTATAATAATTTATTAGTAGAGTTAGTCTTCTCTAAATAGTACTTAATTTTAAAATTATATAAGATAAGTAGTATTACTTAGTATGCTTATTTACTATTAAAAGCTTTAACATTCATAAAACCTTTTAAATTATTATAATTTATAAGAATTTTAAGATAAGATAATAGGCTTTTAATGTAGTAGTACTAGTATTTTATAGTATTTATAATTATGCCTAACTTAAGGTTATAAGTCTTATAATACTATTTTATAGCATATAACTTTTGGGACTAAAAGATAATAAAATACTAATTACTATTATTAAACTTCTAGAAGTAAATCCTAGCATAGCCTTAGTTAAAAGTATTTATTTCTAGATATAAAAAAAGATTAGGCTTATAATATTAAAGAAAAAAAGCTATTAAGAATATAGTATAGGGTTTATATTTTACTATCTCTATTTCTAGAGTCTACTTAAAACGTTCTGTCTTCTTTCCATTTTAGGAGCCTTTTAAGAGGTCTATAATAAAATAAGTAATTATAAAAAAGTACTTAATAAAACGCCTATAGAAATTAGTGAACTTTAGAAAAACTTATATATCTTAAAAAAAGACTAAAGTAGTTTAGTTAATAATTATTTTAATTCATTAAAAATCTATCTTCACGCTGTTAGAATAAATAATAAACTCTAGAAATTTAACTTTATTAGCAGTAAAAACATACTTTTTGAGATTAATAAAAAGTTTATACTATTATAAGCATTTTAGTACTTATTAAATATAATTTTAATAATTTTCTTTATTTCTTAAAAAAATAAAAATATTATTAAAATAGATTACATAAAAGATATTAACTAGCTCTAATAAAGTATAGTTAATGTAATATTAAAAAGTAATAAAAATATTAATAAGTTTAAATAGTATTACTAAATACTTAAAGTAACTATAGTATATATAAAACACTATTTTTTACTTATTACTATATTAAATTCTAATACAGTAGTAGGCATTTTTAAGGTTTAGTTTAATAAATATAATTATAATAAGCTAGAGCTTAGGATGGTTAACTAAGACAGTTATCTTAATTTTAACTCTATATATAACCATGTGACCTTAGTGACTTAGTAGGGGTAACTATTAAGTCTCTATAATATATATAGTTAACTTTTTATTAAATCTACTCTATTATACCTAATTGCTATTATTGGCCTGGATTCTTATATTTGGATTTAATTAACCTTATTTCTCGCAAGAGGCCGAGAGGCCTCTGGTAGTATAATTAACTTTATAGAAAAATAAAAGACTCTCTAGTATTTAGGAGAGCTATCTAGTAGTATAGTAAATATTAATAAATATTAATAACTACTTAATACCTGTACTAATGGCCTAAGTAATGAACCTGCTTAATATAGAATATAATAATAAACAGATTAGCCGTGAACTATGCTGGTTACTTATTTTATAAAGATTAAAAATCTCAGCTATTAAAATAGTAATAAGCTAAGTAGAGATTAAACTTAATAACTACCTTACTTAGCGTAATAAAAGGAAAGTTCTATTTTTAGTAAATAGAGCCAGCAACAGCACCTTACTCAGGAAAATTATAAACGTATTATAAGTAATATCTAAAATATTAACTACACTAGAAGGTTGTAATTCTTTATTAAGGCTATTTTTATAGGTTTTAGTGATAACACTAGCAACTCCTTTCATGCTAACGCTATAACTAGTAATTAAACTAGTAGTTAAACTATTTAATTTCTCTAAACTTCCTATATTTAATAACACACGGTCTCTTTATTCTACGTTTAAATATTAAGTTAAGGCTAAGTTATGATTTAATAGATACTATATAGGTGGTAAGAAAGAACAAATAGACTATCTCTTTTAGTATTTAAAAAAATAAGTAGTATAAACTGTTCTCTTATAGCTTTCTAATTAAAGAAATAATACCACCTTTAAAGCAATATAAGCGTTTATAGACTCCTAGTTTAAAAACTAGTATTAAAGGTAAAAGTTTCTAGACAAGCTGTAAAGCATGAAATAGAAAAAAAAGTTAGTAAGAGAATACTATATAGAGTTTAATAAGAAGCTACTGCTAGTAGAAAGTGATTGGCTAAATAAAAATATAAAAAAGAGTATATTTACCTAAGGATTAAATAGAGAGCTTTAAAAGTATATTATAGCTCTTTTAATAACACTAAGCTTTAAAGAGTACACTTAAAAAGTAATTCGTGTTAGTAATAACCTTATATAAATTATATTAAGTAACTATAAGACTGCTATAGTTATCTATATAATATTATTTATACTAATGCTTAAATTAATAAATTAGGAAGTAATACTCACGTATATAGAGGTAGTAAAGCCATAAAATAATTAATCTAAAATACTTTAAATAAGCTAAAAGGAATTTAACTAATGCTATAAGTAAAATTTTTATTATTAATACAGTTCTCCTAGCTATATAAAAAATAAGTATAAATATATAAAAGTAAATTAGTTACGTCTAGCTACTATAGTATTAGTAAAAACTAGATAAATAAACGCTAATAAAAGAGACGAAGAAGATAGAGATAAAGGAGAAAAAAAAAAAGCGTTAGAAAAAAAATAGCTCTTACTTATAGTTATAAGTAGAGATTTCTAGCCGAAATAGGTAAAATAATATTATAAAGAGAATAATAGAAGTTCTGAAATATATATATAAATATAAACTTTATTACTATATACTTATTAATCAACCAGACGAATATCGCATACATAATGATTAATACTAAGTATTTATATTATAGTCTTATAAGCTTTATCTTTACTACTAAAGTTTATTTAACGTATATTAATATAGCTCTATAAGGGATTATTAAAGTACATAAAAAACCTAAAAAGGTTACCTAGGTTATATAAATTAACTTTAATATTAAAGAATATATTAAATAAGTCTATATATATGTTATTAATAACGCGCTTAGGTTTAATCTTATTTTAAGTAAACCTTAGATAAACTAAAATAATATTATAATTACGCCAGCAAAGAAATCGTTCTACATTCATACTTTAAGAATAAAAGTTTGTAGTAAGGAAGGGAAGAAACTATGTTAGTAAAAGCTAATAGAAATTAACGTAACTACTTTTTTAATATAGATAGATAAATTAAAAAGAATAAGTAAGATATATATCTTTATAGTATTACTAGTAGACATTTAAAAGGCCTTAGTGCCTAAACTAAAGCTAGATTCTAGAATACTACTTCCTAAGGCCTATTAAAAGCACCTAAAGCTATTTCTAGAGAAGAAAGTAGATAAACTCCTACCACTATAAGATCATAGAATAGACTATTATATTAAACTTAAAAAGATTAATAGAAAGGATTCTAAGGTCCTATAGGGACTGCTGTACAATATATTAAGAGAGAAACTACTAGTATTATAAAAAGAGTTAATACTACTACTAGAGAAGGGCTTTATCTACGTAAGTAACTCTCTAGCTATAGTCTTAATACTATTTATATATAAGTCTAGTAAAGGTCTTCGCTTTTATGTTAACTACTACGCGCTTAATAAGATTTCTAAAAAGAATAAATACTCTCTTCCTCTAATCCATAAAACGCTTAGCTAGATTAGTAAGGTAAGATAGTATACTAAGCTTAATATTTTAGCAGCCTTCTATAAGATTTATATTATAGAAGGAGATGAATAGCTAACGGCCTTTTGTATAAAATTCAGACTCTTTAAATAGCTGGTTATACCTTTTAGACTAGCAGGAGCCCTTAATATATTTTAGTAGTATATAAACTAGACCCTATAGAAGTATCTTAATAAGTTCTGTTTAGTCTTTCTTAATAACGTACTTATCTACTCTTTAGGCTCACTAGAAGAGTATTACTGGTAGATTAATCTAGTACTAGAGAAACTTAGCGCCGCAGGTTTACATCTAGATATTAAGAAATGCGAATTCGAAACTAAGAGCATGAAATATCTAGGGTTTATTATTAAAACAGGGTAAGAAATTTGAATAGATCCTGCTAAGATAAAAGCAATTACCGAGTAGCAGCCTCTAACAACTGTAAAAGGAGTTAGAAACTTTCTTAGATTCGCTAATTTCTATTATTAGTTTATTAAGTCTTTTTTAGAAATTGCCGCCCTACTTACAAGACTTACGAGCGATGTGCCGTTCCAATAGACTAATAAAAAGCAGACAGCATTTAACGAGCTAAAAGAGATCTTTATATCGGAACTAGTACTAGCCTAATTTAATCCTAACTATAAGACTGTTTTAGAAGCTGACTCTTCAGGTCACATAACTAGAAGAGTCCTTTCGTAATACGGCGACGATAGTGTGCTGCGTTTATGTGTATACTTTTCAAAAAAGAACACACCCACAGAGTATAATTACAAGATACATAACAAAGAACTCCTTGCAATTATTCGTTGCCTGGAGGCATGGGATGCTGAATTACGGTCTGTTAAAAAGTTCCGGGTTATTACTGATCACAAGAACCTTGAGCACTTTATAAGGCCTTGAAAATTAAGCGAAAGACACACGCGCTGGCAGTTATTCCTTAGCTGATATAATATAGAGATTTAATATAGGCTAGGGAAAGAAAACGTACGAGCCAATGTACTATTAAGACGCGAACAGGATCGTCCGAGTGGAGAAGACAACAAAAGGCTGAAGAGCCATATAATTCAGCTGCTGAAGCCAGTAGTCACATGTCAGGAAGAAGAGCTTAAATCAAATGATGACGGGCAAGCAGTATGGGCTTTCTCTGCTTGAATCGGTCTTTCAACGATTACAGGAGATAGCACAACCGAAGCCCAGAAGTCTCGTGCCTAGGAGTCTCGTAACGAGCTTGAATAAAGATGGCATGATGCAGCACTAGACGACAAAGTGTACGCAAGAGCAGTATAGGCCCTCCGTAATCAGGAGCGGAGATTTCCCCTAAAGCTCGAACTAAAAGTTTCGCTAGCTGAGTGCACGATTGACGAAGATAGGACCCTTTATTATCGGAATAGAAAGTGGGTGCCTGACTTAGAGCTATTAAGAATATCAATCATCCACCAGATTCATTCGTCGCAAGCGACAGGACACTCAGGACGGCAGAGCACCTATCTAATGTTAATAAGAGATTACTTTTAGCCAGGGATGTCGAACCACGTACGGCGTTACATTCGAAACTGTAATGTCTGTAGCCGTACGAAGCCATGGAGAGATCGCTAGCAAGGGCTGTTACGCCCGTTACCCATTCCCGATCGTATTTGGAAGGAGATCTTAATAGATTTTGTAACCGGATTACCAGAAAGCAATAGCTGTACGGTCTTACTGGTAATCACCGACAGGCTAAGCAAGGACATAACTCTCTGCCCTCTTCCAAACATGGATATCGAAACAGTAACATGGGCTTTTATCTGTAAGGTTGTTGCTTACCATTGGATTCCTGACGCTATAGTATCTGATCACGGCAGCCAATTTATCAGCGAGTTCTGGACTAAGCTTTGCGAAATCCTACAAATCGAAAGGCGATTGTCGACAGCATTCTATCCGCAAACAGACGGTTTGACAGAAAGGATGAACAGCACAGTTGAGGCCTATCTTCGAGCGTTTGTCACGTGGGACCAAGCAAACTGGGCGAAGCTCTGCCCGATAGCTGAGATTGCAGTAAAGGGAAGAGACGCTACCTCAACAGGAATAAGCCCATTCTTTCTCTAGCACGGATACAATGTAGAACCGCTGCAAGTGGATATTGGAACTAGGTGTAACATAACAGCTCAAGACCCAAAAGCTAGCGCTAGGGAAATCGTGGGAAAGCTGAAGGAGTGTGTCGACTTAGCATAGGCAACCATAGCTGAGGCACAGCAAGAGCAAGAAAGACAGGTAAACCGACATCAGGATAAAGCCCCGCAACTGCGTGTTGGAGACAAGGTATGGCTGAAACTCGGTAACCAACTCTCCACTAGACGAGGAAATAAGAAGCTGGACTGGAAGAATGCCAAATACACTGTAGAAAATATAATTAGCCTGCACGCTATAAAGCTAAATACGCCCCCAGGGCCAAACCCAACGTTTCATGTAGACAGACTACGGCTAGCAAGCAACGACCCATTACCAAGCCAGCCTACGGACGACCCTCAGCCGCCACCAATCCAGGTAGATGACCACGAAGAGCACGTAGTGCAGGATATCGTCGCTGAGGTACAGATGAGACGAGAGCGAGGCCACCAGCTACGGTACGAAGTGAAGTGGAAAGGCTATGCGTTGACAACTATAGAGCCAGCAAGCCAGCTAGAAGACACAGCAGCATTAGACCGTTGGAAGGAGCATACGGCGCCTCTGCGAAAAGGCAGACACAAACTCCTGCCGGCAAACTACCGACGAGAGCTTCAGAAGAAGCCATAGCAAACAGAACCTGAGATAGGCCTACAGGGGCCCCCGGGTAAACGGTTCACCAGAGAGCCCCTACCTAGTCTATAAAAAAGGGGGTAATATAATGGGCTAGAGCCCAGGATGGTTGACCAAGACGGTTGTCTCGGCTTTGACTCCGTGCGTAACCACGTGACCTTAGCGACTTAGCAGGGGTAGCTATCAAGTCTCTATAGCATACGTAGTTGACTCTTTATTAAATCCACTCTATTATACCCAATTGCCATCATTAGCCTGGATCCTTATAATAATTAAGCCTATTAAACAATCCAGCATTTTACTAATTAATAGTAAAGTAAAATAATTTTTTTAGTAACTTTATTAAGGCCTTTATAATTAATATAAAGCTATAGGCTACTATTTTTCTTAGAAATAAAAAGAATTAGTATACTTATTAAGCTAGTGCTATTTTATATTTAACTTTTTTACTTTATCTCTATTATATAGTTATAAAGAATCTTAAACTTTTTAAAAAAAAGTTATATAATAGTCTAAAAAGCACAGTAGTATTTTCCTTTAATTTAATTATATAATTATTTTTATAGTATTTAAACAGTATCTTTATAGTGTTAGTAAAAGTTAAGTCTTTAAACCTTTAAAGCTTTAGAAAAAAAGTAAGAGTTATAGACTTTTTATTTTTTATAATAGTTATAGGTTTAATAAGTACAACATACATATACTTTTTATATTTAAAAAAATTAATAAACTATTTAAACTCCTTAAGTTAAATTATTTATATGTTAATTTTCTAGCACTATATTTTTATTTTAAAATTAATAATAATACATATCTTTTAAAGCCTAGAAAGCTTAAAAAAAAATTATAAAACTATATTAATTATTCTGTAAAAAGTAGTAGTAACTTTTCAAATTTATTTTTAATTATCCTTCATTTAAATTAGAATTTTATATACATGTTAACTATACTTTTATGTTGTATTTAATATATATAGTATTAGTAATTTAAATTTAGAAATTTTTCTAAAGCCTAGCTTTAAAGTAAACTTCTTATTAATAATATTTACTTATATACTACTATTAAGAAGTATAGTAGTTACTATCTAGATAGTTTAGTTAGTTTATATTTTTTTTTTTTTTTAGATTAATTTTTTCTTAATAATTAGCTTCTTGCACCTAGAACTAAAAGTAAACTTAAGTACTACTAATTTTCTAATATTTAAATAATATTAACTTTTATAATAAAAGTATTCTTTTTAGTCTTATTATATAATTTTTTTTATAGTCTACTTTTTAGTGTTCTTACTTATAGCAGTAATAGTATTCTCTAAAATAATAAGTAATATTAACTAAGTAAAGTAATATAATAATAACTATAGAATATAAAATAGTTATTATTTAACTTCTTTATTATATTTAATTTTAAGATATAGTTTGTATATAAGCTAGAAGCTTAATAGTAGCTTTTTATAAGTTATTTTCTAAAATAATAGCACATTTAACAAGTTCTTATTAAGTCTTTAGAAACTTAGAGTAGTTTAAAAGAACTATATAAATTTCTAGCTATAGCTTACTATATAAGTATATAATAAAATACTTTTATTTATAAAATAAATTAATTTAATTCTCTAAAGTAGTTAAACATGCTGTAAATTTATTTACTAATTTATTTATTTTTTAGATAGCTTTAGAGTACAGTAAAGTTACTTATAACTTTTAATTAATAAAGTTTTTAATTTAATTTAAAAGAAACTCTATTATATAGCTTTATATAGCTTTATATATATACTATTTCTTTATTTTTCTACTTATACTATAGTTATAGCTGTTAGTGTATTATCTTTAAATATTATAAAATAAATATAATTCTTTAGTTTTTTAACTAAAACACTTATAGGTTTAGCAAAAAGGTAATTTCTAAATAGATTTAAAAGTCTTAATATTTTTATACTCCTTTTCTTTTAAATATTAAAATTTTTTAATTTTAAAACTGTGCTAGAAAATTAATATATAATTATTATTAATATAACATTTATATAGCAGTTTTATAATGTTATTTTTTTCTTAAAAGTAGTATATTATCTTTACTTTATTAGAGAGGTAATTAATAAAATTAATTTAGTATAAAAAAATAGTATTTATATATTATTACTTATAAGGTATTAAGTTCACTTTTTTATCTTATAGTATAAACACTATTTTTCTTCTTATAAAGTAAGTTTATTATATTATTTTAGGTACTGTTATAGTCCTGTTTATTAAAATAAACTAACTAAAATCTATTACTATATCTATACTATAAAAATAGTAAGGAAGTATAGTTAAGATTTAAATAAGTAATATATACTAAGCCGCTATCTCTAGAAATAAAGAAGAGAATTTAAAATTATAATAGAGAGTTAATATAGTAGTAAGTAAATACTTATAAAATAAATTAAAGCTAAATTCTATTAAGTTAGAAAGTAAATAATAAGCTTTTTATTTTATAACCTTAAATATTATTAAGACATGAGTATAGTATAAGTGTAATAATAATATTATACTTATATAATAATAATACTACACTTATAACAGTAGTGCTATACTTATATTTTAGAAAATATTATATATAGTAATATTTACTCTAGTATTTTATAATATCTACTTAAGTATTCTATATTATTACAACTACTTAATATATTTTTAGGAATTTATAATTAAAAATAATAAAAATAATAATACTTATTAAACTTATTAATAAGTTAATAAGTTAATTATATTAAATACTATAACTAAATACTATTTAATAGTACTATTTTACTATTATTAACAGGTTACAAATTAACTAATTATAAATTATTTTATAAATTTATTGTTAACTTATAAATTCTTTTCTTACTATTATTAGTAGATTATAAATCTATATTTAGCTTATTCTACTTATTATATATATATAGTGTAGTTTTCTATAGTTTATAATTTATTAAGTTTTTTATTAATTATGTGTATACAACTTACTACTATTTACTTATAAATATATATATAAAAGATATTATACACAGTAATAATAAAAGTTGTTATAAAAAAAGAATAAGTAAGTTTAAATATAATATACTTTAGAATTATTATAAAAACGTGTTTTTTAGTGTCTATAATTTCTAATACCTAATAGCGTATTTTATTTACCTTTTTAACTATAAGAATTTAACTCTAGTTATGTGTATTATTAGTTAGATTTTATAATATATTTTACTTTAAGCTAATTCTTAGCTTTTTAAGTAACTATTTTATTAATAAATACTACATTTACTATTAAAGCTTAATAAAAAAAGAAAAAAAATAAAGTACTTTAATATTTATAATAAAATAAAAATGCTAGCTTTATTAAAGCTTATTTTAAAGCTTTTAGTATTAATATTAATACTTAAAAACTAGTTTTAGCACCTATAGTTTTAACCTACTAAAACTAAAATGTCTAATTATAATAAGTAGTAAAGTTAAGTAGATTCTTAAAAAAAAGCCTATAAAATTATATAAAATACTATTTAGCACGTAATTTCATAACAAAAAGTCTTAAATCAAAGTTAGATAGAAAATAGATCTTAATAATATAATTAGTTTTAGAAATTTTATAGTATAGCTTAGCTACTACTACTAGTAGAATAACAGCTAGTATTTTTATATAATTACTAGTAAAATTAGCTTCTAAAATTTTTCTACTTTACTAAAACGTTTTTATATAAGCCTAATGTTTATATAGTTTAAGCTATTTAATATAAAATTTAATATATATATATTATTTAGCTAAATACTTTTTAATATTAACTTTATTAATAATAGTAATAGCTAAAGGGTCTAATTTAATTTTATGCCTTAACTAAGTCTTTTTAAATAATTCTAACGTTTAGTAAATATAGTAAAAGCTATAAAAATATACTATTACTAATACTTACTAGTATTATAAAAGATTATAATTAGTTTAAAACTTATATGTCTTTTATTTCTATACTTAACTATTTATAAGTTTTAGAAATAAGTACTATTAAAATTTTTACTAAAAGCTTACTTAATCTATTAAGTATATTTTTATATAACTTTTTTTATTTTAAAAAGGTTTTATACATTTCTATTTTTATTTATAATATTATTAGAAATCTAATTATATTTTTTAATAGCTATAATATAATAACATTCTTTACTTTAAAGTTTAAAGAAACTATTACTAATAGTAAAAGTAAGAATATAGTGTATTTTAACTCTAATAAGTAATTCTTTATTTTAAGAGTAAGAAATTATCTAATAAGTCTACTATTAAATTCTTCTATATTTAAAGAGAAAATAATATATATATTAAGCTATTATTAAGATTCTATTAAATAGTAGAAGTAGTATAAATATAAGAATAAAAATAGCTTTACTAACTTTATATCTAAGCTAGTAAGTATTATTATTAAGATTTTATTTTATATAGTTAATAAGAAGACCTATCTTAAAAAGAATTAATATTTTATGTATTAGCGAGATTTTATATTAAGCTATTAGCTAATAAAAAGTTACTTACTAAGCTTATCAAATATTATTAAAATATTGCCTTTATATAATTTTAGGAAATAATAGCATAATTAATATGTCTTTAAGGTATGTAGAATTTTAAGACTATTTAATTATATATATATTACTATTACAACGACTTCTTTAGAGTAGTATAAAGTAGTTAAAGTTACTTTAGTAACTTCTTATTAGCCTATAACTTAGTATAAGATCTTATTAGTATATAAAATAATAAATACTACTTTCTCTTTAAGTATAGTCTTAATATCTATAAAAAAAAGACTATATAGAAAGCTAATTAATTCTATAGATTTTTAGAAATAAAAATACTTTTAATAAAAAGTTTAAAAACTATAAATAAGTATATCTACTACTATATAAATAAAATTTATATAAAAAAGAGCTAATTTATATAAAAATGCAGAAATATATACTATTATTTATTTATAAAAAAAGATTATATTATAATAGGAAATATAGAGCTAGCTAATATTAGAGCAAGTTTAAATCTATTCTAATAAACTATATACCTATATATTAAGTAAAAATCTTAGGTATATACTTACTACTAACTTAGTTTAACTAGTATATATATAAACTTAGCTATATAAAAGCTAGACTAGAGAGTTTATTAACGTAGTAGAAAAAATAAAAAGTAAATAAAATTAATATAGTATATATAACATTAGTACTACTAGAATTAATAATAATATAAAGTTAAATTTTCTATATTTAAAACTATATTCTTTTAGTTAGAATAGCTTAACTATATATAAATTAGCTTTACGTAATAACGCCTTAATAAAAAATAGAAATAAGTTTTTAAGTATATTTAAGTAAAAGCTAATTTTACTAGTAACTATAGCTCTAAGATTCCTACTAATATTTAAAAACTTATTCTAGTTATTTACTACTTAAAATTTAATATTTAAAATATAATAAAATTATTATAGAGAATATAATAAAATAAAGCCCTATATACTATAACTATATAGTTTTTAAAGTATAGATAACTAAAAAGAACTATACTTAATTACCTATAATATTTATTTAGGTTAGAAATTAAGTTATCTAGTTTAAACTAATTTAAGATACTATTTCTTAATATATTTTTTTACTTTTTAAGATTAGTAAAACTCTTAAAATTACTATATCTTATAAATATAGAAAATATACTATTTATTTATAACTATTATAAAGGCTAGTTCTAGCTTAATAGCAGACTATAGTATAGGTTTTAGTATTAATAGAATATTCTAATTATAATTATATACTAGTTTATATTTAACTAGAGTACTTAGAACATAGTGGAAATTAACTAAAGTCTTAATTATATTAATTTAGTATTTAAGCTTTTTTATAGTATAAAATTAAAAGAATATTTATATAATAATTAGGTAATATATTTTTATTCTAAGTTATACTTAACTAGTTCTAGTTTCTACTCTACTTTATCTAAATTAAAAGTAGATAAACTAAGTTATTTTCTTATATTTTTAGTTTTAATTATATTAAAAAACTTAGCCTATAATTTAAGTAGCTTTTTTTTTTTGTATATTCTAAGTCTAAGTTAATTTACTTATATAAGTTATAGATCTTACTTTTAACTACTTCTACTTTTTTAAGAATTTTATATATTTATTATACTTTTTTAAAAAGACTGTTACTTGCTTTTAAAGCTCTATAATTAGTAAATATATTTTAAATAAATTAATTTTTAAATTAATAAGCTAGAGAGAAGCCTATAGATTAATATTATAACTTATATAAGTTATAAATTTAAAGAGAGTATTTGTAAAAAAATGTCTAAAAAAAGTAGTCTATATATTATATTAAATATATTTATTAATATAAGCTTAGAAGATTTTAGTATTTTAATAACTTATAACTTATTATAAATAGGTTTAAGCTATAATAGTATTAACTACTTTACTAAATCTATACTAAATATTATAAGAATTAAAAAAATTTATTATACTAGCTATAAAACCTAGTTACTAGATATAGTAAAGAAAAGTATAATAGTATAAAAATTTCTTATTTAAAGTTTAAATTTTATTTAGAGTAGAAACTACTTACTAAAATATTAGCTTATTTTTTTATAATTTCTTTTATTTTAAGTATATACTTTGTTATACTAAATTAATCTAAAGTTAAAATATTTATTTTATAGACGTAAATTCTAGCTAAGGCGTTATTAAAAATTCTAAAAATAATTATATATATTACTAAATTAAAAATAAAATAATTAATTTTATAAAGATAATAGATTTTCTATATTCTTATTAGTAGCTATAGAAAGAATTTACCTATATAGTAGTTACTATTTAGAATTCTACTTATATTCTTTTATAAATTATAAATTTATTTCTATAGTAAAAAGATTTCTCTTACTCTCTAGGTTTAGAAAAAGAATAAGTATAATATACTTATAGTATAAAGCCTTAATAACTTTATTTAAATTAAAAGATTTTCTATTAATATTAGAAGTAGTACTATTATTACTATTATCTTCTTTATAACTAACTTTTTATTTATAAATATATTAAGATTATACTTCTTTATTAGAAGCTTATTAATATACTATTATAGTTAGTAAGTTCTTTTTAGATATTTAGAATACTAGTTATATATTATTAATCTCTTCTCTCTATATATCTAGCTAATTTTAACTAGTATATTTCTAATAAAGCTGCCACTAATATTTAAATTTCTAATAAATACTTATTTTCTTTTAGGAATAGAAGTTATCTAAATTCCATCTAAGAAAAAGTATAACATCTTATTTTAAAATACTCTTAATTAGTAGAATAGGGTCTACTTTAATATTCTTATAATATCTAAAGAGAGTTAGCTTTATAAGCTATACCCTAAAGTATAATATTCTTTACCTTATCTATTTCTCTAAGATCTTATTTATATTATTCTTTATAGATAGTAAATAGTTACTGTTGCCATAAAATCAACCTCCTGCCGGTCGGACATACAATCCGCCGGCTTAGCATTTATCTGCTGTATATAGCCTTTTCTTGCCCTCTAGATTTCAGGTCTTTAATGTAATCTAATTCAGTCTCTTAATCTCAATAAGCTCTCCCACTGCTAACAGTTACTCTTTACTATCCCTATTCTTCTAAAATCTTCACGAAGTTTTTAATAATACTTAGCTAAAATTTTAGGTTTAGATTATAGTTTCTATTACTAAATAGTCTAGCATCTTAATTTAGTTAGTCTACACTATTAAGGACGTATGTATCCGTATACTTCCTTAATTGTAGATAGTTATACGTATACCAGCAGTCTAGAAGGAAGTAAAGAGGTACTTAACAGCTACCAGGATAACATTAATTATAGATTAATAGGATAGACCGACAGCGGAGTACATAAAATAGGTTACTAAATGTAATAGGAGCCTGCATCAAATAAGAGCAAGAAGGAGCTATATATATAATAGGGTGCAAGCAAAGATGGCGGGTTGATAGAGGGCGAGGGAACGTACTCGTCAGGCTTCTCTGAGTACAGACAAGGCGATATTCTAGCGAGGCGGGCATGGCGGAGGAAGCGTCGATAATATATCGACATGATGGACGTGGGTCCATTTTTGGGCTCGTTCAGTTATTGTGAATTTTAGGAAAGCATGAAACGAGACAGGATGGGGCGGTGCCGAACTAGGCAAGAAAAGCTGACGGGGTTGCAGGGGTTGGACTTGGCACTTTGGGTGCAAGTGACTCCAAAAGCGGCGACAGAAAACCTCCAAAAAAGGAGTCAAAAGTCCCCGGACATAGAGTTACTGTGGTACTGTATGCTTGATGAACACTTACCTATCTGCATCACAGAAACTTTACACCAGCTGGCAGAAAAGTATAGTGTCCCTACAAAGATATTTACTAGCACCTGTGTTGTTAGAACGAATCCATCAGTGTCCCGGTCTGAAGCTTCAAATACTCCATTCTGTGAGAACGTGTAGTTTCGGAGAATAGTCACGGGCTTGGCGGGCATTGAAATCGACAATATACTGCGTTCTCTGTATGGAACAAGCAAGCCGTATCGCGCCGAGTCGCAGCCACAAACCTTCGAAGTATCTACGACACTACCGCAGCCAGAAGTCATACCCGCAGGTTGTCCTGTACGCTCAGGAGTGGTAAAAGCGCATGAAGAAGATGTTCCTTTAGATAAGTATCGATATATAATTGGCAATGAACTGGATGATTAATATGATTATTATATTTGTGAAAAGGCCAGTATCTCTAGGATGGTGTATAAGGACTGAAACCTGTATAGACTGCGCTCGGTTTATTTGCCGTTTTGTTGCGAGAGTGACGAAGACTTCTCCAATTTTGATAGCGTCTTCCCTGAAGCGGCACATCGAATTAATGGGCCAATAAACTCAACGGTATATAAGGCATTGGCGGTGTACGGTGGGATGTGAATGGCTGGTGTAACGATCGTTGCGAGGCGGTTTTTGGAGGATCTTTTGGAATATAAGGTAAAAATGAGCCTTAGTAAGTGGAGGTCCTACACGCGCTCAGCGTAATTGCGACGCTGATTCCCGCGTACCTGGTGCTTCCCATTGGCCCATTGGCCCTTCCCCCAAACTGTATGGCGCGCCATGGAACATGGGGCGCGTAACGCCCTGTGCTGCTCCTGCGACTATTTTACGCCGTACTTCCGTACACCCCCCTCCCTCACTAATGGAATGATTTTAAGAATGCCATTAATGCCCTCACTAAGGCCTTGAGCGAGTCCTACAGTCTCCTAGCCCATTTTTAAGCGGTTTTGAAAGTACAGAATGCGCCAGTCAGCAGAGCACACGGGTCTGGACCTGGATCTGTTATGTGCAAAAATCGGCCGAATCCTTGGCAGCCATCAGCACCTACGGCGGACGGTAAGAGGGTGAAGGGACAAGACTCAATTCGAGTCTCAGCCAGCTAGAGTAGGTATGGAAACTGCGTAGTTTTTACTAGCAAAAACAAGCTAAAATGTATTCGTACAATAGATTCTAGAGTATCCCATGCTTCGCCGCAAACCTCCCCTTGGCGCAGCTAAGGGGAGCTTGCTTAGTCATCCAAAGTCTTGGTACCTCGAACACCACTGCGATATCATCTGAGTCGGGGGTTCAGTTGAACCCTTAACGCCATCACCCATCGCCACATAGTAAACATTTAAATCGCAAGCGCTGACGGCGGTACGCTTGCCCTAAAAGCTATCAAAGAGCATTCAGCTTGAATGCAGATCTCGAACGGCACAAGAAGACTTTCCGTCGAGACATTTTTGGCACGGGAGATGACCTGTTGAAGTATCCAAACCCTGTGTGTCGGTCTCCGGAGAAGGTGTTTACGAGGAAAGAAATTTCTTGATAGGTATGTTCGAAGATGCTTCAGCCCTCCCGATCACTTAAGGCATGATAAACGCCCAGCGCGTCTCCACCTGGTTAAAATGAAGTCCTTCGTACCTCAGCTCCACCAGGGCATCATTTTGCGGGATATCCATAGATCCATGGATGGGCCCACAAATCTTCCAGTTATCGACCTTCCATCAGTAATCCACTGCAGTTGCGCATCTAAATCAGTAGAGGCTATGAATTCGCGTACGCTTCCCGGATCATCCACCCTGATTGGAAAGAACTTTCCTATGGCACCACAGGTGATGACGGGGCAGTTCCGTTCCAAGGCGTCATCAAGCTCGCAGAAGAAACAGAAGTGCAAGATCTGCGGCAAGAGATTCACTTGGCCTAGTTCATTGCAAACACAACAGGTACAGTCATGCCAGAGAAGCGTAAGTTCGAGCCTAAATAGTAAACGTGCCCTTTGTCTGTTTGAAGACTGATGTCTTCCCTACAGCGTTTTCTTGTAGAGTTGAAGTTTGCGGTCGTCACTATTCAGTTATTTCAAGTCTCAGGAGACATCGTACAGTGCACGAGGACGAGGGCGGCCACAATAAGCCAGTGAAGGAATACGGCTTCAGAGGCCAGTCGGCAAGTAGAGGAATGTATCGAGACGGCAGGATCTCATATTCTACGATCCAATATTTGGAACCAGTCTACTGGGATAGGTGGTGCGACCAGTCGACCGAGAATCAAGTTGAGCTAAGAACTATATGACGGTTTTCAAAACACCTTCCCCCCCTCCGGGGACTAAGCTCTTTGCCTCAACAGAGAGAGGTACTTCTCAATCCGCGCATTTTAGGAGAGGATTATGTACCTTCTTCTTTTCTGTTACCGAGCAACCCCATCGCTGATCCCTCTTGTCGATCCTTCTTTTCCCCTGTTGATCCTTATGTAGCTTACCAAACCCTCTTAGAGCTCATTTCCTCGTTATTTATGTAGAGTAGATTGTTCGCTCGCTTAATTTCCCACCTGCTCGCTCACATTTTCCTCTATTGGTACTCATCGGTTTTCGATCTACTCTTACAAAAAAAATAATTTTTGGGCTCTATAGGTTATACCAAACTGGACCTTACGTCGATCTTAATTCTTATAGCCTTTTGTACTAGCTTTAAGCTTCAATGGAGTCTTATTAACCAATTACAAATCCAATTGTTCTTAGCCATAATAGCAGCCAAATCCACTAAGTCTGGGGTTTCAAGGCCTACTATACGTAAAATTGTCGATTGTTGGCTAGAGATAGCAATTTCTTTAGCAAGAATGTTGTCATGGAGGTCTTGGCAGCATGAAGTTCTCATAAATATTGTCTTCAAAGGAATGATTGCATTAATTACTATAATACTGAAGGTAATGACTGATTAAATACATGATAGTCAAATAGGCAGTAACGATAGTACGAATCTTTGGTGACTCACGTTGCCGTGGTGGCAAAGTGGTGGCAAAGTGGCAAAGTGGCAAGGTTGCCCATTCTAGTTTTACCAACACTCCCTCTCAAGCTTGCGTACGATGCTTTTGGAGATGTCTTAATCATGCCTCTTCTTTGCCTTGTCAGGGTCTAGCCTGCAATGATTGATAAATCGAAGGTGTAATTCTGGACTAACAGCTTTGGTTAAGCCGTCTGCTACCATTTGATTGGTTGGCAGGTAGGGTGTGGTGATTCGTCCGCTTTGTACCTGCTCTCATACGTAGTGGTATTATACGTCGATGTGCTTGCTACGCTTATGGAATTCAGGGTTCTTGCCCAAAGCAATAGCGCTTTTATTGTCTGCGTGAATCTCGATAGATTCTTGATGAAGTCCCAATTCAGTAAACAGTTGCCTGAGCCAGATGGCTTCTATGGCCATATATTCTGCTTCTGTAGTCGACAAAGCGACTGTCAGCTGACGCTTTGAAGTCCAGCTGATGGGTCCTCCGTTTAGGGTAAAGATGTAGGCTCCCGTTGAGCGTCTGGTTACAGAATCTTCAGCAAAGCTGGCATCTGTATACCCAGCAATTTTGTCGTTGCTTTCTCTACCAAACGTGATACAGTATTCGATCGTACTGCGTAGGTAGAAGAAAATCCTTTTGAGTGCATCCCAATACTCGGGTCCAGAGTTATTTGTGTGCTGTGCAAGAGATGAGACTGTGAATGCTATATCTAGCTGAGTTATAATCATGGCGTACATAATCGATCCTAGCTAGGCGGCAAATTCTTGTCTTAAAGCGTTAGTAGTAATGCCGTCAAATGGTTTAAGGCGTTAACCTATTACCGTTAGCGTTTTTACCTTACGTCCATGCTTGCTATACCCATATTTGTCAAGGATCTTTTAATGTATGCTTACTGGCAGAGCGTAATTGTCCTTGTGCTGCGGTCACGTTTGATTTCCATTCCAAGATAGTACTTAATACCTCCTAGATTAGTCGTCTTAAATTCCTTACTTAGCTAATTAATGACCTGCTTTATGGCTGGCTTATTACTACTAATAAGCTTAACATTATCCACGTAGACTGTAATCGTGAGTCCCGTGCAGATAGTGTCTTTAACAAAGACATTATTATCTGCCGTAAGTGGCCTAAATCTGATTTTAATGAGAAAGCTTGTAAGCCGTTTTGCTTACTTACATGCTAATTATTTCAGTCCGTACAGGCCTTTCTTAACTCTATAGACAAGATATTCCTTGCTCTTTTAAATATAACCAGATACTTGTTTAACGTAGATTTCTTTGTTAAGGTTTAAATTAAGGTATGCCGTTATAAAGTCAAGCTGTATAATATCATAGTTAAATAGTGCTATAAGTGTGAATATTATTTATACTAAAAATGCTTATACAACTCCAGTATATGTCTAGTCGTAATTAATACTAAATTACTATATAAATCCTTTCCCTACGAATCTAGCCTTGTACTTGGTAATTTGATTGTTGGCTTCTTTTTTGACTTTAAATACTTACTTTCTATCTAGTGCTATACGCCCTGTGGGTAATTTAATAAGTTTAAACGTCCCATTCTCTTAATGCTGCTGTATCTTGATGTTTGTTGCTTCTTTTTATTTCATGCTATCTAGCTGTTTTATTACTTCTGTGAATAATTTTAGCTCTAGGTTATTTAGACCTAGCTTCTTAATACCTATATTAGCTACGATTAAAGCGTGCTCTAGAGCGTCATTAAGGTATAAATAGAAGCTTTAATAGGCGTAGTTAATTTCATTAAGTATTACTATATATAGCATATAGAAATGCTTATTAGGGGCTCTAGTAAGTGTAATTATCTTCTATACACTTACTAAAGCTTCTGCTGTTACTAGCTTTATTAAAGTTATATACCTATACTTATTATAGAATTTATGAGATAGCTGTCTTTTATTATTACGTATTAACTACTATAGTAGTTCTGTTAAAAAGAGTAGCTCCTAAATTAGTAATTTTATCTTAAGGCTTATTATAGTATTAATTTATGTTTCTTTTTTATTATTTTTAATTATTAGTAGTAGCCTAATATAAATTATACTTTATATATGTTCTCTACTATATTGAGTGTTTTTCTCTTTCTTTAATAGTGTAGGGCTTAGTTTATATAGCCTATTTAACTCCCTCTTATAAAATAAACTCTATTTAATAATTTTAACAGTAAATTCATATGCCCCTTATTAATTAATTATTTGACTATTAATTACTAGTTTAGGATGTAGACTAGATAGAGGATTTAATAATTAGCTATAAGTTCCTATTAAAAATTACTATACTTTCTTTCTAAAGTTAAGTTCTTTTTTATCTTAATATCTATTATACGGTTTGTAGTTGTTGTTAGATTTGAAATTTTATTTCTCTATAATCTACTGTGTCTCTTCTTTCTAGACTTTAATAATAGATCTATTTAACCTATCTATAAACCTTATAAATCTTTTTTTAATTTTATGTGGTATAATCTTTTTAGATTGAGCTCTTTAGCTATTCTAGTAGTACATAATAGTTTTAAATATTAGAATTTTAGAAAGATCTAGTTTGTATTTGTTAATAACTTCGTATAGTATTTTACTATTAAGTTTTTTTACTAGGCTTCTGTTTTTTAGCTTGACAGCATATTTAATTACTAATAATTAGAAAAATCTTAGAAGGTTTTAATCTGCTAGTATTAATATTACTTTTTTATAAAGATAAAACTAGATTATTTTAGTAAGTCTATTCTCTTATAGAGTGTTATATACTATTAGTTAGTAAGTAATCCCTTCTTCTTTTATCTATTCTTTAAAGTCTTAACTTATGAATATAGAATCTCGGTTTAAGAAAATGTACGTAATAGGGGGTTTTTCCTGTGCTTTTTAATAAGCTTATAGCTTTTTTACGTAATTTAGAGCTTTATTCTTAGAGTGAATAAGCTCTACTTCCATGCTAATAGTAAAATCATTAGTTATAAAAATATATCCATACTTTTAATTATATCCTTTTAGTTTAATTAATAGTATGAGGTTTAGATAGAGAATTTCTCCTTCTCACTTTACATACTATCATTCGCTAAATAGTTGTTTTTAAAGTTTTAATTTCAAGTAGTATATACAGGCGCTATGGTGGTGACTATTTAGCTTTAATTTAGTAATATTCTTTATAAGCTTCTTAAGATTACTATATTTTATATATTCTATTATTTAATAGAGCTGCTCTGCTAACACCTTTTTGATTAATAATAGCTTTATAGCTAGTGCTATGTACAGGTCTGTTACTATTTTTACTATATATATAAGAATAATTCTATCTTCTTTATACACTACAGCTACTTTATTGCCTTTTTAATCTTTAATTTCTTTATCTTTCTAATTAAGAGTGTAGCTCCCGCGTCTTATTCTTATAGCTAATAAAATATTAATAGGGCTGTTAGGGTGATACTAGATATTTTTAATAATATAAAAGAAAGTTTTACCGTTCTAAAGCTAACATAGAAGCCGTATCATTCCTTTACTTAAAATTTATATGGTTTCTCTAGTTCTGCTTAGGGCTCTACTGGCGGCATGTATCTCAATAAACCAGGCGTAATTATTATAGATATTAACTTTTAATAAAGTGTCATACGTTGTCTTGCATTTATCACTATAGATAAAGAAGCTTAGAAAGGTATTAGTTAGGGTATTAGTTAGAATATTAGTTAGAGTAAGCCATATTGCTTTGCTGTCTTTATTTTTTTAAAAATCCTTTTACTTCTTACACCAGCTATCTGTAGCCTTTTCTGGGTGCTTAAACTAGTAGTCTTCTTCTTTCTTATCTTCTCTTTACACTATAGGCAAGTCTTTGACTTGTGTTCTTTACCTATACCAGGTAATTTACTTTAACTTTAACTTTAATTTTACTTCTTACTTCTTGTGTTTATTGTAAAAGATGTAGCTTTAGATTGAGATTTGTTCATGAGCTCTTCGTCATGGAGTTGACTTGTAAGAATATCATACAAAAGCGATTCAATACCCATGTCGCGTTTTTGTTCTTGAAAGGACGTAAAGTATGTTCCAAGATTATAAATCATTACATGCTTGAGTATAAAGTCAATTGTAATCTTTTGCCATGCAATATCTTAGATAAGGATTCCAAATTTATTGGTGTAGTCTTCCATGTCTTTGCATGAAGCATACGTCATAGTCCAGATCCGCTCAGCAACTAAGTACTTCTATAGTTCAGTATTGATCTTATAGTGCTTGATAAGGGTGTTGATGACCCATTAAGCTGCCAGGATTCTATCAACCTTTCGTGCTAGCACATCCTCGCAATGGATAACGATGTCGTTAATCGCTTTGTCGTTATCAGGATGTAGTACCCAGTCATCTTAGTCCTTTATAAATTCTAGGGCAAAGTCGAAGTCTTGGTAGTCGCTTGTGTTGCCGAATTTTGGCTTCTTTTCCAGATCAGTTTCTGTCTATCTGGGGGAGAGTGTCTTTATCTTAATTATCTCTCTAACTAGTGAATTATCAGGAGCAACGGACGTTCCATTGTCGCTTTGACGTAGAATTACTAGAGGAGTCATTTGCCGAGTACTTTGTTTGTACGGAACAAATCTAACTGCGTCCCATGTGCCTTTTGCTGTCATATGCTTTTTAAACCTAAACAGCCATATGGCAAGATTTGCAGCTCCTTTGAGCTTTGGTACTCCGGTCTCTTTTGTAATTTTTGACAGCCGTGAGGATTTAATTGATAGACAATTTAGATCAGGTCGTAAAAACGAGTGATATATGAGATTCGCCAGCCGGGCTCATAACCTCATGGAGGTCTTAGCAGCATGAAGTTCTCATAAATATTGTCTTCAAAGGAATGATTGCATTGATTACTACAATACTGAAGGTAATGACTGATTAAATACATACTGTGGTGGTAGGGGTAAGTAGTGTAACAGCAGGGGTCCCTGGGATTATTTCTTAGTAATTGCCTGGTATTAAATCCCGTCGATCAGCAAGCTTGGCTAGCAGGAGTTCGGGGTGATCAAGGAGATGCTCTAAGGTGATGAATAAGGCGATTTCTGAGTAGATTTTCAAGGCAAATATGAGTCGTTTTGCAAGCAGAATTCCGCTATATTGAAGAGCTACTTCAGAACCTCGTAAAGCCACCTTAGGCGGCGATTACTGCCTCACAGCGAGCCTTCATAGAGTCAATAAGTTCATTAAGCTGCTCAGAGGTTATCACATCCCAGGCTTCCTTTACAGCTGTTCGGAGTTAATCATAGGTAAACTCAACATCTGCACCCCATTTAGCCTCGATATAATCCTTCATCCAGCACCAAATAGTCTCTATAGGGTTCAAATCAGGTAAATAGGCAGGCCAGAATATAGGGTAGATGCCTCGCTCGTTTAGCTTAATTCTAGTGTCCCCTGCTGCGTACCCTAGTACCCCATCCTGCATAAGTTATATGCCCGGATTCATACGTAACCAGCCGTATATAATCAGTACAGTACGCTCACAGTAGGTCGCCTGGCCGATCATACCCCAGTCCTTCTCCTAGAAGATGCTAGGGCCCTTAGTATTGCCATGAAAGCAGCCCTAAAACATCCAGCCTTTGCGCTTCCGGTGCTTTGTAAGTACACAGGTATCCTCCTACTCCTCCCCAGCCCTCCTTATAACGTACTGCTTGCAGTGTTTACCTCAAGTAACCTAGGTTTCATTAGTCCAGAGGATAAGGCACCACTGCTCCCGAGTCCAATTAACGTGTTCAAGCGCCCAAGCTAGTCGATCACGATGATTTTTATCAGAGAGAGGGGGCTTCTGGCGTGCGACGTATCATTTAAAGCCTCTTTTACAGAGGGCAGCTTTAATCTAATCCGGCAAGGCGTTAAGGTGAGGCAAGGCTATCAAGAGCCTAAGGTAGCTCATGAGTCAACCCGTTTTTAATGAGCACACGAAGAGCTCAAGCTCATCTACCTCCTCCTCAGTAAGCTCAGCCGGGCGACCTGGGCACTTCTTAGATATCAATCAGTGCGTACATGCGTACTGCACCTGCCGGAGAGTAATCAGCTCATCATTAACAGCAGAAAGGTGTTCTGAGATTGCTCTGAGCGACATGCCAACGCCTTGAAGCGTTTAAACCTACAGGCGCTCATCTCGGGTGAGGTATCAGTAGTAAGGGCGGCGAGGTGTTGAGGGTAAGTTCGGGGTGCTCATCGACTCAGTACTCGAGCGGGTAGAGTCCATATCAACGGCGACGACAAGGTGACTTTTCCTGAGCTCTGCAGGGCCGCTAAGAACGACCTGGCCTCAGGGCGCGTTAGGACCAAATCGGCGGTTAGGAAAATTAGCGTCCTTAGCGATTATCCGCTCAGGAAGCCCTCATCTCCTAGTGTCGATTGGTCTAGGAGTATATTCCCAGGATAATTCGGCTGGGCACGCTTATCGGTGCGGGTGGGGTACGCGCCGATGAACCCTCGTCTGCTGTTATGCTACTTACCCCTAGGAGCATTGTCCTAGTACCAATCGGCTGTGACGATAAGTGCGAATCTTTGGTGACTTCTCGTTGCCGTGTTGTCCTAGTGGTGGCCTAGTAGGTGGCAAAGCTTGGCCTACATGTTGTAACAGGGTTCGATAGCAGCGTAGTAATCTCCAGAGTGTGAAGTGAAACAAAGGTGAAGCCTAGTCCCTAAGAAGTGCGGGGTCTCTGGGATATACATGAGGTCACATGACGGTCAAGTAACGGCTGGAAGGCGCCGGTGCAGCGCCACCGTTACAAATGTTGTAGGGTCCCGCTTTTTAAATCTTATTGCTGTAATTCGTTAAGGGGCTGCATTAAATTAAGCAGCAGAAGGAACTATATTATCTGCTAGTAATTTACTTACTAGAAACACGTCGTAATCTAGCTGTAACCGAGCAGCATCGTCGCTGATCCCCCTTGCCAATCCTTTTTTTCCCTGTCGATCCTTATAAAGATTATAAATCACTCTCAGAGCTCATCTCCCTCGTTATTTATGTACGATAGCTCTCCATAGTTTTCAATTCATCGAGTTCTCTCCAACTTCTTGTGTACGTCCAAGGTTGCTCGATGACACTAACTAATAGGACTTGCGAGGATAGGCCCTTTTACACACCTTAATAAGACCTACTATATGAAAGAAGAATTGCCTATTATTACGCTAAATTGCCTAGATCTAGCAATTATCATTTCCCTACTCTTTAAAACATTGTTGCTGTTACAGGTTTGAGCTAAAAACGTGGCTAAGCTGTAATTATCCGATCTATACAATCTCATCGGCCATTGGTGAGAGGAGTTAGAGAAGTAACAAAACAGTACAACTTTTAGAGGCGCAGGCTCGTCGTCGGCTCACTAGTAAATCGAACTCTCAGCCAGTTGTTAGCGCCCCTGAGGGTGCTACCCACGTGGGCGACAAGCTGGCTAGAGGGTGATTAGTGAGCAGGGCGTTGGCCGTGTAGCTTTCTAAGTATGAACAAAAACAAACAAACAAATAACACTAGTTGTGGGAGGTGGGAGGGTAAATTCAAATCGTCAGTCGATCGATTTGTGTATGCACTGAGGGCGACGATGAGATTGTTGATGGATGAGGAGCGGTTAACCTCCGAGGACTTCTGGAATCAATTTGTGGGTGTGGGGTGCTTGGCAGCAGGGGTCCCCGATTCAGTATAGAACCACCCGTCTATCCACTTCCATAGCTTGAATGCGTACAAAGTCAATGTGTTGGGCGATTTAGTATCAAAAGATAAGTAGGGAAGCTCTTTGGCCAGGAACACCCTCTAGCGACATGTAAATGCAATTTCTTTATTCTAGAGCTATCTTTCTGCTCATTCTACAGCTCATCCTACACCTTATCTTCTGCCAATTCTAGCGTAAGATTAACATTCTCCTCAATGATATCCTCATCCTCACCAATAAACAGAGAATCGGCTTGCGCATTAGCAGCTAGTTAACTAGCTTGTGCTTGTGCAGAAGGCGGTGGCTGGCTATTAGCCCTAATTGAGTTTAATTGCTTTCTTGGCTTCGTAACACGCGGATTCTTTAACAAAGGCTTCTTAGATTAGGATTTTGATGGTGGAGGCTTCGTTCGAGTGTTCTTTACTAAAGTAATAGCCCTTTTGGATACACAGGATGCCGGGATAGATGAGGATTGCTTTTCAGCTCGAGCTTTAGCTTCGGCGGCGAGACGTTTACCCATCGCCTCGCTGCGTGGCGTCATAATTGCAGGAGGTCTTTATAATTGGCGTACTCAGATATAGGCTAAAACATCAAAAAAATAAAAAAAGGAAAAGGAAAAACGAAAAGTTAATGTTTGGATGCCAGGAAAATGAGAGACTTTTGAAATACCACAGAGTTGCAAAGGTATAGTACATAGGTGGGCTACCCAAATTGGCGACATGGAAAGTATCTTGATAAGCGAGTGTTAGCGTAGCGGGTGGAAAAGGTCTTTTCGAAAA
Organism: Zopfia rhizophila CBS 207.26; assembly: GCA_010093925.1. NCBI lineage: Eukaryota > Fungi > Ascomycota > Dothideomycetes > Zopfiaceae > Zopfia > Zopfia rhizophila. The sequence goes on from ML994637.1 coordinate 1,349,619, forward strand.
TCACCCATAAGGCTCCCACATAATTTTGGCGTTTCACGCTTTTTGGTGGGCTGTTGCATACCATCCAATGGCTCGCACGATGTCGACGATCATTGGTGCGTGGTTAGCCGACCAGTTCCCTCCGAAACCCCGGTGCGTATCTGAATTGTCAACGGGCCGTTTCCTCTATGGCGCTCCTTTGAAATGCAAAAAGTGTCCGACTCTGGCGAAAGACCGAGACATTCTCGCAAATGCCGCTGCACATCGAGTCAGCTAGGGCAGGGACAGAGAAAACCGCTTGTGAGAATAAAATTCCAGCCTCTTCCAGGGTCTCTTGACCTAAGCCTTGAACCTTTTCTTTTGTCTCTATTCACACATCTGCTCTGAGCTTGGACTAGCGTGTCCAAAAATGAAGGGTTTTCTACGACTCTGGTCAGCATTCAGCACTCTTTTAATATCGGTCCGAGCGGATACCCCTACTACGGAAGGCCTTCCAAATTGTGCGGTGAGCATCAACGGGGTATCAGCCCCTGTCCTTTGTTGACGAGGTTTAGCTGCAATGCATTCTCACCCTGATTCCGAACTCACCTTGTTCGCTCGATAACACCACCTGCATATGCGCGGACAAACAACTCAATTCCAACATCACGAATTGTGTGCTGGGAAACTGCTCAGTAAAAGAGGGGCTGAGTAATTCATCATCCTAAATATTCTCATAATACGGTTTGCTGACGCATTTAGCTACCAAAAATGTCACCGATAAAGCCTGTAATCGGCCACCCAGCGACAATTCAGTGTATACTACAGCAATCATAGGTGCGGGTGGCATCCTTGCAGCGGTTGCCATGATTCTGCGAGTATCTACTAGACTTCTTGGTTTGGACGGTCGGTTCCAGATGGATGACTTAACAGCTCTCCTAGCCGTGGTGCGTTGCCTTCCCGTACAATATGGCGGCATCCTAAAAAGATATTTCAGGTACTGGCGGCAGCTCTCACTGGGGTCACTCTACACTGTAATACCTCCTAGAATCTCTGGGGCAGCACACACATAATTGATACTTCTAGCAGCCAATAAATGGGGATTTGGGAAAGAGGGTTCGGCAATCCCTTTCGAAAACACCACGATATTGCTTATTGTAAGCCGCCTCCTTGTCTATTGGCTTTTGGTTCTGACTCAACCATCATCTCTACTTTGGTGAAAAAATGTATATCGCATGTGTGTGGACGACGAAGATCTCCCTCCTCTTTTTCTATCTCCGCCTCTTCCCCAACCGCCGCATCACGGCCGCAGTATACTCCGCTATAATATTCAGTTCTTTCTGCCTCATATCGTTCGTCGTCGCATCTGTGTTCGAATGCTGGCCGATTGACTTCTCTTGGCGACGGTGGGACGGCGAACAACACTGGGGCAAGTGCACCAATGTCAACGCACAAGGATGGGCGAATGCCGGGTTCAACATAATACTTGATGTCATTATTATAATGCTGCCGCTGCCATCACTTGCCAAACTTAACCTTCCCCGGAAAAAGAAGTTTTTTGTTTGCGCAATGTTTTGCGTTGGCTTTCTGTAAGAATTTCCCACCTTTTCCTTTGGGGGTTACTTTATTGGAAATATACTTACTCAGCTGGAATAGTGTCACCGTTATCAGCGTTATACGGCTGAGAACCTTGGTCACCTTCGGAAATCACCTTGGACCAAGCTGTAAGATCTTCCGCTCCACGAAATTTCGCATGTTGCTTATATAGATAATAACGGTTAGACGATTATACTCCTCTCGTAATATTAAGCTGCCTAGAAGCCGATCTGGGTATTGTTTGCGCCTGCATGCCGAGTCTATTGAGTTTCTTTCGTAGAATGTCTCAATTCATCACGAGCGCTGAGAGATGCTCAACTTATTCACCGAGGAACGGAGGAATGGGGTCCAATCATGTTAGGCCTGTGTCTAGCCCCTCAGATGTGGTTGAACTAGTTGAGCTACGGAATGAGATTGAGACTAACAGCGAAGATAAGTAGCTGAAATACACTCAACTCTATAAGTTATAACGAATGTAAGATAGGCTTTCGGTCCATTTTTTTTATCTCTTGTCTTCTACACTCTGCATACAACATGTCTTCCATGCTGAATGTCTCCGCAACTTTATGAACTTCGTAATTGGGCCGCCGTGATACGAAGCCATCTTTCTCCGTTATTTCCTTGCTAGAATATGCGCGCGGTGATGGAAACAGCTCACGTCTCGTTGCGTACCTCGTTATGCCATCTAAACGTAGAAATCACTTGTTTGTAAACATATGTAGACCCAAACCATGCTGTCAAATTCTTCATTGCAGCAGGCTTACAGATAGTGATGAAAATCACGGGCTGAGCTTCGCACCGGTTGATGTCAGATAGACTTCCAGATCTGGCAAAGCTTTACGCAAGAGGACATCTATATCGCAAGCTGGTAGTTTCATAATGTACTCTTTCTGAAAAAGACAGGGGATGTCCAGGCTAATGCAGTCGCCGAAGAGGACTGGGCTACCAGAGATAAGCGAGCTCTTATGGGAAAGCTAAACTTCCGCATCCTGCTCTCATGCTGCCGTCCACCTCTTCGCCTATTGTTGTAAGACACCCAAACTTCGTTGGAAGCCTTGATCTAACTTGGCACAGATCGAGCAAATCAGGGGAATTTCCGGACCTTGTAAGAAGAAGCACCAAATATCCTTAAGGAGAGCCTTCATTTGTAATGGAAAGAATTCAATCAGCACTATAGGAATTGCTCTAACGATAGCAGGGGTTAAAAGGGCCACAGCTCACTCCAGAACCAAAAACACGACCGACCTTAGCCGACACCCGCAAAACCAGGACACATTTTATTATCGAGCCCTGGGCGCGACACTCTTCGTATTATGCTGTAGTAATTTCTCACTTAGGAGGATTCCGAGACAGTATGAAGGGAATACATTTGAAACCGATTGGGTGCCCTAATAGGTAAGGTAAATGGTTACTACTCTGGCTTTCCCCTGTCTCAGATTTTTGCACGTCATCAGCCTTCTCATTTCCTGTCTGGCTGTTTGTCTATTACTCTCTCACTGTCTAAGCCTTCATTTGGGGTCTTGAACTCCTTCACTGTCAGGGACCCTGGTAACATCCTGCGGTTTCAAACGAGAGATTGGAGACCCAGCCATAGGTCAGTTCAACTGTCCATAACCGGCAAGGTTTCGATACTGATTTCCAATCCTCTCTTTCTATGTGAACTTTCTCTCATATTACTAAATAGGGAGCCAACCCTAAGATACCAAACCGAGGCAGTACTGGATGAAGACTACATATTAAGGACAGGGATCTGCTATAGGACAACTATAAGATTGAATGCGCATCTACTAGAGCTTCCGAGGTTCCACTTAATTCATCTTGTTGCGGTCATGACTTGTTCTTTTCATGGGACACGTCAATCGCGGTCACATTAGACCAGCGATGCGAATGCGAGTAGGGGGTTGTTTTCTCTGGAATGTCAAATATATTATCTTCCCGTTTTATTTTTGACTGAGGGGCCAAAAACAAGTGATTAAGTGTTGATACACATTGCCCCTCATGAATCTTTGCCCAGTAATCCTCTTTCTGCCTTCCCTTGGTTGCAGCCGCTCCCTAGCGTCCATTCGGAATGAACTCCACCGTAACCATAACAGCCTTTCCGCCACGATCGTCGGCTCTAGCAATTCAGCCTTAGGCATAACTCCTAGCAAGATCGAGTCGTTCAAACGTATACCCTTCGCACAACTCCCGGTTGGCCCTCTGCTGCTCAAGGCCCAAGAACCGCTCAACGCGCCGTTCAACACCATCCAAGCGACGAACTCTCTCCCGCCGGGATGCCCGCAGTTCATCTTTCCAGATATCTCAATTCCCGGCCTGCCGAGTGGAATCGCCAACCTCATCCTCGACTCGCCGCTATTTAAAAACGGGACCATACAAGGGCAGGAGGATTGCCTGACACTGAATATTCGGCGGCCGGCGGCACCACGCGGGATAACAAACTACCTGTGTTCTTTTGGATCTTTGGTGGAGGCTATGAACTGGGGAGTACGCTTTTGTACGATGCGACAAGACTGTTGAGCAACGCCATGGCGATGGGGAAGCTGGTAGTATTTGTAGCTGTTAACTACCGGCTTGGCGGATTTGGATTTCTCCCTGGGAAAGAGATACTGCAAGATGGTAGCGCGAGTTTGGGGCTGTTGGATCAGAGACTGTGGTTAGAATGGGTAGCGGATAATATTGCCGAGTTTGGTGAGTGAAGCTTCCTCTTAAACCAAGCTGCTTGCGAGTTGCAGTTTACTTACCATTGGGGATGTAGGCGGCGATTCTGACATGGTTACAATATGGGGAGAGTTAGCTGGCGCCATCTCCGTGTTCAACCAGATGCTTTGTTTGATGGCAATATCAGCTATAAAGGAAAGCCACTATTTAGAGATGCCATTATGGATCCGGGATCCGCAATCCCTACAGACCCGGTGGATACGGCTAAGGGACAGGAGGTTTAAGATACTGTTGTGAAAAATGCTGGCTGTGCAGGGCAGGCAGATACATTGATTTGTCTGCGAGGAGTAGAGTTTGATGTGAGTCAACATTTTACCAACAGGCTTTCCACTAACATTGCTGAATCACGAAAGACGCTTATCAATGCAACCAATTCTGCCCCCAGCATACTTTCCTTCAACTCCGTCGACTTGTCCTATCTTCCCCGCCCAGATGGTAAAGTCGTCACGCAATCGCCCGAGGTCTTCACTGTCTCTAGTAAATTTCCCAAGATTCCCTTTATGCTTGGCAACCAAGAAGATGAGGGCACACTATTTGCACTATTCCAGAGCAATTTGACCACGTCCGCCGAGGTCGAGAACTACCTGTCCACAATTTATTTTCGCGAGGCAACAGCAGAGCAGATGCAGGCACTAGTAGCGACGTACCCCAATTACCCGCAACGAATGACCCGCAACACATGACCCGAAAAGTATCAAATCATGATCGCAGATGTTTCCAAGGCTTTGTTCACTTCGCTGAACTTCGTAGCGCGCATAATGGCATCGGCAAGAGATTGGTCCTCAGCGTCGAATATATCTTCCTCCGCCAGCCCGTACAAAGTCATTAGAAGTCGCTTTTCCTCAACGGTCTGAACTGTTGCAAAGACCCTCGCATCGTATTGCCGGGCAACCCTTACGGCGGCTTGGCCTTGCCCACTCCCCGCAACATGAACCAGGACGTAGTCTCCTTGGCGGATGCGAGCAAGCTCGATCAGACCATAGAAAGCGGTGACGTAGTGGAAAGATAAGGCGGCTGCAGTCTTGCTGCAGACTCCTTCAGGCATACGATATACGAGCGAACAGTTCTATCGGACAAAGATACTGCAACCTTGGACGCCGAGTACTACAACCAACGCTTTCAACGTACAGTAACTGATTGATTTTGAGGACGTACGGGTACTGTACTGATCTTGACGGAGAAACTAACTAACTGTACGGGAGAGGAGAAGGCAGGCAACTGACCGTACGCCGTAACGGTTGAGATAGGCCGTGCGTACTGACTGTACGGCATCTTTTACTCCGTAACGGATGGGGTAACAGGGGTGGACATGCCGTCGGCGTTGCTCTTTGAGCTTCCTGCCATTGATTGTACTGTTTTAAGATACTGCAAAAGCTCAATTAACTTGCTGCTCACCACCTTATTGTGTAGCTAGTTCTTCTGTAATTGCAGGGCTTTGATTGTAGATAGTAAAAAACAGTTCCTATTAATTATAATCGTCCATTTTATAAAGAAGAAGGACCTTTCACACTTGTAAGAAGTTGCTAAAATAAAAAGAAAATTAAGAGTAATCTTAAAAAAAGTAGAATAAAGTGGCCAGCCACATTTAATTTACTAAATTAGTAGGTAATTAAAAAGTTTATTTTCCTTATGTATATTATGTGTAATTAACTTAAAGTATTAATGTAGTTTATTAATTATATACTTTTTTTTACAGCTTTTATTACTTATAAGGAAACTAAAGTTAATAGAAAAAGTCTACTTATATTACCTATTATAATAATTGCTACTTAAAGTTTTCTACTTTAGTAGTAAAAGTAACTCTACTTTATTTTTTACTTTTTTTTTACTTTTAAATACTATATAAATATCTATTTAATTAACTACTTAGCTTTTTTATAATAAGTCAAGTAGTACTTTTAGTAATTTTTAAACTAAAAAAAGTAGAAAAATAAGTTTAGTATTATTACCATGTAGTAATAAAAGGTGTTTAGTTTAAAAATTAACATTTTCTAGTATATAATAAGTTTAGTAATACTATACTTAATACTATTTTTAAAATAGAAGTTAGTAAGTTTATTTTATAGTTACTACTTTTACTTATATAGTTTATTATTAAAGAGCTAGAAATTACCTATTATTTACTATAAAAAGCTAAAACTTAAGTTACTAATATTACTTTTAAGGTATTTAGTTATTTTATAAAATAGCTTTAAAGTAATTTTTATATATTTAACTTTATTCTACTTTTTATTAGTAAGACTATTAAGTAGAAAATTATACTTATTATTATTAGAGTTATTAGTAATACTAATTAAATTTCTTTTTTTATATATAAAGTATTAAATTAATTCTTTAAATTTAAGGTAGTAAAAAAGTATATAATAAACTAAGTACTAGTATATACTACTATTTAGTAGTAAATTTAGTATACTAAAACTTTTAAAAAAATTCCTTTTACTTAATTACTTTTATATAGTTTAAAAGGCTTTATAGTATTTCTAAAATACTAAAATAGTATTAATAAAGTTATAAAGCTTACTAATAATACTATACTACTAAAAAAGCTTAAACTACTTTTTAAATACTATTTAAATAAGTTTTTACTTTTATTTACTTACTTTCTTACTATATATAACTACTTTAATAATAAAGTTAATTATATAGTTTATATAGTATATTTAATAGCTATTAGTAGTATTTATATATTTATTTAAGTAGTAAATAAGCTTAAAGTTATTATTACTAGTATTATTTCTAATAAAGTAATAGAATTTATAAATAATATTATATTTATTTAATACTTTAGTAATTAAGTATACTTAATTTACTTTAGTTTTATTACTATATAAGTTTTTAAAGCTAATTAAAAAGTCTTATAAATAGGTATTAGCATTTAATAGTAATATTAGTATTAAATAAAAAAGTTTTTAGTACTTTTACTTATAAAGTACGTAATAACTTTAAAAAAAATTAAGTAGTTTAAAAAAATCTATTTATTAATACTTAATAAAATTTTACTACTAGCTATATTTAGTATTAATTAAATTACTTATTTTTACTTTATAAAACTTTAGATAATATAACTTGAAAGTATACTAAGTACTTAAAGTAAAGTATTAAGAAAATTAAGTTAATTCTAAGTAAAAGAGTTATAATACTTATTAAAAGTTGTTTATAAAAACAACTAATTCTATAAAATTACTTAGTTAATAAATACCTACTAAAAAGTACTCTTTTACTATAATATATAAAATACTTACTATACTACTTTTATTACTTTTATTACTACTATAAATAGGTTTAATAGTAGTTATAATAAATTTAGTATTAAATTTACTTTTAAACTAATTTTATACTACTTCTAAAAGTATTAAATAATATAGATATTACTATTTATTAGTTTAGCTGCCTTTTAAAGTCCTATAAAATAGTAAATTTAATAAAGCTAAAAAGACTTTTTTTTACTTTACTTATTAATGTATTATAGATTTGCGCTATATTTTTATATAAATAACTAATTCTACTTACTTAAAACTAAGATTAATGTTTAATATAATATTTAAACTAATTAAGGTATAGCTTTAAACTTAAAAACTATATATTATTTTAATTATTTTTAAACTAGAGTTCTTAGTTTAATTATAGGTTTACTAGGTATACTTTTATAAAAGTATTAGATTACTAAAATAAAGTTGCTAGATAGAAAGATGATAGAAATAAGGTAGGAAAGGTAGCTTGTGTTTTCTAGAGTTGTTTTAAGGCAGCAGAGTAGTATACCTAGAAGTAAAAGTGACTACTAGAGGCCTGTAAGTTGGCTAGGTACTATAATAAGCAATTTAACTTTACTTAGTAGTTAGTAAAAGCTATATTCATAAAAGTAACTCAAAGTAGAGGTAACGGTGTTATTAAGTTACTATGGCAGATGCTAACAAAACGCACAGATCCTTTATTTTCCACGTTGAAGATCGACTAATCAGAGGCTTTGCCAACGGCCGGGGGTCCCTGCAACGCCTTAGGGCCCTCCTCTCCACCTGAGAACACCCAAAATCCTTTACAAATACCGTAAACGGCCAGTACAGCAGCTTTATGGGCCGTACAGTAACGGAAGAGGCTTCAGGTACTACCTTACGGGTCTCACAAGCTGTACGGCCAGTACTGTACGGCCGGGTGTACGGGAGACTGAAAGCGTTGGGTACATACCCCTAACCAAGGGCGCATCCTCCTCAAGCAACGTACGCTCGGCAAGGGCAGCTTTGCTGTTGTGACTCATGTCTGGAATGTTAGCCCTGGGGTTGAGTATGCTTGCAAGAAGCCTCACGATAAGGTTTAACAAATAATCATGGGAGACAAAATTTGATATAATGAGCCAAGTTGAGCATGTGAGTGGGTTGATTTGGTTCTTGAAAATTCCTACTGACACCTCACCAGGATCACATTGTTAGGCTTCGTTTCTCGGAGAAAACATCCATACCTTTCTTGTGGGAATTTCGAACTGCAATTCGCCTTTGCATATGATGCGTCACAGGAAACAACAGTACGCCTTTTAGAGTGCTTCTGAAGTGTTGAAGGTTGGAAGAGGTGAGAAGGCAGGTTGGAGTATCCACAGCAGGAGGCCTGTGCGTATTACCTACCTGCGAGGCCATGGACGAAGATTGAAAGCTGTTACAGCCTTATCGCGGAGAGATCGTGAGGATGGGAGTGATGACGACGGGTCTTTCTCTCCCGCCAGGAGGTGCGTGGCCACCACCGCCTGCGCCAGTGGTAGACATGGGAGGGCGGGAAGAAGAGAGTCCAAAAGAGTGTGAATGAAGGCTAAGGAGGGAGGTGCTATATGCCCGAGAGGGAGGCGGAGTCGGCACAACGGAGGGTGGAGCGTGACAAAAGTGAACGGACCTTTCTGGGGCTCAGATGTAGCTCGCAGATGGAGTGAAGCGGGATTGGCAGCTGGAGAAGATCTGCAAGTCGCCTCGTACACAAATCCTTGCTTTGAATTTGATCAAGAATCCTTCGGCGTCAAATTTGTACGTAAAAATCCAGATAATAGAGATAACTACTGCATCACCTGCTTCAGTTTTCGTAACTGGAGGAAACACTCCCATCATTATACAATGATCAACCTCCTTTCCAGCAGCAATCTTGAAGCCGGCAGCGCAGGGATGTCGCAGCATCTCCTTCCAGTTCTTTGGCGGCGGTGGCAGCTGGTCGCGATGGAGTTTTCCGGTTGGGTAGTTCTTCATGTCCTTCATCAATCCCGTGGCAAAGGCTAAATAGTAACTGGCACAGTCTTCAAGATTTGGGTATCCTAGGAAGGCTGCATGTGCTGATTTGCCTGTACGTCGAGATCTTTCTGGTAATACATGCTCATTAGAGAAATCTGCAGAGACCTCATCTCGTCTTGGCGCATTGTTTTTATGCCTGTTTGGAATATAATCTGCTTCTTCTGAAGGTCCCATGGCAGCTTCTAGTATTGGCGTTTCGCCTCCCGCTGAATGACTCTCTGAAGTGCTGGATGTGTCGCCATTTTCTGACGCGATTCATGCAATCGGCTTCTGGATGTGTCTGGAGTAGGCAGTTGCTGATTTACTTTATTCTTTGTTGGTGTAGCTAGTAGGGGACCTGGCAAAGGGCTCGGTGGAGAGCTTTGTGATGTCTCATCGTTTAAATCAATTTCATCGAGGCTCAGATTCATGGCGTAATGGCCAGATTCGAAATCGATAGCCATTTCAGGCTCTGGAATTTGCAGGACCTGAATAGTGTCTTCTAGAGCATCTCTGACTAGCAGGCCTAGGGTCTGGGGATTGGCGTCACGGTAGTCGTTTTCATGGAGTATGACGTCTTTTGTACGAATCACCTCGTCCTTCTCCGAGATCCAGATGCGATAGATGTTTGTCGAGTCGTAGCCAACCAGATAGCCAATAAATGCTCGCGAATCCAGCTTCTTTCCCTTTGGAATCTTCTTGTTTAGGGCGTATGCTTTACATCCCCATACTCTTAGATGTTCCATGGGTGGAAATCTGCCGTAGACAATCTCCTAGGATGTACGCCAGTCAAGTTGCTCATTGGGCGTTCGGTTCAGAAGATAGGCTGCGCAAAGGAATATCTCTGGGGCCAATTCAGCTGGCAATCGAGCTTCAAGCTGCATTGCCCTAGCACGCTGAATTAGTGTCTTGCCTGAACGCTCGGCAGCACCGTTTTGCTCAGGGGTGTATGGAGATCTAAATTCCAGTTTGATTCCTTCTTCTTCACACCATCCTTTTACATGATCGCCTGTTTTACCGTATCCTTGCTCGTCGTCCGTCCATAGCCAAATCACGTCGACACCAAATTCACGCTTTTATCTCTGCTGCTAGAGATTTGATGGCTGGAACGACGGTGGCTTTGTCCATATGTGCCAGTGTAAGAACTCGGTTGAATTTGCTGACGATATCGTACGAATGCAAGATGTAATGTTGGCCATTGTAAGCTTCGTACGAAAGCTCTATGATGTCGATAGCGATTCTTTCAAACGGCTTTGCTGCTGGGAATTCGCGGTCGTTGCTGCGAGATACCATCTGATGCAGTTTCGTCTCTGTACACACATTGCATTCGTTCATGGCTGGTGCTCGTTCTCCATTTGTAAGAACTATGCCTCGAGTTTTGGTAGGTAGATGATCGATAGCCTGCTTGCTAGGATGGCCAAGGATCTTGTGAAAATGCTGATGGGTGTTCCCAATCGGTCGCTTGCCAATTGATGGCTTCCATGGACGTGGTCGTGTAGAGGCAAAGGTCTGAGAAGTCCCACGAGTCTCAGGGGCAATTGAACGATGCATCAAACACCAGTGTCCGCCAACACGCTTGGTAGTGCACACAGTAGTACCTGATTTTCCGTCGTACAGTATGTTGCGACCTGAATCAAAATGGATGTTCTTCTTGATTGCTTTGGAAAGCGCCACAACGTTGGTAAAGAACGACCTTACGAGTGCAACTTCATGCAGGACTATGGCTTGAGGGCCAGTCGGCGTGTCGACTTGAATCGTGACATTTCCCCAAGCTTCAATCTGTAATTGACTACTGCCGGCAATCAAGACATCCTCGTCCGGAACAGCAGGTCTCGTAGTTCTGAAATCGTCGTCATTATTACACACATGTATGCCTGCTCCAGGATCCAGAATCCAGCTGTTTTCAAGAGAATACGCCATTCTTGAACGAGCGGTAGAGAAGCTTGATCCGTACATTGCTGCAAATGATGTGAGCGGAGTCGTCTCCGAAGTAGAACCTGTGTCAATGCGTCCCTGTGGCGGTGTTACCGTGTCGAAATTACGCTGCTTTTCGATTCTTTCCATGGTCTCTCTTAGTTTCAAACTCTTTTTAAGGCTCTTCTTGACTTTCTTCTCTTTCTGTGCATCCGGTTTCCAGTCGTTTAATCGATTCCATGCAAAGAGATATGGACAATCGCGAAATCTATGGTTGTCGCCACATAGACAAGGCTTGTGTGGCTTCGTAGCTGAATCGTTACCAGGTGAATTGTCACCGGGTGTAGGTGGCGATTGGCCGTTCAGTGTAGCATGAGCCGAATAGCCAAAATTGACCGTCTTGGGTACTCCAGCTTTGCGATGGAAGTTGTTGAAGCGAGCTAGAAGATCCTCAAACGTAGGAAAGTCCTCATTCTTCAATTCTAGTTTTGATAGTTCGGCTTCAAGGGCTCCAGCAAATTCAGGGTGTATGGGCTTGATGGCGAGTACAAAATCTTCCTGCGCTCGATTCCCATGTACGTCTGGGAGGTCAAGTGTCTTTGCAAGCGCGTAATGTTGGCTTTAATTGTTAAGTCTAGTTTCTAGTTCTAAGGTCGCTAGTATTTTACATAAACATAGCTTACTTAGTTTACTTTTATTTAGTAACGACAATAAATTTCCTTTTAGAGTACCAAAGCTTGCTATAGTAGCTACTACTAAATTAGGCTTTATGTGTTAGTAGTAATTCCAAAAATTAGAGATAAGTTCGTTGATCTTATTTTTTTTTTTTTTTTTTGGGGGGGGCATTTCTTACGAAGTAAGTTAAAAGGTTGCAGTGGCTGCCTATTTAGAGGCCATTTGTTTAATAGCTAAAAGAAAATCTTCCTAGACACAATTTCCCTACACATCTGGAATTTCCAATTTCTTGGCAATAACGACAATATTTTGTCAATCCTCAATTTAGTGCTCATTATTTTGATTGCGCTTGTAAATCTTGAGAGTTTGGTATTTGGCCTTATATTCTCGGACGCGCGTTGTTGGAGTAGGGGCGATTTGCTCTTTAAGTGCAATGAGTCGTACATATGCCAAAAGTTTACCTTTAATTAATGGAATATGGTGTTTTGTAATAGTACGGTTAATTTCCATAGCCAAGTTTGTCAGAGTCTTCTTTTTGGTGTGGTAATCGGCTAGTTCGTCCTTGTAGGTGTCCGTCAAAACCCTATACGTGGCTTGTTGGCCAGCGTCGAGCTAAGACACTACTTGTAGCTCCTTCTAGAACGTTAGCAGCTGTAGGTTTGGCGGGTTCTTAAAGAGCTGGGATTTTTTCTTTCTTGACGTTAGAATTGCAGTACTACCAAATATCAGTTTGTTGAGCAGTGTCCTGTTAGAGGAAAAGCCAAGGTACCCAATTAGCAGGTTTGTTAAGGATAATAGTGACCTTCTAAGTTCTGTAGTCGATTTCAGACTCCATTTTGTATTTATTTGTAGAATAAGAAGACAGAGGTTAGTATTTTGTCAGAGTCTATTTAATAATGCAGTAAAAGCGATGTTTAAAGGCCTTGTACTGAATGAAAGCTTCTAGATAAGTCAAATTAGATAAATTCGATGCACTTCGTGTGCAAATGAGCGGTCGAATTGAGACGAAAACAATTGAATAATTGATCGGGGTTGAATTGACGATTTTGTGTAGAGTTACTGTAGTAACAGGATAGGCCTAGTAGCAAGCTAGGCTCATAACTGTCACCAAGCAACCTTTGGACGTACACAAAGAAGTTGGAGAGAACTCGATGAAATGAAAACAAAGAAGAGCTATCGTACATAAATAACGAGCAAGATGAGCTCTGAGAATGATTTGTAAGTTGTATAAGGATTGACAAGGGAGATCGGCGATGACGCTGCTCGGTTACACCCTTCCTCTTTCTGCTTTTTACAATATTTTCAGTAGAAGCCTTTGCCAAATCACCAACATTCCTACCCTCATCTTCACTACTCTTATCGCGGAAACAAGAACCGCGTAGACAGTAAGCGCCTTTTTTCTTCTTTCCATCTTCTCTCGAAGAATTTTCAGAGGGAGCCGCTCCCCGCTTTCAAATACATCCATGCTACCGACGCTCCGTTTAACCTGAAGGCGAATCGTGATATGCAAGAGTATAGTCTGAAACCACAGCATCTGAATTGGAGGGAATCGCCACCAAGCACTGTGTTGCTTGCTTTTCATATCGCTTGGCCAATCCGGGGGCCGATAATTTTCCAGGAACTTCATCGTGTCAGGCATAATTAACGCCTAAATAGTGGGCAGCACACGTCCATTTTGGGGAGGTGACTCAATCTTTCCCATGATCTCAGACGGGAGCGCCCCATACTTCTCTTGCGGGTCTCCGATAATCTAGGAGGCAAACGGTCGATTAAAGTTGGAGGCATATTTTCTTCCAACGTCTTCACCCGAATTAAGAAAGGACATTTTCTTTACGGCAGCCAGTCGTTGAATCAATTACGAGATGAAGATATTCTCACCTGAAGGCAGACCACAGTCAAGCTTGATACGCTGTTGGGATTCGAAATGGCAATAAGATTCGAGAGGTGCGAGAACAATTTTTGACAGGAAACCGCAGTGAAGGAGTGTCATTGAAGCAAATGTCGCCGGAGCCGCAATCGTCGGAATGATTAACTTCGTCTTAGTTTGCCATTTCGAGAATACCTCAGTACTCTCCTTTAAATTTGTGAGTATGATCGATTAATATACCTGAATTCAAATTGCAAGTTACGATATTTTCTCCGTTCGCCTGCACCCTTTCCGCGCCGTTGTCTTGTGTCGATACTCTCTATTCGAACTGAGAAGCTATACGCATTTGACAAGCAGGGGTCCGTACGTGAGCAGTATCAGCTACCAATGTACCGGCAGCCAATACTTCTTAGACTATACTCCCTTGTGTAGAATCGAGATCAGAGTTTTTGGAGTCTAGATCGTTGCATGTCTAGAGATAATTTTCATACGTCCAATGACTGGAAATCGCCTTCTAGAGTATAGGTATATGAAAATTTTGGGACTCGGTGTATTTGTCTAGTTGCAGGATACCATATACCAGCCCTATAGCATTGTCAATTTTCCGTATTCTGGAATTCTCAGTATCATTAAATATTGTGAAAAGTATCCCCTTCAAAGTGGAGGACTTTCCCCAAAGGTCGGGACTTCTTCAGTGCTTAAGGTACAGAAAGGGCCTTTGACTTTAAGTTTTCGGTTCTCGATATCGAGTCCATTGACACCACGACAGTGTGATTGTTAAGTCAAGCTCGTCTTTCCCATTTTTTTCTTTCCCTTTTTTTTTTTTTTTTTTTTTTTTTGTTGACCCTTGAGGACTATGCGCCCATCACTATTATGTCGTCAGCGTTAGTCAAAGAACCCCGCATCCGCATGCTGTATTAGAATGCAGAGCTTACCCGATATATTTAGATGATATTTGGTCGACACTACTGACTATCTCCCACTTTAAGCCATGCTTTTCTCTGACATCTTTATCAAAGAAGCTCTTGTGTAGACCACGCTCGCGCAAATCAATGGCTGGCCCCCAAGAGGGTTTTGCCATTGAAATTAATCTGAGGATAATAAATCTTAATTTTGTTCAGCCCACGTCTCCAAGGTCGGCAATTCGCAGCAATGCCCATTGCAGCAGTATTCGTCTTCCATCGCCCAGTGCTGGAGATGAGATTCCCTAGGAGCAATTGCAAGAACGTAGTGAAGAACGCGGTAACCTAAACTGCAATTGCTGCTGTAGCGAGTCTGTTAGATATCTCAGCTAGTTTGGTATGTGGGTCTCTATCGGTCGTCGACATGGTGAATGAGAAGAAAACCGCGGAGGGCGAGATATGAGAAACCATGTTTGGTTCTGAAGGGTTTATTTGAACGTTCTAACCAACCATCCCACACACGAAACTGAACAGCCACTGCAGAAAATGGAGAGGACGACGGCGATCTAGATGTTGCTCAAGGACGTGCTGTCGTGATTGATGAAGGCACCTGCGATTTTGACATGAACGTCAATGTTAGCAACAAGATCATATCTAAAGAGAGAGCATAAAATCGGACTTACTCAACCGTCTCTAGCCTTCTCAAGCGTTCTCCAGCATTCTTCGTCTCGTGGCTGCTCTCGAGGCCTTTTATATGCCTCGACGGCAAGGCTACGGAACAGCTCTGAAGGAAGAGCGGGAACAAACATGTCTAAATACGAAAAGTATGCAATGTAAAACAGATAGGAGGTCTGAATGTGACAATACCCACACAAAGAGCGCCAGATTTCAGGCAGATGTGAGGGCGGAGCCGATGATTGATCAGCCTTGTCGAGAAACGCCAGCCACCTATACGTTACCTATCCCGTTCAGCTGTAGGCAGTAACCACGAACCCTACTTACATGCACTCTTTACGTATGTCAAGACCATGAGCATCTATGAGCACTCCCCTGACCAGAGCGTAGTGTCACCATCGTTGTTGGTATACGCCTAGGCAGGTGCCTCCTCCTCGGGCTTCGAATCACACGCCTAATATAAAGGGACCATGCTGGCTAGATCTGACATGATACTTTCTATCGCAGCCGTGCGAGTGTTTTTATCACTTCGTGGGAGTATCTACCAACCATCCGGAACTCCAAGATGCCGTCCTACCTATGATCCCATACCTTCATCTCAACTTGCATGCACTCCTTATTTTGTTCGATCCGGAATCGTCTTCTCCGGTTTCCACTCCTTCACAAACGGCAAGAATTCTGGCTGGCCGGGAATGTACTTCTGCAGCACCTTCGGAACATTGAAGCCATCAGGAGTCTGGTAGTTCTCGAGAATACAGCAGAGCGTTCGTTCTGTAGCACACACTGGTCTACATTAATCTCCTTTATCCGGAATCGAAGTCACAGAGATAGACAAAAGCTTACATGTTCCATTAAGTGCATGAACGTATTCCTTGCGAGTAGCAGTCGGCTTCTTCACGCCATACCGTATCTCGAGCTCGCGAGTTTGGTAATCTGTGCAGTTGCTGCAGGAGACGAGTTCCTTGTATTCACCACCGCCGGTGATTGGGAACCAAGCTTCCAAATCGAGCTTCTTGGAAGCGGCATTGTCTTAATACGATCAGTATTCGAAGCCTCAAAGGTTGAGGGGAAGGTATACTTAACGCCCCACTCACAATGCCAACCACCTGATACGCCAGCCCCAGGCTTTGATAGAACTCTTCTGAGGTTGCAATCATGTCTTCGAAGGCTTGCCATGAGGCATCAGGCTTTGTGATGAGGAACTGCTCTACCTTCTCGAACTGATGTATCCTGAAGATTCCCCAAGCGTCCTTTCCATGACTGCCTGCTTCTTTGCGGAAATTCGCTACATATCGACATTAGTAGAAAAGCTTAAATTGGGTAAAGGGGTGGGGGAAATGGGAAAGGGTGGGATATAAGGGCTACGGACTTGAATATCCAGCATATTTCTACATCACTATTAGCACACGTCTTGCCACATCTCTTGTATGGAAACGTACGATTGGGAGATCTTGAACACCGAGCCATTCTTCCGAGTGGAGGGCACCTGTGGATATAAGTCAATGCTGCGAAGAAGTAATTGAACTGCGGATAACAAACTTATGGGTTGCTCGCTTGTAGCAATCTAAAAATGTGTTAGCTAGCCTCACAGCAATATAACGACATTTTCTCAAGTCATACCAGATACTTATCCGTCTCCGGCTTATCCCTTGATTCAGTAACCTTGTACAACTCCTCATGGAAGTCGCTGAGCTGTGCAGTCTTTGCCATGACGTCCCGGAGAATAAAATACGGTGGTTGGTTAGGCTTGTATCCCTTGTTGAATAAAAATTCAAGCCCATAGTTTATGAGGGCAAGGTTGAGGAAAAGTCCGTATCCTGTGAGACAATATCCCCTATGGCCCCTTCATCTCTATCAGCACCTGACCTACAGCTGCACTGAGATAACTTACACAATCTTCACACCCCTCTCGCTATCAAATCCATCAAGTCTTGTCAGAACACCATGATGTGGCAGAAATCCCTCCTTTGCCTCCACCTTGCCTCCCTCGGGCGCCCACGTCCGGATGATAGCATTATTATCCTCATTATCAGAAACCACAACACTCTCATGCACATAATTCCCCACACTCTTGACCTTGATATTTAACTTGACCAGCTTCTCCGCGGCCTCTTCTTCCTTCCTCTTCTTCTGCTCCTTCAACTCCGCGATCTCTTTCAGCAAATCATCAGCGGATTCCTTCGCCTTCTTCTTCTGTCCGATTTGCTTTTGCAGAGGATTGATCTGGGAGCCGATTTGGGTTGCTGCGTATTGCGCTAAGTTAAAAATATCAGCATTGTTTGAGTTGGAGTTGGGTTCCGGGGAGGGGAAAGGGAAGGGGAAGAGAAGGGAAGAACAAGTTACTTTGCCGATGATCCTCAAAATCCCGAATAATCTCATCCACAATCTCAACATTCGCATGTCTCTTCCTTTGACTCTCTCGTATCTTCTCCGGGTTGCCGCCGCGCTCGGCGATGAAGTCGTTGCTGTAAACATGTTACCCCTCCACCTCACCCTCTACTCTCTCCCTCCCTTCCAACCGCTCCAACAAATTTTCAGGGAAGAGGAGAATACGGTACTTACACGTCCAACATCGTGTCAGCCGTTCAAAGGTGTACGGGAGAAGAATTGAGAAAGTGTGAGTGTTTATCGAAGTTCAGGTGCGTCGGACACAAAACTGTTGTGTCGTCGCTTGACTCAGGACCCCTCCAGCCCGTGCATTTTCTGCCCCACTTGTGGCTTGCACACTCCTGTGGCTGCGCGCAAGTTGAAAGTCCAGAGTGGGATGAAAATAGGGCCGGGAAAAGCAAAGTGAATGAATCATATCGGACTAAACTGTCCCGAGATCTCTGATTTCTTTTTTGAAGGATAGTTTCCAAGATAGGTAGGTTCTACAAAAGGGGATCGAAAGTAGCAGTTTGAGGTATAGTTTACGAGCTTCCTTTTTCGGGTGGGGAGGATAAATGTTGTGCATCTGAAGCATTTACCTATACGAATTGAACAGCGGAGAATATCCTTCACTTTCCAGGAGCCCATGGATGATAGAAGCGAGAGAGGGATAAGTCTGTCTTCGTATATCATAACCCGTGATCCATCTATGAAAGGTTGTTGAAACATATGAATGGGAATAAGCAGCCGCCTATCCAGAATGAAACCCAGAGCATGCGAGCATGTGAATGAAACGCCATATTACACCTTCGCCCAAACACCCTTACGCCTCGATATGAGACACAATACCACATGTGAGCATACCCAACCCGAGCCCGTCCTTCTATATCCGTCTAGATCGATCCCATCCCTCCAGCAACATCCAACCTCCCCCAAGGCCTCGCAGCGTAGGTATATCTAGCAGCCTAACAGCTACATAACCACACACTTGCTCCCACCCGCCGGTTCCCCAGGATTCTGACTCTTCTCGACCTCCGCGATCATTAAGTCAAAGGCTTTTTGTACGTTTTCGTTGTACCTTGCACTCGCTTCCGTCCACGCGCATTTGAATTCTTCGGCGAGCGCGCGTCCGTCTTCGGGTGCGACTTGGCGTTGTTCGGGCCGGAGGTCGGATTTGTTGCCTACGATGACTAGGGGAACCCATTCTGTGCCCTATATCACACCCTAAAATCAGCATATGCTTCCTCAATAGCGGACACGTTCCTCGGGTGGGTTTTCGGGGAATTGGGAAGAGGGTGAGAGAGGGGTGACGTACGAGGTGGTTTAAGATCTTGTCGCGTATGATCCTAGCCATTTCGAAGGACTGTTTGCTAGCCACCGAATACACTATCATATACCCATGGATGCCGATAAAGTGCTTCGAGTTGAGAATGCTGTATTCATCCTTAGATGAGGCGAGATTGTCAGTCGCCCCGTCCTCAATAAAGCCTCAGCTTCAACGTTCAAAAACCCAATAAAGAAACAAATAAAACTTGCGCAGATACATTATATGTAGACAGACCCAAAATTCCGGGTAGTGTGGGGGAACTATAGAAGAGATATGTGGGGTGACGGAAATGGGGAACTATGTACCTGACCAGCGGTATCGATAATCTCCGTCGCGAAATCTTGGCCCTTGAACCGAATAATTTTGCTGAAAGTGTTCTCTATCGTGGGGTAGTAGGACTCGACGAAGTGGCCGTCGACGAATTGGACCGTGAGTGAGGACTTGCCTGTGCCGCAGAGAAGACCATGTCAGAATCATGTGTCTCAGATGCTTTTTTTTTCTGGGAGGCTCAAGCGAGGGTGACGGTGACGCTTACCAACAGCTCTGCTCCCCACAATGGCAATTTTCCTCTGCTTTGGCGCCGGCATCTTGCTGGCTGCGTGGGAGGAGGAGGAGGAGGAGGAGGAGGAGAGGTGCCTGGAGGTGGCGGAGCGGGTCGCCAGACTTGTAAGTGCGTGAGCCGTTCGGTCGAATGTTGCGAGAATGCTGATGCCTAAGTTACGCTTGCCCTTCTCACTTTAGCTAGACACCGCCTTGGAAAAGCTCGGAAGCAACCCCCAGAGCTGCAGCTACACTCGAAGAAAGCAGTAATTATCCCGACGGACAATGCAATCCCAAAATATTTATCAGGCCAGGAGGGACCGAGGTGTGAGAGCAGGCGAGCTCTAAAGGTACAGGTGAAATGGAATTGGAAAAAAAGTTAGGAAAGGATTGATGTCATGCTTCCTCCATCGCGCTCATATAGTTTCACCGTGGTTGGGCTCTGCTGGGGATTGACATCAGGTAATGGAATGCATGTATTGGCCCATGCATTCACTCACACCGAAAGACGGTCTGGCGCACACACGCCGGCTTTGGCGGGGCACACAAACACCAGACAAAAGGGATGCTTCGGGATGCTTCATGAGTAGTGACACATCCTTCCCGACTCCCCGAAATTTTTACCTGAGTACAGAGATGAATTCACATGCCGGTCGCCGAATTCGAGTAGTCATTTTAGTATATACGTCAATTCGGAGTCAGCTGCATCTCAGATTCCGTAAATTACGTGCCTCCGTTGAACACACGAAAGCCCGTTTCAAATTAAATTTAGAAAAAGAGATGGCAAAAACCGAAGGAAATGGTTGCATGCAAGCCATTCGCGTCACTACTACCGAATATGTGGAAACCTGTATTCAGCCCTAAATGCAATCGCGATTTAGGCACTGTCGACCCCTACACGCTGGGCAGTAAATAAAAAAAAGTTGCACCCAAGGGAATTTCGCCCATATTTAGCGTTTGCATCCAAACTGCCCACTTAGTACCACTCTGCATTCCCATTTCCGGCTATCAAAGCTAGCTACATAGGAAAGAACTAGGCCCAGGTCTATAGAGCCTGAAAGGAGTCCGAGGACCATTTATCCTCTATATGCTCGGCCAACAGGGCCAATCCGGGCTGAAATATTCCACAAATCTAGGGTATTGAGCAAGTCATCAACACCCGCCCAACGCCTGTCAATGACGCAAAACTCCAAAATTTGAACGCATGTCTTGGACATGCATGTCTATGTGCAACAACACCTTGCCCCGTAGGGAGGCCCTATGCCTCCGCCTTCTCCAGTCGCTCGACTACAGCCATCAAGCGCATCGTGAAATTCCGCCACGTCTCCTTCCCCTCATCGCCGTCGAACTGCCCCTTGGTATCGCGATCAACCTTTTCGTTGTAGTGAATAAACTCTTTGATGGCAGCGACCAAGACATCGAGCTTCTTGCCGGGAAGTCTGGACCGGATCTTGTACCGCACATGGTCGTTCAGACAGAGGTTTCCCAGGAGAACAGTAAGATAACCTGTCGCGACGCTGAACTGAGACTCTTCCATAGAATCGGCCTAGACGTAGTTAGCATTGGTTCAGCCGGGCTGGGAATATGATGGCAGTAACTCACCTGAGCAGCACGTTCAAAGCCCTCAAGGAACGTCTTCGCGAGCGCATCAACCAGCTCATCACCACCCATAACCACACTCGTCCTTGCCGTATCACTGAACTCTGCCAAGTTTATCATCGCGCCCAAACTCAGGATCAGGCCCTCCAAAACCTCCATTCTCTGCTCCTCACTCAGCACACTCGTCAGCAGCGCAAATTTCTGGTTGATACCGTTGACAAGTGGTTGGATGAACGTTGGGCCAGCAAAGGTTTCACAAGCCTTCGGTTTGTTGTTAGTGAGGTTCATGCAGAGGCGGATAGCGAGCTTGATCGGTGAAGCGCTATCAGCGTTGAAGAAAACGGGGATCATGTCAACCACGCGACGCAGAAGCCTATTCGACCACGTAGCTTGCTTGTCTTTGGATATCGACACTGCTTCTATGATCGAGAATGTGAGTTCTAAGATCATGAGGTCCTGTGCAGACGCCGGGCCCGTCTTGAGGCGGTCACATGGGCTTGATGCGATGTCAAGGAGCTTGGAGATTATAATTTCGTCGAGGAGATTCTCTGTACTACCGGCTTTCCGTACAGCGATGACAAGTATTTCGATGGTTTTCATGGCAACAATTTGCGGTGAAACTGTATCCGGCTTCCCCGGTGACCAGATTGAGGACTCTTGTACGAGCTTTCGAAACTCGGCTACGCTCTCTCGTCCAACCCTCGATAGGTTTGTTTTCCTCTCCTTGGCGATTCGATTAATATCAGTATCCGTATCCAACAGTTTGGTCAGTGTAGTCATGACGTCAGATCCGTAGATTTGGCCGAGGACATTGAATCCCGGTCCAGTCTTTAAAATAAAAGCTATGGCGGCGGCGGCGGCAAAGTCAAAAATGACTTCGCCGTTCGAGAATAAGCTTCTATACAGTCGTTCGTCCAGCGTAGTTTCGAAAAACTGTTCGACAAACTTTTCGTCTGCCAATTTGGTACAGAACTCAAGCATCGCGCTGCGTCGACTTGAATTTCCTAAGCCGCCCTTGTTTGCGATGTCGTCAATTGTTGCCTCAACTTCCCAATGGAATTTTCGGTTCTGTCCTTTTTTTCGGAGCTCGTGAATTCCTGTTACTTGGCTGGTAGGGTCATCTTCATCGTCCGAAACAGACTGCGGTGCTTGTTTGCGACCGAAGCCGCCAACTCCTGGGATGTCGTCCATATCCATTAACAAGAGATTCTCTTCCAGAGTCGATTCCTCAAGATAGGACCGTTGTTTTGCATATGTAACTCGAGGCCCACCGTTCATGTGAAGGGCACTTTGTGAAGCCTGTGAGTTTGATGGCGGTTCGGAGTCCATATCCATGCCCTCCAGCAGATCAACCGGTATTTGGGTTTTCCCGAAGGTTTGCTTGATTGCTGGGGTTGAGGTCACTTGCACTACCGTAGCCTCTTCTGAATCACTCTCGTCTTCCTCGCCC
Source organism: Zopfia rhizophila CBS 207.26 (assembly GCA_010093925.1). Taxonomy (NCBI): domain Eukaryota; kingdom Fungi; phylum Ascomycota; class Dothideomycetes; family Zopfiaceae; genus Zopfia; species Zopfia rhizophila. Next base: position 1,372,447 of record ML994637.1, read on the forward strand.
AAATCCGGTGCAGCTTGAATGAGCGTATCAATGAGTCGTGGTTTTCGGGAGTACGTAGTGTGAGGAATATCTGATGAAGACCTTGCTAAGCCAGCCATTGGACCTGCTGTACGTTGGTCGGATATTTGCAGTCTTCCAATGCTAGGCAGGCCTGGAGTAGTTGTCTCCGACGAATCACCCAACAAGTTGCTAAACATTTGCTTCTGACGAGGAGTCACTGATTCAGCTATTGTAGGTTTCGTCGCCTGGTGGGCAGGAGTAGGCTCCAGGATATCGTACATAGTCTCATCCTCGATAATGGAATCTGCTGGCAATATAGGTATAGGCGATGATGGCTTGGTCAAAGGTTTTGATTCTCGTACAGCAAGTATTCCATGCAGCTTCGCTGGAGATGACTGCCCCTTCGTGACCGGAAGTCTCGCAGGGCCTGGTACAGTCCTTGTTCTCGTCCGCTGAGGTTTATTGATACCAGAATGTTTCTTTGCAGGCATAACTGATACTGGTGTTTTCCCGGACACAACAGCATCATGCCCAGGAGATATGCTGCCCTCCTTCTTTTGATATTCCTTGCTCCGCTGAGGCGCCGATTTCTCTCTCTTCGTGTCCACGACTGTTGCAGGCTTGGGTTCATGACAAGCCTTACTCAATGCCTGTCGTTTGCGTTTCCTCGAGGCATTGGAATCGTCCGATTCTACGTATGGACCCGGTGAGGGCTGGGTGCTTGGTACTCGGGAAAGGATAGGTGACTTCGCCCGGGAGATTGGAGCCAGTAGCGGCTCTCCCGGTGTTTGCTGTATGAGATCCTCATCTTCAGACGAAGGCACATCAAATATATCCAAATCTAGTGTTGTCTTCGCTGTGCTCGGCTTTTTGAGAAATGGGTTTGGTGCACCCTTGTTCCCCTTATGCGTAGCGGCAGTTGGGGGCGCAGGAGTCGTTGCTCGCGACGCAGGTTTCGGTTTCACGACTGGGCGCTTTGCCGCCGGTGCTTGCTGGTTGCCCAGGTTGGATTTCTGTAAAGACTGTGGAGTCTTTCCTCGTCGCCGGATCGGAGGAGGTGCCTCGTCTGACGAAGGCACTTCGAATTCATCCTTGCATGGTTGTTTCGGTGCAGGTACCTGTCGCCGCTGCGCATCTGGCTTGCGGAATGGATGCGGTGCCTTGCCTAACCTTGATCTCGGTGGAGAAAGTTCATCGCTAGAAGGTGGGACATCGAACTCGTCAATCGGCGCTGCCTGTTTCGAAGATGTCTTCTTTATCCGCGAAGGCGAAGGCAGTGGGGCAATTTCTTCGAAGGGCTCATCGAATATATCACGGGACGTGGGCGACTGTAACAGGCTTGGTTGAGTAGTGCCTACTCCTGGTAACCTTTCATCTGCACCATATGTGGTCCCCGGCTTCTTCAAAGCCCCATTCAACCCCCCAACCCGTTTCTGGGGTCGTTCGGGTGAAAGCGCATCGTTGTTCCAGTTAAAATTGGGTGTTGGACGCGAAGATTTCCCGTACGTCGCGATCCTCTTCCGGCGATGGGCTGTGGTAAAGGCCGAAGACATGGAAGCCTCCATGGGTCGGAGGAGCAGACTCGAGGTTGTTGTGTTGTCGAAAGATTCTAGACGCGCATCTTATGAAAAAGTCGGAGAGGTAGCGCGGGAATAAATGAGTTAAAGGAAAGATTCCGCGTTTGAAGAGTTACCGGTCGCGTGTGGGCCAGTGAATAAGGGAATGTTTTGGTTTGGTTCTTTGGGTGAATGAAAGCGGGTGTGTGCATGAAGCAATGACAAGATGTTTACCGGCTGGCGGTGTGGCAAGTGAATGCTTGGCTCGTGCAAGTGAGGCGCAACAGGGTCCGTTGTACCAAGAGACCGAAAGCGGAAAGGCGCCAGGTCAGCCAAATGATGGAGCTCGCCGATGGTCACGAGCTGAGACCTTGCATGTGCTTTTAATCCTCTCTTTACCATCTCATCTGAATCTCCAAGTCAATTTCACGGTGCTCATGTTCAGACTTATAACCAGGTAGCAGCTTTTCACGGCTGTGTTCTAAAAATCGAAACTTCTTCCTTTATTGCCACCAAGGTGTTATCACCAACCTCCAAATTTTGAAGATTGAGGTCAAAATGCCTGCTCAATCAGAACAGCAGCCGCCTTCCCAGTCTGTTGGCCCTGAGTACCGGCCTTCTACGCAGAAACCCACGGCTACAGTCTCCACAGAACTCTCTCACGAAAATGTCCATATCCTGCCTCAAACTCCTCAGCTAATAGCCCTACTCACGTAAGTACTTACCACAGCACTTCATAGATACCGCAATTAAGGAGGTCATGCAGCATGATTCGGGATAAAAAAACAGGGCGAGCCGACTTCATCTTCTACTCGAACCGTATCATTCGATTGCTGGTCGAGGAAGGCCTCAATCATCTCCCGGTGGTTGAGCATACCATCACTACTCCAGTTGGGCGGACTTATGCCGGCGTCAAATTCGAGGGCAAGATCTGTGGCGTCTCCATCATGCGTGCTGGTGAGGCTATGGAACAGGGTCTACGAGATTGTTGTAGGTCCGTAAGGATTGGAAAGATCCTCATTCAGCGTGATGAGGAGACTTCAAAGCCGAAGCTTTACTATGATAAGCTCCCTGAGGACATTGCAGATCGATGGGTGCTGCTGCTTGATCCGATGCTTGCTACAGGTATGAATACTTTGAGTTCATACAAGGTATTACTGATTATGGTAAAGGTGGATCTGCTCTGATGGCGGTCGACGTTCTGAAGTCACGGGGCGTGCCAGAAGACCACATCCTCTTCCTCAACCTGATCGCCAGCCCTGAAGGCGCAAAGAACTTCGCAGAACAGTTTCCCAAAGTGCGGGTTGTGACAGCCTTTGTGGATGTTGGCTTGAACGAGAAGAAGTAAGATATCTTTCCAATACGCCAGCCTTCATGACTGACGTGCTTTCCAGCTACATTGTGCCCGGCCTTGGAGATTTTGGCGACCGATTCTATACTATGTAAACCCGTCTGACGCTTACCTTTACTTGATTTTGCGGAATATGTTAACCTGGCTGTCGATAAGGACCCGAGATAGGTTGTCCAAAGAACAACTCTGGGGTAGAATGGGAGTTCATAGCAGTGACCTGGGATGCAACCTGTCAGGTTGGTCACTGAACAGATATCACAATGAATACCAAACCACCGGCCCCTCTGACTTCAACGACTTGCTTTTGAGCCTCTTCGATTCGTGGATACCTTCGTGGTATATACCCCATACGCCTGAATATCCCTTGACCCAAACCCGCACCCTTAGAATTCCATATTGTACATGCAACATGCCAAAACCAGAGGTATCACTCATCATCTGCGTATTCTCCTTCTGCATCCTGTTCATCATCGACAATGAAGTCGTCGCCTAAGCTTTCGTCTCCGGCTGCAGCAGCTGCCGGCCTCGAGGCTGCGCCAGGACGGTATGATGATTTTTCCGTAGCACCACCCGCCGCTTCTTTCGCTACAGCGTCGCACGCATCGATCCAGTCGGCATATACATCCACGGGTGCTGAGAGGTCTGCCAAAATATCAGTACCATTAATGCCAAAGCCTTCAGAATCACACATACAGTTAATGTTCGTCTGGAATGTTTGTCCACACACTTTGCACTGGAGATTTCCAACGCCGATTTTCTTCTCGATGGTGACGGATACGGAGTTCTCGTGGTTGCAGAAAAGGCACTGGAAGGTCGTGGGGAGTTTCTCTTTCTATTCAAACGTCAATGATGGTCGCTTGGAGAGCTGGTGAGGAACATACCTTCTTAGGGCCCTGGGGTTTGCGAGACGACTTCTTCCGTTTACCCTATTCTTTTATGTTAGGGCTGTTTTGAACGCGCAAGCCATGGATTTACCTACCATTTGTGTTATTAGCGGTTTCTCGAGTGAGTAGTTTGCGAGAGACGGGAGAGTGGTGATGGGTGGTTCGTGCGATATTTCGAGTAGTGTAAGAAAAGATTGTTTGTTGCAAGCGAAGTCGGATATATATTTGTAGTGATGATATTAAAGTTGTGACCATCGTCATCGTCCCAGTGTGAGAGGAAGTCGAAGAGCTGTCCGACGCCAAGCCGCCCTTACACACCGCCCTGGCAGTTTGCCATTGCGATCGATAAGGTAGGCCAATCAGCGATAACCAGCGCGTGGTCAGCCATCACCTGTACTTCTCACACAACGCCGCTTCCATTCTTCCTCTCGCTTCACTGCGTCCAGGTCTCTTGCTCTGAGTATTATATAAAGCAGAAACGCCGGCCCCAATTCTTGTTTGCCATTCCTCCCACCATCACTTCTCTCACCATCTTTGTCCCCTTACCTCTCCCACCATCCAATAACGCTTTGTTTGCTGCTCGTAGCGAAATCAGGCGGAGCGTTCACGTTGAATTTCTCAATTTCTCTCAATTGCTTCATCAGCTATTCTTTGTCATCGCTTGAAAGGATCACATAGCAAGCATGTCTACCGAGAGCTCAAGTGACGCTCTTCTTAAAGAGATCCTGGAGGGGATGAAGGTGCTGCAGAAGGAGAATTCGCAACTTGCATCTGCTATTGACGGTATCAACGGCCGTGTGAATATGCTGGCGGGTGTTAAGCAACTGAAAGATGGAGCAGCTGGGAGTTCTGCCAATGGTGCTTCGTCCACGGAGAAGGCAAAGGAGGCTGAGTCGGGGAAGACTGTAGCTGCTGTTAGTGAACAGTATGAACAAGCTCCGGCCAATGTTGACGCTTCCCCTCGTCGAGCCAGTACTTCAAAGATATCAAAGATCATCTTGACGTCGTATCCCGGTCAAGCCGGTGTTGACCCGTTACCTATGGACTGGGGTCATAAGGATCCCAATGTGAGAGGACCTGTTGTTGTGTCAAGGCATCCGAGTACTATTCGTCGACGTAACGGTATGTTTTTTATTACACTCTCAATATCGAATTCAACGACTGACACACCTCAGCCATTGGTGCTCATGGAGGTTCATACTCCATCTACCATGCACTTGCCGTTGCAAGTAAAAACCTAGATGTCGACCACAAGCCAGACTTCACCAACACTGAGCCAGCGGCAGACATTGGCCCTTTCCGGCAGTGGAATGACAAGAAGAAGATAGTAGCCATGGACCCCTTGGGTCATCTTGCTCCCTGGTTGTTCAAGGATGTGATGCAGAAGGAGGATATAGAAATCAGACCTACCATCGCCATCACCAGGGCACATATGAAGCTTCCCGAGCTCGAGACCAGTGTGAAGTCGGGCCGTTTAGTGCCGGACGGTAAGATATGCCTGAATGATACCGGTGAGCTGGCAGTCACGAAAGTCGCCGTGGAGCCAGTGTGGTATCTTCCCGGAGTAGCTGAGAGGTTTGGCATTGGTAAGCAGCTTCGAATACGAAGAATCATAAACCTTATGCAGGTCTTTAAAGGCTAACGGTGATGATCAGATGAGGGAACCCTCCGGCGATCCCTGTTCGAAGAAACAGGTGGATCCTATCCCGAACTCATCACTCGTTCCGATATCAAGCTCTTCCTGCCTCCAATTGGCGGCCTAACCGTCTACATATTTGGCGACCCGGCCAAAATGTCTGACCCAAACGTTCGCTTAGCTCTCCGTGTTCACGACGAATGCAATGGTAGCGATGTCTTCGGCTCCGATATTTGCACCTGCCGGCCTTACCTCATCTTCGGTGTAGAAGAAGCAGTCAAGGAAGCTCAAAAGGGTGGTAGCGGCGTAGTCATCTACTTTCGTAAAGAGGGACGAGCCCTTGGTGAAGTGACGAAGTATCTCGTGTATAACGCCAGGAAACGTGGTGATGACAAGGCGAGCGAGTACTTCAAACGGACAGAGAATATTGCTGGCGTAAAGGACATGCGATTCCAAGCTCTTATGCCTGATGTGAGTTAGCCCTCCCAAACTCTCAGCACCAACGGACAAGGTTGCATGCTACGAGAGAGGTATATATGTACCTGCCGATCTGTTACAGATACTCACACCACACACACACACAGATCCTGCATTGGTTGGGAATCACCAAGATCGATCGTATGCTTAGCATGTCCAAGTAAGTTCTCGCCTCCACCATTTCTCCTCTTTCATGCAACTATCCTCCCCCTCTTCGCTTACTCCGGTCCCTACATCCAACACTGCATCTTTCTAATTGCGGCGTAGCATGAAGCACGACGCGATAGTAGAACAAGGCATCCCGATCCACGAGCGCATTCCCATTCCCGAAGAGATGATTCCGGAGGACAGCCGTGTCGAAATCGACGCCAAGATTCATGCCGGCTACTGTAAGTTCTCCCACCGATCATCCCACTGCCGAAAGGATCGGCATCTCCTGCTTTCTAGACTCGCAGGCCGAGATTTGGTCTAGATTTGAGTCGAGTTGGACTTGGGGCTGACGTGACAATTTCTGCAGTTACGACTGGCCATGTTATGACGATGGACGAGCTGTCGAAAGTAAAGGGTCGTGGTTGGGAGGATATTGATGTATGTTGTTCTTTTTCTCTTGCACCTGTTCGGTCGGGAAAGTTTAACTGACTCCAATCACAGCATTAAACGATGAGCTATTTGGGGTACGGGGGAAGGCAATGAGGAAATGGTCATCTGAACGTCGTCTCAAAGATGTATGTCGCAATTGGCTTTTCTTATAAGCATGATTGTCGCTGTTTGGTCGGTCGGTAAAGCAGGCCCAGCGCTTTTTTCGAACGGTATGCATGCATCTTGGTAGCCATGTCGGTCCGATCCCACGCGCGTCACTGATAAGGATAATTTGAAAGAAAAAAGAACGAATTATGATGTGGATACAGGTTTTTTATTTATTTTTTTGAGCTATTATCCCGCGGGTGCTTTTTCCGCGACTTTATCGCACCGAGAAGCTCAACACCAAACGCCACTGACGAGTGTTCTATAGAAATAGAGATTGGAGGGTTTTGCTGATACCTATGATGTACCACAGGTCACAATGTACCTCCTCTCGCGCTCTCTGCCTTGTAACGATGCAGCTTTCAACTCGCGCGTTGTTTCCCCGCATCGTAATCACTCGCATTGCTGCTCCCCACTTTTGGTCATCTCCACTCATGTCTTCGCAATGCATATACAAAAAGTACACGTTACAACACAAGTCTCACGTGTTCCACTCTCCCCTCTCCGCCTTACCCGCTTACACTATTCTTACACGCAGTTAAGGTGTCTCATGACTCCCACACCTCTATCTAAAATCAACCCCTGCAAGAAGCCAAGGAAAGTAGCGATCCGGAGCGGGCCGCGGGCTCGACTGCTGAAGAAGTGAAAAAGAAAACCAGTACTATGTGTGAGTGTCCAGGAAGAACGATGGAATGGCTCGGCATGTGATGGACGAGTCACGGAGAGGAAAGAGTGGGGAATAGGGCTAGAAGTGTGGCTGGACAGGACTGGAGGAGGGAGGGATGCCTTGTCCGGTAGCAAGCGGACACGTGAATGGTGCTTGGTACTGGGTACAGGTTGGATGTAGGTGGTAGAATAGGATGGATGGAGGGGGCCTGGGTAGTGGCGGATATACGCAAGTGCAGGGAGATTGCATATGGTGTCGTTGGGAGAAGGGATACTGGAGGCGGAAAAGATCGGCAGATTACAGTGGAGAACCTTTTTGGAGTGATGAGCGGCAGGGAGATGATCGGTGTCTTGTATGTAAGCCACTGTGTTTTGCGGGGAATTTTCTGGAGGGGCTTTTGGATTAATGTCTGTTGAGGGGTTTGACAGGTTGGTTGCACGGAATGTGGTGTTGTGCAGCTTTTGAGGACTTGCATGTTGAGCATTGGTGAATGTTGAATTTGGTATAATGGCGGTGGAAAGGTGTGGTGCGCTGTCACAAGATAACCTTAACCGCCGAACAGGTCCAGATACATGCCCAGAGATATTAGATTATGTGGCTAAGCCAATCTAAAGTATATCTAAAGCATCTAATCGTGTACTTTATGCCATGCTGCCCAGTCCGTTATGAAAGATGCGTCTCTAGAGGGGTTCTTAGAGGAGCGCTGGAATCTCGGGCTCCTTGTATCCACGAGTGATAGGACTGGAATGAGGACGTGTACCTTTTGCGAGGTATGCGTACTAAATTAATGAGTAAAGAGAAAAGAATCGGTACTTAAGATAGCACTCGGCTCTTTTGATCGGAATGTGAAACTAAACCTCGAAAATTTCGGTCCGCTTGTGAGAAAGCAGAAAGGCTAGAGTTGAAGCAAAGATAGATTTATGATGAGTCAAAGTTCATGGAGCGAAGAGCTGAAATTCTCGAATCGTCTGCCGCCCCACTTGGAAGGTCTCGAGCTGAGAGACGCGCAACACAGAGCACACAGGCAGAGAGACGTCCTATGCGTAGATGGCAAGGCGGAGGTGGGACGAATTGAGGGTAAGTTACAGGTCAGAGTCGCACAAGGTACCTGTTACAGTTACTAAGGGGTTTCATGGTGGCTTCCGTCAAAGCCGCCACTGTCGATGGGATGGTGAGACGAAAAGAGGTTGAAGGTTTTGGCGGGCGACCGTATCCGCGCCGAACGTGTTCAACGCTTAATCGTCATCGGAGCCGAGTATAGCTTCAGGAGCCGATACTCTGTGTCGCAAGAGGAAAAGGAAGTTGGTCAGACAGAGGCGCGAGAATCGGTTGGATATACAAGTATTTAGTTGGTGGTTGTGGTGAAATACCTGTTTTTCGGCCTTGTACAGCGTGGGGAGGAATGATGATGGCATACACAGTTGCTTTTGCCGGGTAAGACAATGACGAGACCGAAGCGACTGTGGGTGGATGAAAGGATTATTGATGCAGTTGATAGTGAATTCATCACCCCATATCAGTCGCACAAGCCCTCTCGCGATCAAAGTACATGGTACATATCGATAAAGGAATTATAGGCCGCTGCCCCTCTTCCAAGGGCTTCCCTCCCGAGTCCAAGCCATGAATGTCTTGCCCTGAGGACAGTGGCTGCTCTTGTCCTCCCTCCAACGTTCCGAATCCATGCCGGATGCATTTGTTGAATGCAGCCTTCCTCCATCGATTCGTAAACAGGAGAGCATGACCCCGCTGCTTTGGAACCCGCACTCCCGAAGACGAGGTGCGCGTTGCCAATCAGGGGCGTCTTACTCCAATACTGCTTACCACTGCTAGATTCGCTGGAAGAGCAGCCTTTCCCGGGCTAATATGTGCCACCGTCGACTCAGTAACGAGAGTGGTGGGTAAAGTGACTGTTTCCCTGGTTCGAAGGCGGACAGCGCACGCCTGCAGGATAAAGCGAGTCTAGAGACGAGATGAGGAGGTCTTGTGTCGGTTGAGGGCGAGTCAGGGCGTATGAACGGATGACAGCGCAGCCGGCTACCTGCGTGTTTTTTTAAACGGCCCACGTTTTTTTTGGCGGCGCGGATTTTGCATGTACAAGGGCCTCGAAGGTCAAGATGCGGAGCGGGCTGGGCTGCTTGCTGATGCAGCTGCTAGTGACAGGGGAGCCCTTGGATACGGGCTTTTCCAGAGGCGTTTATGTAGGTCGTAGTCTGGGGTGAATGGCGTCTGGGCTTGGACGTCTGAGGGCATTATTACCAGTGCATCTTCCAGACTTCTTCTACTCTAGTTATTCCACTCTCTACGTTCCAGCTCAATTCAACTAGCTTGAAGAGGAATTCTAATTATTATTCAATATGACAAACAACAAGTTCTACATTTCCCTCCCCACTCCGGGACCCGCCGTCCAGCAACAGAAATCAGGCAGCCGTCGCCCACCTCTGACGCCATCCACCGTTTCTTCTCCTTGCCTCAGCACTCATGCTCCCGTAGCTACTCGAAGAGACTCCGGGTCGGGGAGTCCAACCAAAGCTTCATCCCTACTTGCGAAGGTTGCCTCAAACCCGGTGACACCAAGGAGAGAAACACCAACATCGAGTCCAATGCCATCACCGCCTCCTCAAACTGCACAGATGCATTCGAGCCCACAGTATACACCGGAGAGACCAAACATGTGGAGGAGTGAGAGCGCAAGATACGTGAGGCAGTATAGGCAGCAGGGTATGTCTCCATCCCAACGCCGGACTGATATATACCGACTGCTAACATTCGTTCCAGATGGATACATCAGCTTCCCAGATTTCGAGAAGTTCTGTCAGACTCAGAATCCGTACGACAACCAACGGCGAGAACACACAGCGGTAAAAACATGATGGGATGGAATGAATGGAACGAAGGGGGCGACAGATGGACAAAGAGGAGCCCGAGTTGAATCACATTCAACCTCTAAAAGTCAACAAGCAACAATACCACTCCACAATTCCTTCTCAGGGGAGGCTATCTAATGTTTCCAAGGAGGCAGCAGCCGTTGGGTATCGCTCCACCGAATACCGTGAGGCGCAGCTATCAAGTGACTGTGGACGCATAATAAAGACTGAGACAGTTCTTAATCCACACGAAGGGCGAGGAAAGTCTTCGAGTGGCAGAACGCGTCAGGCGGCGTGGACGGACAATCGCGAGACACGGCGGATCCCGCATGAGGGCAACCGAGGTCAGCTCAGCAGCAACATCAACTCTCTGGCCAGTTGTGCTTCAGTCGGAAAGGAATGACGGTCATCTGATAGCGGCGAAGACGATTCGGAGTAGAATGAAGGAGTAGGGGAGGAGTCTCAGCAGGGCGTTTCTGGTGTATGGAGAATTGTGCTCCATTCAGAGTCAATAACTCGTAAACCTACAAATATTATAATTACATCATGAACATATCTCCGAGAACATGCTACCGTAACGTGTGAGGTGACAATGGTTGCGTAGAGTTGAGGTGTTCCGTCAGTTAAAAGTTCAGCGAAGATCTGCGTTGCCGAGAAGATGGCACGTGATCATCCCGAACAGGCATAGTCCGTGCTTGAACACAAGCGAGAATGCACACTCGATGACAGCAAATTCGCTTCACGAACATCAAAACGGCGACGACCTCAACAGCCCTCCGACCAGCGGCACCACAACACCCACGTCGCATTCATGGCTGTCGGCAAGAACAAGCGTCTCTCCAAGGGAAAGAAGGGTCTTAAGAAGAAGACCGACCCCTTCGCGAAGAAGGATTGGTACAATGTTAAAGCCCCAGGAACTTTCCAAATTAGAGAGTGAGCATTTCCCCGCTCCACACTACAACCACAAATCTATCTCAATAGGAGCTACACTGATCACTGGATGACAATAGTGTCGGCAAAACCCTCGTAAACCGAACAACCGGTCTGAAGAACGCAAACGACGCTCTCAAGGGTCGCATATTCGAAGTCTCGCTCGCCGACCTCCAGAAAGACGAAGACCATGCCTTCCGCAAAGTCAAACTACGAGTCGATGAGGTACAGGGCAAGAACTGCCTGACCAACTTCCACGGCCTCGACTTCACGTCCGACAAGCTCCGCTCCCTCGTCCGCAAGTGGCAAACCCTCATCGAGGCCAACGTTGTCGTCAAAACGACCGATGACTACCTCCTCCGTCTCTTCGCCATCGCCTTCACCAAGAGGAGGCCGAACCAGATCAAGAAGACGACATATGCTGCTTCATCTCAGATTAGGGCGATCAGGAAGAAGATGACGGAGATCATGACGAGGGAGGCTAGCAGCTGCACGTTGGCTCAGTTGACACAGAAGCTCATTCCGGAGGTCATTGGTCGTGAGATCGAGAAGGCGGCTCAAGGCATCTATCCTCTTCAGAATGTTTGTTGTTGGAATTATTTGGGTAATGGGCAGATGGCTAATTTGGGTTAGGTCCATGTACGAAAAGTCAAGCTCTTGAAGGCACCCAAGTTCGACCTGGGCGCTCTTCTTGGTCTCCACGGTGACTCAAACGTCGATGACCAAGGCCAGAAGGTATGTCGAATCTCTTTCAAGTCCACCCCCCTCACCAACAGCATCATTATATGGAACATTTCTGATGGTAAATGACAGGTCGAGAAGGAGTTCAAGGAACAGGTGCTGGAGAGCGTTTAGACGGGCATGGTTGAATGGGCTATGGGTCTATCTGGTTCTTTTCAACTTGTTCGACACGGTATGGGCATCCAAAAGGTGTTATGTTTACATTTGAATGAATAAGCATAACCCTTGATTTCATCTAGGTGGTCGTGATGGCGTGTGTAGGTTCGAAGATCGAGCATAGCTGTGTTCATGTGCTGGTGCGGAAAGATACTAACCCAAAGTGAATTCACAACATGATCTTCAGATGAAATCTTAAATCCTAGTAGAAGCTCTTGGCTTCCTTGTCCTTTGCCTAAGGCGAATAGCTGCTGAAACACCATTGTCGATTCACACTCTGCACCTCTGTCCCCAGCACCCAGCCTACCCATGTGTACTCTGCTTGTTCTCATGACATGAAGTCAGCACCATTTGGGATCGACACTTCACAGCGTCGTCGGACTCCTTTTCCGCATCCAACCCCAGGTTTTGACTCCAACCCACCCCTGACCTGGTCAAATACAACACCGCCGATTGGATTGACTTCACTCCGGCTGCAGAGTCGTGTTTTTGCTGTTCTCCGGATCCCATGTTTAACTTCGGCCTCTCAGGTCTCCCAAGGCTATGACCTTGCCTCAGTAGCCGTGTTTTTGGATATATGTCCTGGTCGTTGATAGACACGCCGCAAGACATGGGTATACTTAGGTCGTGCAATATGTAGACTACTTCTTGTTTCGAGCTAGATGCTATAGTGGAAATGACGTCTGAGCCCAAAAACGTGTTTCTGGAGAATGTAAGATGATGTATGTGGGACATGGGTTTGGCGTGAAAGGTATTCTGGCATGCGAGGTCATTACTCCCTGGCAACGCAGTGTACTGTATAGTAGACATGTACTAGAGCATGCAGTACTGAGGACAGGGACTGATGAGGATGAGGATGAGGATCGAGATGGGGCGGAGTGTCGTGACCTCCAACCCCGTATGTAATCTTCTGACCACGCAATTTTGGCTGTACATTAAATTTTGACCGCGCGCTAAGGAGTCTCTGCTACGGCAATTGTGACAAAGATATGAGGAAATATCAAGTACACCTTCCCGGCCGGGAGGCTCGGGGCGAGGATCCTTCCGGGCTGTGCCGAATCTGCACTCACACCGTCACTCCCAATCCTCCGCAAGATAGCAGAGAAAGTACTCCTCAGAAACACTAATTTAGCTACTCATGGCGTACAACGTGGAAGTGGAGTCTCTCCTAAGGTATGTAGGGCATGAGTCATGTTGATAATGGCGGTATATGATAGTGGGATTGTCGATATGTACGTGGAGACCAATTTAAGGCGTAGCGGGGGGGTAGACGGATTGGTCAATACGACATGATACGTATGAGTGCCGAAGGGCTGACCTGGTTATCGGGGATATCGGCGGTGTGTAGCGATCGTCATGAGTTGACTTCATCGGTGGAAAGAGGCATGATGTTGGAGTTAGATTCGGAGCGCGGGGAACTGGAAGGCATGCCTAGTGCGTCACACCGCTCTTTTGACGAGACGGTGATGAAGGGGAACAAGAACTGGAAGCGAGAACCAGGATGAAGTGAGAACAAAGTCAAACTTGGTACCTGCAAAGTAGAACGACGTCAGACTTGGATAAAGGAATGGATTTAGTGTTCACGATGCAGTTCCGTGATGGTGCTAATGACTGTGGAGAGCTGAGTGTAAACAGGGTTTGGATATCTTGGACGCTACGGGCGATGAGTCTGAACTCTACTTTGAAATGTTGAAGGCTGAAAAGAAGAGAAACTAAAGAATCATGTATCAAGAAGTTCAGCTTGTGAGGATTTGTAATGACGCGGGATGGTGTTGAAATGTGAATTCGAAGTCTATTCTGTTACGCTGAGCCGCGAATCCGAGGGTGCTATCAATGAACTCAGCACTAACCTCCAATACCAATCCATCCTAATCAGATAATCATATGCTCTGTTTGAACTTCACGCATTCACGTGACCATCGATGCATGAGCTCCACTCCCGCTCCACCGCTACCGACCTTTCCGCATAGTCTTGGGTCCATCTAGTCCCTCTCTCCTCCGGATCCTGACTCTCACATCGCCCTTAGGTATCTTCATGCTCGATCCATCTACCGCCTCAGGAATCTTCCAAACACCTGGTTCACTCTTCTTTAGCGGCTGAATCCCTTGATTTTGACCTGCAGCTGCAGTTTGAGCAGCCTGGATCTGATCGAATAGTGACTTTTTTGGCGGAGCATTCATATCCCAGAGCTGTGTTATTCCTGCTATAAATGCCGTTACCAGTGCAGTAGTAAGCTCTGTCTGCGGTTCGTCGATTGTGGTGATTGATGGAGGTGAATGCAGGAAGCGATCTAGTTTGTATTGCGAGGGTGAAAGATAGTTTGCCGAAGATGTGTTTATCAGCATTTTACTAAGGCCAATGCCGATATATTCACCCTTGCCGACCTCCCATTTGTCCTGAACGCCTGGTCTCGTGTCTTCTGTCTCCGTGATCGTTACTGGTTTGGTGATGACTACGGTGGTAAGTGGGGCAGAGTGCAGGCGTCGTGCTTCACTGATGCAGGATTGGAGATATGGGAAGGTGGAAGGTGGAGAAGAGGAGCTGAATGTGATCTCTGGGGGAGCTGGGAATGAGGGGTGGATGCTCGGTGGTTGAATGGCTTCAGCTAAGTCCTTCGTCTCTTCTCTAATTTTTTCAAGCGGTGTGGACTCCCCGTCCTGTGTAATGTCCTTCGAGGAAGCGATTGGCGCAGACGAAGAGTAGACATATATGAGAGTCCAGAATGCCAATGGAACAACTTCCGAGGCGATGTTGTGTAGGAGCTCAAGTGTGACGGCGGCTCTAGCATGTGTGGGTAGATCATGTTGTGAGAATAGACCGTTCAACTCAGTGAGAGGTGTGGGAGTTTCGGCGTCCGTTTCTGATTCTCCGCTCTCGTTCTTGTTGTCATGCTTGACCCTCTTGACGGGATGTTTAGAAAGCTCATTGTAGAACCTTGTCAGGTTATACAAAAGCCTCTTCCTCGCTAGACTAGCACCCGGAAGCCCTGGGATTGGAAACCATCGCGGATACCCTAAAGCCAGGGCATAGAAGGACTGGTTGAAAGTGGATAGATCGGAAGCGAGTAGTTGGTATGATTCTGGGAATTCTGGCCCAGTGATTGTGGGGATGATTGCGTTACACAAGAATTCATTTACTAAAGCAAATAGCGCGCATTCGACCTCAACGGTGCCATCAGTAGGTTCCAGGCCAGCAACGCGTTCCCAAGGCATCTGGTCGACTATCGAATGATTGAAGGTAACCAGGTCCGGTAAGGACTCGGAGAGAATTTTAAGATAGGCAAAGACAAGCTGCTTCTTATGCTTATCTTTAAATAGCTCGTTTGAACTGGCTTTGGATATTGTCGGCCGGATTGGAAGATATTTGGACTTGATGGACTTTGGCAAGCCGAACGCATTTCTCGGAATGATCCACGTGCTCATATCTGCTGCCTCTATAGCCTCTCTATTCTTTAGAAGCTGATCCAGTAGTGGTGTCGAGAGGATGACGTTATGTTTTGATCCTGCCAGGCTGTACGCAAAGATGTTCGTAATAGATGAATCCCTAATATCAATCAGCGCTCCATTCCAGATTTCATAATCAAATTCTCAAAGATGAGAAAAGTTCATACCTAGCTCCCCTCAACCAACTCTCTCCCCCAAAGAAGATATTTCCCCAATGATGGACGCCCGGGATCCAATATGGGAGGACTGGTACTTTCCTCTGCCCTGATTCTTTGCCAATGCCGCCATTGTTTCGACCCGAGATAAGTCTTGTAGCAAGTGAGACTCCAACTAAAGAGATGAATACCTGCGGGAGGATGTCCGGTGTCTTATAGTCCTCAGGAATATACTCCAATATCAATCCGTGGAGATTGAAATGCCGAATGAGAAGTGGAATGAGTGGACTGAGTGCAAAAACATAGCAAAGAGGTAGAAACAATATCCTTATAACTCCATTGCTCGCATACACGGCCAAAAATAAGCTGCGAGATGACACCATCTTAACCTCGTGCTTCCCTGGTCCCCAGAAATCCAGAAAAATGAAGTAGATGGGGAATTAACCAATGTCGGCGAGCCAATGTGGCGCTGTGAAGGGAAGCTCGCGTCGAAATCAAATGGCGTCTTGCTCTTTAAGCCATAGGGCTGAGTGCCTGCAGTAGATAGCTCGATCCTCCAAAGATTTGGCGATGAAGTTCGGTGTTGAAGTACAAGGTTGGGTTAGAGGGCACAGTAGCATTCGAGAAGGGCGCTAGAGCAATCGAAATCCTCCACCAGGTCAATTTTGGTGTAGTCGGCTGTTGAAAGATCTTAAAATAACCCCTCTTTCGACTCTACGATGGATTTTTGATAGCGAGAAGTGTGTTTCCACGCTCAGAGGTTTGGTATTCATCAGCTGCCAAGCGACCTCCGTTGTGAGTGTAACCTCAGCCCTGTCCTCGCTTGCCCCGATCCAATCAAAGGAGGGGCAAAAAAGCCTTCAAACGCAAGGGCTAGTAATTCCGCAGAAAGAGTCATCCAACGACTGCTTATCAAATTCTCGATTATCAAGTGCGGAACGCGTTACCTTATTCGTCCATATCAACTTCGGCGGTCACCGATTTCGGTCATGATCCCAAACAATCAGCAGTTCAATCCACTATTACAACACCATCAGTACTCTAGCCAACAGCCCAATCAGCAGAACGTTCAATCAGGAACACAGTTTCAAGGTTTCGAACCACAGCTACAGAGTTTTCCTCAACCGCAACAATCACAGCAGCAGCAAACTCTTGCCCAGCGCCTCCAACAATATCCCTACCAAACCAGCAATCGAAACCAACAACAACCAGCGAGAGATCAACTGACTGGATTTTTCTCTTCCAACTTCATTCGCGGCATTGAGAAAGCCGGCATGACGATCACAAACCCCGTGCCCTCGCACTTGAACTTCATTACGGGAAACAAGAACAAGCTCGCAGAAGTACGTATTCTTCCTCAATCCAGTTTATCAATTCCAGAATAGCTCAACCCAACCTTCTGCTTAAGCTTAATCTTTCCGTCTCATTCTTAAACCTCATATCTAACCACTCCCAGGTCCAAGCAATTCTCGACGGCGCAATAGAACTCCGTTCCCAAAACGTAGACCTCATCGAAATCCAAGGTACAGTCGAAGAAGTCACAGCCGACAAATGCCGACGAGCCGCTGAAGCTGTAAGTCAATTCCCAAGAATACACTTTCTCTTCTTTCTTCATATTAATGCATAGCCACGCATACATTTCACAAACTCAAATTGGGATTATCAATTGGAGATATCATTTGGAGATATCATTTTTGAATGGATGTTTGTTCCCGCTAACAAACCTCCCCAAGATCCAAGGACCGGTCCTGGTAGAAGACACATGTCTCTGCTTCAAAGCCATGAACGACCTCCCAGGACCATATATGTAAGTCCCTTTCCTCACTTCCCTTCCTCCTTACTCTATCGCCAACTCTACTTCTAACTTCTAATAACATTAGAAAATGGTTCATGCTCGCCCTCGGCCCCCTCCAACTGCACAAAATGCTCGACGGCTTCTCGGACAAATCCGCCACCGCCGTCTGCACATTCGCCTACTGCGAGGGTCCAGGTCACGAGCCTGTGCTTTTCCAGGGAAAGACGGATGGGAAGTTAGTAGCTAGTCGGGGAAGTACTGTTTTTGGTATGTTAGCCTCTATTTTCTCTTTCATAATACCTTCTCGCGCTCGAAGATCCTTACATTACCGCCCGAGTGGAGAGAGGGGAAATACGCTATGACTGACGAATAATAGGCTGGGATAGTTGTTTTGAATATGAGGGAAAGACATATGCGGAGATGGAGAAGAGCGAGAAGAACAAGATATCGCACCGTGGAAAAGCACTAGAGAAACTAAAGGAGTGGTTGGCGAGGAGAGTCGACGCATGAAGTATCACATGCACCTCTTGTTCTTCATGACCTCTTTGATGTATACCCGAACTTCCACGAAAGGTTAGACGTAGAAAAACTTACCATAGATTCAGAACAATCCTTTTTTTGCATCTCACCTTCATTCAACTCATCGCCAGCATCCACGCCCAACTACTGCCCATCCTTCTCTTCTACGTTGTCCTTTCTCCACTGTTCCACCCACTGTTCAATCCGTCCAACATTCCCCTCTAAATCCTCCTCCTTCCCACTACTATCCAACTCCACAACAATCTCCTCCTTATAATTTTCCCTCGCCTCCTCTAGCAACACCTGCATAATCTCACTATCCATATTCTCCTCCAACTTCTTTCCTTTATACCCCCTCTTCTCCAACCGATCATACAGAACCTCCGTATCGCATCGCAACACAACAACGAGATCAATCCAGCGCTCGGGGAACAAGTCGCAAGCGTGCCAGTCTAAGATTACACCCCCTTCGCTATCTAAACCAGTCGCTTCGAGGTAGTCCAGGAGCTGGAATGCGTTAACCTTGCCCATGGCCCTCTCTCACAATCCAGATCTCACTCGGACATTTGAACATCCGCCAGTACAGCTAGAGCAGAAAGGACGTGAAGAGTTGAACGTACTTTATCCTCATCCACAATCCAGCTCCCCAATTCCTCATCTTTATCCTCGTGGAATCCCTCATCCTTCACAATCTGGTTTATCGAAATATGCTTGAATCCCGTATTCCTAGCTAATAATTCCGCATGCGTAGTCTTCCCAACTCCAGGCGTTCCCGTAATCACGATATTCGGATTCTTCCTCGCCATTTTGGGCGCTCGTTGGTGGGGTGTGGTGCGCAAGATTGGTGGGAAGGTCTTGCGGAGGAAATTCTGTGGAATTGGATTAAGAGAAGTAAGTGTAGAAATTGTGCGATACGTAAACGCTGTTGGAGTGCTGAATTCGGGGCTCTGTCGCCGCATCAAAACTTCTAAATTCCCAAAATTTTGACCCGGAATTTTTCCGATCGCAAAATTGTGGGGTACCGCGCTTACCCAAATTAGGCCTCGTGAACATTCACTCCCAGACCCTGCCCACCACACGAGCCCGTCAAACTTTTTCATTGCACCTTTTACGAATCGTGCTGCACCGGATGTGATTCCCGTCCAACCAACCTACTTATAGGTTGCGGAAGCGTATGTCAACCGAGGAGTCTATCACCATGGGTGATGGACAGAGACGGACACGGGATGGCACGGCACGGCAGATTTCTTCTCGTCTAGTCCGAATCGCAATGAGGTTGGTCCTATTATTCTAGAATAAACCCTACTGCTCCCAAGGCAAACTTTTTTAAGGTAAATGCCAACAAACGCACACTCCATCATCCTTGCTCCCATCAATACAAATAAGCCACCCACAACAAAATAACATCATGACGTTGAGAGAAAAGGTAGTACCAGACATATCAAAACCACCACAAAGACGAACCCCTTTGGACGCCAATCTAAATGAAGCTTTGTGGTTGTGTCGGTAACTGTGTGTCGATTTGGCCAATCTGTAGCCCAATGATGCTTGTAATAAAGATTCGGGAAAATAAGTAACTTGTGTGTTTGTGTTGGGGTAGTAGCTAGCTCAAAGAATCCGTCCACATATGATTTCGATGATTATTACGCCGTGAGAGGAAAAATGGAACAAGCAATGTGAGGATGGGGTGAGAGACACACAAGAAAACAAAAGAAAGAAAAAAGGACAGGGAGGATTCAACATCGGATAGCCTGTGAGGAGCCATCAGATGCATCTTCGATGCCGGCATCTAGATCGAAATGAAAACCAGTCCAAATACCCCTCTATCCCATCAATTTCGAGTCAAGATCGTGATGACAGGCAGTTCAACTCTGCTTGCACTCTGCAGCCTCCTGCTTCGGTTTTGTGCCGTCATTCTGTTTACAGCGCGTTAGAAATACAGTAGAATGTTGTTGATCGGAATTAAATTACCTCGTCATCCGACTCCTCATCCTCGTCTCGGTCGTCGCTGAGATCATCATCCTCCTCATCATCCTCGTCCTCGAAGTCACCTTCCTCAAAGTCTTCAATGTTTTCATATTGAAGAGCCTCGCCGGTAAACCAGTCAATCGCTCTTGGGATGAGCTTTTCCTTGATGTCCTCGCCAAGCTGGTAGTCGAGCTCGAGACGCTCCTCGATGTCCGAGGTCGCATCGTCCTCGTCAGTTGGGGGCTTGGGTGGATCGAAGAAGTTGAAGAAGGATTCCGTCGGTACGGTCTTCTTGACAACGCGAGTCTGCTTGGTGTCTAGAGAAGCGTTAGGATATGGCTGTGTAGCTTTGGTGAATCTGATCATACTCTTATTCCGCTGCTTCTTGCTCTCAACTCGCACCGTTAGGTCCTTGCCTTGTTTCCAGTCAATTTTGTCACCCTCGGCATGATCATAGATGAAGTCGCCACCATAGCCGTTCTCTTCCTGGTAGAAGTACGTCTTGGTGATGGTTTTGTTGGTAAAGTACTCGTTCTCCTCGAATTCGAAGATGAGTCGGAAACCGGGTCGATCAAGATACTCCATACGGATATCAGTAATATGCTTTAGTGCAGCCTCGTCTCGATCGGTAATCATCTCAGCAAGCGAGATCTGGTTCTTCATGGCCGACAGCCAGAATTCTGGGATACCCTTAACGTCGGTGCCAGCATCCTTGTTGACTTCCTCTTCCTTGGTAGCCTCCTCCTCGTCTTCCTCATCCTTGGTCTCGCCAACCTTGACTTGTTCCTCAGTGGGCTCGCTTGCACCATTGACGATCTGTGCGCGGGTCTCGTAGAGGGGCGTAAACTTGGCAAAGTACTTCTTCTCCAACTGTAGGACTTCCTCCTGGAACTCGGCCTCGAGCTTGGAGTGTTCCTTCTGGACGCCCTTCAGGCCGGCAACGCGACGGCGGACAGAGGCGGGTAGAGACTCGATGTAGCCGCTTGACCGGCCGACCAAGGAACCGAGTTTGGCTTGCATCATAGAGACAAGGGCTGGGTTCGAGGCGAACAATGCACCAGCAGCACGCTCCATATCCTCTGCGTGGGAAAAAAAATTCGAATTAGCGGTCAAGCTCAGAAAAACCTACATCACGGCGGGGTTGAGGGGTCGCAGCGGAATTTCTTTCTCACCTTCCTTGATACTCGTCACGCCGGGTTGCTGGGCGCGGGACGATATGGGGGCGGCATTGGCGGGTGTGTTCTGCGGTGTCCTGGTCGGAGGAAAAGATAAGTTAGTGACCTTGATTGCGGCGTTTGCGGTAGCCATGGTGCGGAGACAAAATTATCTGTGTTGTGGCGAAGAGAGATCGACTTACGGCGCAGTTATTGAGTCCAGCTTCTTATTGCGGATGGGCTCAGACATGTTGGCGGTGGTCTGCGATGTGTTGGAAGAAACCGCGGGTGGATGTTGAGAGGTGTGTTGAGGTGGATGTTGGAGAGCCCCAAGCGTTCAAGGACTGCAGAGAATTGTTAGGTGTTGAAGCGAGAAGCCGCTTAGCTGGTCGCCCCTCTCTATGCAACCCGATTGGGTTTAGCGGCTGTGTTTCCTCTGTAAAGAGGGCTGTAAAAATGTGGCGCCGAGTGAAAGAAAGAGGCCAGCTGCACGGGTAAGACAGCGCTGGTTTTGTGCTCACAGTAGGAAGTGAAGGTGAATTGCGTGTCGCAGGTGTTTTCCCGGCGGCGAAGCAAAAGTTGTGGGCGTTGACTGTTCCTACAGTACCGCCTTTTTTTTTATGCTCGCTCTGGCTGGTTGTCAGGGCGCACGTGTTGCCATCCGAGCACTCCACGACCCAACGAAAACAGGTACCACAGCAGTCAACAGCGCATCATCCACCTTACTTATCGAGGAGCATGTCGCCGATTTTGGCCGTCTAGATGCAATACCGATACTAATACAAGAATCTATCTAGCAACAGCCCTATCAGTCGTCTAAATCTATGGTGGTATCAAACGCCGTTGCCATCGCCCTGGGCCACAGTTGCCGTTCTAGAACAATGCCAATCGCTCCAAGAAAATTTCGCAAACGCCGCTTCCCTAAACAGGTCCCCCCGAGCTCCAAAAAAAAATAGAAGGCGAACCTGTAAAATTCAAGGGTTGTTGGGCCTTCAGAAATTTCTTTCACCCCAGGTATGTCGGCTGCGAATCATGCATATCAGTAAGAGTGAGTGCGCTTGAGACGCGTCGTAGCCACCGCCGCCACAGCTGCCGAGAGCGCCCCGATGAACAGACAAACGGCGATCCCATTCGGGCCGTCGGTGGAATTGGTGTCGTCCGGGTGAGCCTCCTTGGCGAGCTCCGGGCTCTTGCCAGGCTCGAGAATTGAAAACACGATCCAGGAGATAAAGGTGCCAACGAATTGAGGGAGAGTCGTGTAAAGGTTCAGGATGCCGAGATAGATGCCTGAGCCTTCGCCTGTCGAGTTCTGGGGGGGTTCCTCAGGGCCATGGTTCAGATGAAGCTGGACGGGAGTCTCGAGTTCAATGGAGTCGCGAGTAAAATGGCCATAAACGTGGTTGTTGGAGGACGAGAGGCGGTTGATCTCCACGCCCATGAAGGTGAATGGAGCCCAGCAGCTGATGGCCCAGGATCTAATTGATATTAGCAAACATCTTGCAATGTATCAGGAAAATACTCACATTCCACAAACAGCCACGATGATAGTCGCACTCCGCAAAGAAGTAACAAATGGCGCCAGAATCATCGATCCCGCAAACACACAATGCGAGATCATCCACGTGGTGAGCAAGGTAGGCTTGTATTTTTCCACCTCGATCACGAACGAGGCAATGCTTGCCGGTGGGCGTGGCGTGAAGTTGGGGGTCTCGTCCTCAGGCGATTTAACAAACCATGGGAGCATGACGGACATAAGAAACGTGATAGTAGAGAACGCAATCAATGACATGCTGCCAATGCGGCCAACCTGTCCCGTCAAGTCGCCGGACTGCTTGGCTTCTGCAGGGGCATCGTAGCGCAGGTAGATCTCTCCAACCCAAGTTGTACTGTAGAAGAGGAAAGGAAACCACCCTATGACCTTATATTAGTAAATTCCAATTGATCTGGGTTGAGGGCACTCACCAATCCATGCCCAGAATTGGACAAAGCAGATAGCTGCAATGCCTTTGGGGAGGTTCATCGCTGTCTTCAAAATCGATGTCAACATGTGTACAGCCCCTTGTTCGCCATGCTCGTCCTTCCCATCGGATATCAACACTCTCTCCGTTACAGCCCAGCACGTAATTCCAACTGCCAGCGAGAGTGTGATGGCAGCTACAGCGGTCAACTGCTTGAACTGCGTATCTCCCAACATAGGCCCAAAGATCTTTCCCAAATCCAAAGCTCCAGCACCATACCCAATCAAGTGTCCCACAGCTACCATCCTGCTCGCCCAACTGGACCCCAGCTGTTGCTTTGGAATAGGCAGAGTATCCACGATCAAACTCCGACAGCTGGCCTGAACCGCATTGATCGCGAAGTCAATCCCATAGATACTGAGTACAGCCAGAGCAATCGTAGCCCCCCTAACCATCTCCGGATCTGTAACGAATGCCTGCACAACCTCCTTCGTCCAGCCCAACAAGAGCAGACATATGCTCACAGCAACTGTACCCCAAACCATAAAAGGTCTCCGACGTCCCCAGCGAGATTTCGAGCGATCCGCGATTACACCAACAATGGGCTGCATGATGAGGCCTGACAGTGGACCTGCGATCCAGACGAGCGAGATCTTGGATTTCGTGAGGCCGAGTTCGAGGAGATAGGGCGTGCAGTAGGTCATTTCAACGCCCCATGTGAACCTAGACGTAGAGTTAGCAGTCGTGCCCTAATGAGGCAAGTAGAGAGCGCGTACTGTAAACCGATCAAGGACGCCGTGAGCAATGCCATCTGTATCGACTCCGACGAGCCCTTGATAGACGGCGAACCCGACCATTGCGAAAGTGCCGGCATCTTCACCTTAATTCTCGTTCAAGGCAGTTGTTCTGACGGTGCTCGCGTGGACTCTCCCTGGGACAAAGCTATGTAAGTAGTCGCATTGGGCGTTCTCGAACCTGTTGGAATGTTGAACACGTATCGACAAGCACACTTGCAATTGAGAAGTACGGGAGAGAGAAAGGTCTTTGCTGGGGGGGATTTCTTTATTTTATCTGTCTGATTAGAGGCCTAGGATTGCTACTGTAAGGGGAACGTCAGCTTGGGTGTGGCTTGGCTCGTCGCGATACGCAATTCCAATTTTAGCTAATACCATCCTCAACACCATGCGCACGGGCCATTTGTAGATACCGAGTACCTGGTTCGCTGATTGCAGATGAAACGGAGTCCAGGTAACATGGCTTCGTATATCTACCCCTATTTTGAAACTTGAACGGGCACAAAGCAAGTACCATAAGAAAAATCTTGAGGTTATTGAGTTCAATTTTTGCACTTTCTTCACTCTCCGACGCAAAGTTGGATCGAGAGATAACACGTAACCCTCCCAGGGTCCCCACATTTCAATTGCTATATTCCGGCTAGGCATTCGGAACGCCCCTATAACCTCAAAGCCAAGCCGTGAAGTTGATATGCCTTAGTCAACATCAGGCCATTCTCTAATTGGTTTCTAAAAATCTCTTGGCATTTGTAACTCCAGGCATCAGTTTTTTTACGAAGTTTTTCCTGCTATCCTTTCGTCCGCTCGACAAAAGTTTTATATTATAACGCGTGAATGGCCAGTCAAGCGTTTGATAAAGCTTGGAAATGTTGGCTGTTGGAAAGGGAGCTGAATAATCCAAACAGGAGAGTAAGGTCCTCAAAGGCGCCTCTAGCCCCTCCTCATTGTCCTTCGAGTGCTCCTAGCAGAACTTCTTTCGCTGTTTTACTAGATGCATCAAGATGAACGCTACCGGCATACCATTTATGCGTCCTCTGATCACAAAGTTGAAACCCCCTAGCAGAAGATTAGACTTCAACATATCCTTATGCGAATCCGGGTACAACCCTAACGACCCTTAGCCACCATTTACCCACAGCATATTGGCTTCCCATTCCTTGGTGACGGCAAATTCAAGTAAGATCATGTGTGGGTAGGTGCTGACACTGTCAACAATCTTGGAACAGCACCTTCAAGGCAATTTTGTGAAAATCCCTCTCCCCCCTATCCCACGGTGAATTGAACAGAGCACATTGATCACCCGCCAGCAATGCTTCACTTCATGAGTAACGTAATCTGACCGAGTTACATATCGAGGGCGGACTCGATGTCAAAGTTCTCTTTCTTCCTCGACCGAAGGCTTAGTGAGCTTAAGTGTTCTCACTAATACGCGTTGGAGATATCTCTTAATCCAAAGAAGCCATTGCCATGTATATTAGGAAACTTTAATTTAATGTCCATTTCTAAAGCAAAATTCTCAATTCTCCTTAAGACAATAGCCATGTCAATCCGGTCACAGCCCGACACAGGCCATTCGACTCCACGATCCACTTTTCAAGATCTACATATTTACGCCTTCTACGTGCAATGTCATCTTCCCTGTCCGCCTCACACTTTTGCCACTCCAACCGTTTTCCATTATGCACTTAAGAAAGGTGAAAATGAAATTTTAGGAACCAGCGGGAACGCTCTGGAATGAAGTTCGTGGTTGGACGTGGATACGCTGAGGTTTGTCAAGAACTTAACGAGGAGAACCTTTTCTTTGTGAAGATCGCATGAAGTACAGATAAGAAACGTTTAAGAAAATAGATGTTGTAGTTGTAGTCCGGAGGAGAACGTGCCTGCAAAGGCACTGCAGCAGCCGAAGGACCATATTGCCGGGTAAGCTTTAAGAAGTTGCCGAAAAAAACAGATACCGACCATTCCTTCTAGTTCCTCTATTATAACATATCAACCAATTTTCAAGGCCGGGCAATTCATTAATGAGGAGTGTAGAGTAATGAACAAAATAACTAATATTTATTTCTGATATAGCACCACAGCGCAGCAACCTTCCAAATTCAGGATTAGGCGGCGCTGCAGTCGTAGAACCAACCAGCAATTCCCCATACGAAAGGTCATAAATACGTAGAATCATGCATGAATTGCCGATAGAATGTATCAGCGGGTCAGAAGGTGGCAAGAGGTAATGGCTAAGGAAAACCGTTGAAGTAAGAACGTACGTATAAATGAGGTTGCGTACACGACTCACTCGGAGACTGAGACACAGGATCTCCGCTCCAGGAGATGTTCCTACGGATCGATTGGGGAACTGGAAGAGGGCTAGCAACCTTAATTGGGATCCTTAAGGCGGCCTTGAAGTGAAAGGGAGGAAAGTGATCAAGGGGAAATGATTGATGGGTCAAGGGATCTGTCATTTAAACGGCTGAGTTGATACCAAACTATTAATGAATCCGTACTATAGGTTCACGTTTTTGAGTTGACTGATTAGTCGGAGAGTGTCAAGGGAAGCAATCAGGAGATTTTGGAATTGTTCATTTTCCATTGATTCTAAGGAGGAATCTTGATTGATTTTGCCATTGCAATGGTTTTCCGTAAAACAATGGACACCGTTAGCCAGCCAGAACATGCCATGAGAATGAAACCGAGTATGAAGCCTGCCCGCTCGCATCCTCTCGTTCTGCCGACTACTCGAATTGGCTTATCTCCGTCTATCGCTCTGCTCTCAACTACCGCCCCCTCCCCAAACATATCGTGGAAGAAATTATATCGAAGAAGGGTAAAGCATGACCCGAACGGAGGCACCCTGGTAAAATTATTAGATCAGTATGAAAGAGCTTGGTATGGGATCACTTACGAAGCTCTTTGGTGGAAGGTTGGACCTGAACTTAGCGCGGACGACTCCACTGTTGCCTGTACTACATGTCAATGATTGCTCTTCATCCTCTCCGGGTATGGATATGACGAACCGTGTGGTCGGGTGACCTTGCCCCAGATAACCCGGATCTTCGAACCCCGTACTGGTCGCTGAGCACGGTAGACATAGGCCACGCGCTTACCGCAATACCATCGTGCCGCTGCTGTGTCGTCGACGCCTTCGAGCTTGAGGAGGGAGGTTCCGGGGTTGGTGTTGCGCTTTCTGGAAAACAATCAGTCCTGCATTTTCAAGAAAGCTAATTATGTGTCATACCCTCGCTGATAGGAAATGTGCTTGCCCCTAGAACGAAACATGTCAGCCCTCTTGACCCTTAAAGTAAAATTCGATGTGTGCCGTTTCTGAAAATTCCATCTCGACCAACTTCGTGCTTCCAATATCCCCAATATACCTCTGATAGCATTGTATTATTGCCTGCAGCACTGTCGCATCTCCAATGCTTTCCAGCATAATCTTACGAGCCATTGTTGGTGTAATGGAGGGTGGAAGCACTGGGTTGGGAATGACTCTTGAAGTCGCACCGGAGGGCAGAGCGGAGAGAAAAAACTCACTTCACGTAGACTAGAAGGGAAGAACATGTCAGCGCATACTGTCAGACGTGATAACCATGGGATTTTCCATGCGGGAGTTGTTGTGATGTCGAAGTGTCCATACACCACAATTACGGAGAAACTGGAGGATGGACTTACGGCGGTGGGATTTCTCAGACATGGCGAACAATTCCTGGCCTCCTTTATGGGTGTGCAAAGGGTATCGAGACCTCGGTTGTGGTGGTTGTGCTGTTTCGTTAGTCGGTCGTCGTCTTGAAGATGGAAGTTGATTATTCGCAACCAAGTGCGGGCTCGCTTAGCATACACGTGATAATTGCCAAGACATCACCATTTTTCCAAGGTTCTCATCGAGCTCGGCTTCAGCCTTCATCTTTCTTTCGACAAACGAACAATATGATGCCCGAACCTCACCTCTCGAATTACTGAGCCACTTAATGATAGCAATCTCGTATGGAGTCATTGAGGCTGTTGACTCGTGGGGAACATTTTGCGAAAACTTCTTTCTACGACATTTGGTATTTTTGCACGCGAATCAAAACTCGCATTTTCAGACTCACCTTTCTCAATGAGTCTGTTCGGAGTCTTTCTAGGTTCCGCACTTAACAGCGAATAAAGTTCAGAACTCACCTATAATCTCATTGCCTCGCCGTATTCAGACTCCTCTTACTTCATTCAGACACTGCAGACGACATATCAATCTGACGTTCCCCACTGTCATCATCTGGGTTCCTGGCGAGACAAAGCCTCAAATAGCTGGCTACTATCGGAGGCGCGAAGTCTCAGGTTGGCCAATTTCTTCGTGTCATGCACATTTGACCACCAACCGGAGCCTAACAGGCGTCTCCGGTCCTCGGAAACGCGACCTTGAGTGGGATGCCCTCACTGCGGTAAGCGAGCATCGCAAGAAAGATGGCCGTGAGGACGAGCGAAACCGATTACAAACCCGCAGCCTTGTCGTGTGGCTATGGCCTCAACAGACTTCCAATGTCGCGAGCAGCAGGTTCTGAAAGATATAGGAGTTGCCGGTTTGTCGCGAGTGCCGAAGTATTCGTGGAACGCCAACACTTGTTTACTTTATTCATGGATGGAATAATATTTATTCCAGCGGCATCCGGACATCGGAGGGGTTGTCACTCGAGGTGGAGCCGTATTGAACGAAACTTTTCACCAGGAGCTGCGACTGCGATGAGACGGAGCTTTAAGGCTTGTGTACTTAGTTGCGATCCCAACGTCTTCTCTGGCTTTTAATAATGCCCAAAAGACAATGCATACCGTGTTTGAAATCGTCCCGACACTGTGCGGCACTACGATGGTGGGGTCGTCCGGCGTTAGTAAACCTTTACTTCCAGCGGAGATCATGGTTTAATTCGCCCCGGAGATGCTTTGCAACACGAAGGGACGCTTAGTGATGCTTGATGACCTTGCTTTTGATTGAAGGCCTTTTAAATCCCTTGTCGGCTGCTCCAGACTCGTTATCGAGAAGTCACCTCCCTCTGCGCTGTCCTAATTCACTCCACCGAAGGTGAGCGGCATAAGTGGACGTCACCGTTGCAAACCGCCAAATCGCAGGGTTCGGTTGATTTGATAAATCCCACCACCGCGCAAGAGCTTTCTTTAACAACCAACTCCTTCCCGCTGTCATCCGCAACTTCGCATAGAACTTACAAGAGAAAATCGTTGCACGCATCTACAGACCTATTGATTGACCTTTGAACGGACCTGTGGGCTTGCCTTTTCTGCACCGCGAGCGCAATGGCGAATACTCTCATTCAGCCAGAGGTTGAGGCCAATGCCGGGTAGGTCGCACTCCTCGACCCTCCACACGACCCAGACGCCAGTTCGGGGCCTCATTCTTATTTGAAGGTGCTTTTCAGCTTCTCCGCGAAGCTGAGAGCGAGAATGCCGAGTCTTCGGCAGGGCCTTGGGGCGCTTTCGACCGCTGTAAACTATGAGGACTGGAGGAAAATGAAGCTGATTCGTTCTGCTCTCACAGCACCATTGAGCTCAAGGATAACACCATCATCGTGGTATTGGGCGCCTCCGGCGATTTGGCAAAGAAGAAGACTGTAAGCTCCCAATTGACTCCCGAAAAACTATCCGTCACTGACCACCATCCAGTTCCCCGCACTCTTTGGTCTCGTAAGTAACCCACCCCCCCACAACGATTTCGCGCGGCCTAACCCTGTATGCAGCATCGAAACAACTTCCTCCCCAAAAATGTTAAGATCGTCGGCTACGCGAGAACGAAGATGGACCATGAAGAATACCTCCGGCGCGTCAGATCCTACATAAAGACCCCGACAAAGGATTTGCAGCAGCAGCTGGATGAATTCTGTGGGTTATGCACATATATCTCTGGTCAATACGATCAGGATGATTCCTTCATCAACCTCCGGAAACACCTAGAGGACCTCGAGAAGGACAGGAAGGAGACCCACCGGGTGTTCTATATGGCGCTTCCTCCGAGTGTCTTTATCACAGTCTCCCAGCATTTGAAGAGGAACTGCTACCCAACTAAGGGTATCGCTCGAGTCATTGTAGGTTCTCGCTGCCTCACACAAGATCTCGCGAACATGCAAGTAACCGGAGGGTCACTAGGTCGAGAAACCGTTCGGTAAGGATCTCGCCAGCTCAAGAGACCTCCAACGGGCGCTTGCCCCAGACTGGACTGAGGACGAGGTATTCCGAATTGACCACTACTTGGGCAAGGAAATGGTCAAGAACATTTTGATTCTGCGATTCGGCAACGAGTTCTTCGGCGCCACTTGGAATAGGAACCACATCGACAATGTTCAGGTAGGAATCAATCCCAAGTTTGAAAAACCATTTTAATCTAGTTGCAGATTTCATTTAAGGAACCATTCGGGACAGAAGGCCGAGGTGGTTACTTTGACGAGTTCGGAATCATTCGCGACGTTATGCAAAACCGTAGGTTGAGAAGATTGTAACCACAGGAGAGTGACTAAATATGTGTAGACTTGTTGCAAGTTCTCACCCTCCTCACGATGGAACGACCGATCTCCTTTTCTGCTGAAGATATCCGAGATGAAAAGGTCAGATATAGAATTTTTGGCGCGCAACTATAGAAGCTAATTCAGTTCAAAGGTGCGCGTCCTCCGTGGCATGCCAGCTATAGAGCCCAAGAACGTCATCATCGGTCAATATGGGAAGTCGCTCGATGGAACCAAGCCGGGGTACAAGGAGGATGATACAGTACCCAAGGATTCACGGTGCCCTACCTTCGCCTCGATGGTTGCCTACATTAAGAACGAGAGATGGGATGGCGTTCCTTTCATTCTAAAGGCAGGGAAAGGTATTATCTACAATTTCTAAAAAAGCTAAGACTGGATCTAACCGCAAACAGCTCTCAACGAGCAGAAGACCGAAGTCCGCATTCAATTCAAGGATGTCACCTCTGGAATCTTCAAGGACATCCCACGCAACGAATTGGTTATCCGAGTCCAGCCAAACGAATCTGTCTACATCAAGATGAATTCCAAGTTACCCGGCCTCAGCATGCAGACTGTTGTTACAGAACTCGACCTCACCTATCGAAGGCGGTTCTCTGACCTCAAGATCCCGGAAGCTTACGAATCGCTCATTCTCGATGCCCTCAAAGGCGATCACTCCAACTTTGTCCGAGATGACGAACTTGACGCAAGTTGGAGGATTTTCACCCCTCTTTTGCATTACTTAGATGACAACAAGGAGATCATCCCCATGGAGTATCCTTATGGTAGGATATCCCACTGCTATTTCACTGCTATTGCTAGAATTTGTATACTGACTCTTTCCAGGTTCTCGTGGTCCGGCTGTGCTGGATGACTTCACCTCATCCTACGGATATAAGTTCAGCGACGCAGCAGGTAGCGCCCCACCTCTGTCAGCTTTCCCCTGATCCCCAGTATTGATATCTCTATCGCAGGCTATCAATGGCCCATGGCGAACTCTGAAAAGCTATGAAGGCATACTCTGTTATCCCTATAAAAGTCGCAGCTCCGGGATAGCTTTGGGTAGGACATTTCCTAGATGGATTGTGCGGATGGACAGGAGGCATGAATAGCTGAGCAAATATCACAGATCGGTTATGGCCAGGCAAAACCCGGTAGCTGATAGACAATGTAACGGCGTTTGAAGCTCTGGACAGAGTTGCGCAACGGCATGTCCTCTTTCTGATGTTTTCTTATACATATCAATGCATCATCTGTGACCCTGAAACTGGTTGAACTGGCTTGGCATGTTGCACGAACGAATGCACCACCTTGCATAAACGTTCTATGGCAAAAATAGAACTCTGATCTAGATCTTCGCCGTTTCCGTCAGATCAGGGCTTGGTAGGAATTTACCCTGCACGAATGTTCGGGACCTGCTGCAGGGCCGAAAACGGAGCTTTTGCTGACCCTAGAGCTGTGTGGCGTGAAAGGCACTAGCCACAATATGTGGAGTTGTCAGAATTGCATCATGTGGGCTGTTAAAAAGGTTTTTTTTTTTTTTTTTCGAGTTTTGAGTCACAGAGATCGTCTTTAAATATTTCTTATCCTACTGGATAAATTGCATATTTTTCCACCTACCTGACCCCTTCCCTGAATTGATGTAATCCTAACCACTCACACACAGTGGAACAGAAGTCGCGACCTCAAGGCCTTCCTTCACATGAACTCGTTGAAGTCAAAACCCTCCTGTTTCTAGACCTTTTTCTAGGTCGGCATACAATCCTGTTGGCATCATCACGGCCCCATACAGGACCTAAGCCATCCCTTTACCTGAGCTTTACTTTGTAGTGCCTCTTCAATTCGAACTTTCGATTCGCCCCGCGTCCTGCCCCTCCCCCACCGCTTCACATCGTCGTCGACATGACCCCTCCGAAAGATATCGATAGCCGGGTCACCGAGCTTGCGAGATCGGTCTCTAATAGCCTGAATCTTAGTACGAGCCCGACACTTAACTTCCACAGCCCTCCGACGAGCTTTAAGCAAAGGGGAAGCTTTACCGATGGCGGATCAGGAAGCACTCCAGGGCTGTCGTCAATATCATGGAAACAATTGAAGCCCTTTGATTCAAAGGATATCAAGGTTCTGCTATTGGAGAACGTGAATCAGACTGGAGTGGACATACTAAAGGCGAAAGGCTACCAGGTGGAGGCTCTGAAGAGCAGCTTGCCCGAGGACCAGCTGATTGAGAGGATCAAGGACGTGCAAGTCATTGGCATACGTTCTAAAACCAAGCTAACAGAGAGGGTATTGAGTCACGCAAAGAACCTCATCGTCATTGGATGCTTCTGTATTGGAACAAATCAGGTCGACCTTCAATATGCAGCACAGCAAGGCATTGCTGTCTTCAACTCGCCTTTCAGCAACTCCAGGAGTGTCGCCGAGCTTGTCATCGCGGAGATAATCGCCCTTGCACGTCAATTGACAGACCGATCGATGGAGCTACATAGCGGGACGTGGAATAAGGTCAGCAAGGGCTGCTGGGAGATTCGTGGCAAGACACTAGGCATTGTCGGTTATGGACATATTGGTAGCCAGCTCTCTGTGCTCGCAGAGTCTATGGGCATGTCGGTCATCTATTACGATGTGATCAACCTAATGGGGCTGGGAACAGCACGTCAAGTTGCCAGTCTGGACGAGCTTTTGGACCAGGCGGACTTCGTCACACTCCATGTTCCCGAGACGCAGGACACGAAGAACCTTATTGGGAAAACCCAGCTTGAGAAGATGAAAGACGGAAGCTATCTGCTGAACAACGCCCGAGGCAGCGTGGTAGACATTCCAGCGCTCATCGAGGCTATGAGGAGTGGCAAGATCGCTGGTGCAGCCCTGGATGTGTATCCCAACGAGCCCGCGGGCAATGGCGACTACTTTAACAACGACCTCAACACCTGGGCAAGGGACCTCAGGAGTCTCAAGAACCTCATCCTCACTCCACACATTGGCGGCAGCACAGAAGAAGCTCAGAGTGCCATCGGCGTTGAAGTTAGCGAAGCCTTAGTGCGCTATGTCAATGAAGGCGCATCGCTTGGTGCCGTCAATATGCCGGAAGTTACTCTTCGCTCATTGACACTCGAGGAACCTGACTCTCTCCGAGTTATTTACATCCACAAAAACGTGCCTGGCGTGCTACGGCAAGGTCGGTTCATCAACCGCATTACCCCGAGAAGAGAAGCTCTGACGATTCATTAGTGAACGCGGTTCTCGCACATCACAACGTCGAGAAACAGAACACTGACTCGAGAGGAGAGGTGCGTAACCATATGTGCGGTGAACGGAATATAAATACTAAATGCTTTCCAGGTCGCCTACCTCATGGCTGATATCAGCGACGTCAGAGAAGAGGAAATCAAAGATCTCTGGCAGAGCCTCGAAGAGCTTTCCTGTAAGTTTGACCCCGGAAATTGATGAAGTGCTGGGGATATTTTGCGGCTCTTATGCTGACCGTGGTCATAGCTCGTATTCGGACACGAGTGCTCTATTAAGCGTGTACGTGGGTCTTAAAATAAAAGGCACGGTGATTTTCTCCACAACTCTCAGCCCAAAAGCATTCAACATGGCGTTTGTTCATCGACATCATTGTGACTTTGAGGCGCATAAGGTTATGGTTTCATTCAGAAAAAGGTATCGGGTGATCATGTGTTTGAGAAGGCATGAATTTGCCTTAGGAAAGGAGCGGCTATTAGATGAGCGTGAGGTTGGGAGCATTATGGGCCATTATGAAGCGCGTAATGTTTACAAGGTCGTGGCTTGCGCATCCTCGCAGGTGACTTAGCTAGATGAAGGCGTTTTTGTTTTAGGAGCCTTCCCCTGTTTTATACTCTTTATAGGCGTGACAAAGGCGATCTTTCCTGGAGAGGGAATAGAGTCGTTTGGGATGGGCATATTGCCGAAAAGCAACGTTTTGATAGAGCGATGTGAGTGTGGTGAGGGTTGAAAGGCGAATGGCAGAGCTTTTCGCTGCACGCTCCTGCGACGTGCATGGTTGGTGAGACGAAAAGCTGGTGTCGCCGTCCCCAGGTGTTCTTGGGGCGTCCTGGTTGGCAGTGAAAGGCCGTGGCTCAGGGGGCATGCTGTTGGCGGTGAGTGGTTAGCGGCCACATCCCGGTCGCGGAAAGATCATGAAAGTCGGTCGCACGTCCGCGTTCCACCATTACAACCAACGTTAAATTATCCTCTACAGACCCTAACCACAGCTCCCCTTCACGCTGAATGCCAGGACGACCTTGATCGAGGTGCCGGATGCCGGATTTCACACGAGCGAGCGAAGGATCTGTATAGCCAGTCGGAGTTTTCAGTGCGGTTGCGGTGAACACACGAAGCGGAAAAGCTGAAAGGGACCGCCAAGGACCCTCACACTCAACCACGACGACGACGAGGGCGTAGAGAAGAGTCAATATGGCACATATTTATGATGTCGGGACGAGGGCGTGGCAGCCTGACACCACCGAGGGCTGGGTGGCCTCCGAGGTCGAGGAGAAGCTGGTACAAGGGGGCAAGGTGAAGCTCATCTTCAGGCTTCAGAATGGAGAGGTACGATATCCATTTCTTCTTGATATCCTTGGTATCTGGGAGTTATAGCTAATGCTGACGCTGCTTGTGACAGAGCAAAACCGTCGAGACCACCTTAGAAGCCATCCAGGATGGCAACGACCCGAACCTTCCTCCATTGATGAACCCGGCCATGCTTGAAGCCAGTGATGACCTGACGAATTTATCACATTTGAATGAGCCGGCTGGTAGGATATATATTACTTGACACTCTTGGTATCTATGCTGATCGGTTTGCACAGTGTTACAAGCGATCAAGTTGCGGTATGCGCAGAAGGAAATCTACACATACTCGGGTATCGTCCTCATTGCGACGAATCCATTCGCAAGAGTGGACTCGTTGTATGTACCTGGAATGGTGCAAGTGTATGCCGGGAAACAGAGATCTTATGGCGCCCCGCATTTGTTTGCTATAGCTGAAGAAGCTTTTGCGTAAGTGCTATCTGAGCCCTGTCATACTCAACGAATATGCATCTGCTTGTTGCATATGGCATATCTTCTCAAACCTTGGAAATATTTGAGTTGATGAGATGACAGAGATATGCTTCGCGACCAGAAGAACCAAACGATTGTCGTATCAGGAGAATCCGGAGCCGGTAAGACCGTTAGCGCCAAATATATCATGCGATACTTTGCGACTCGAGAATCCCCCGATCAGCCCAGCAAAAAGAGAGGTAGAGCAGACGCCATGAGCGAGACAGAAGAGCAAATTCTAGCCACGAATCCCATCATGGAAGCATTCGGTAACGCTAAAACCACTCGTAACGATAATTCCTCTCGATTCGGTAAATACATTGAGATCATGTTCAACAAGAATACGGATATTATTGGCGCAAAGATCAGGACATATTTGCTCGAACGGTCAAGGTTGGTATTTCAGCCGTTGAAAGAGAGGAATTATCATATTTTCTACCAGCTCGTTGCCGGTGCCACGGATGCGGAGCGGGAAGACTTTGGATTGAAATCAGTCGAAGAATTCGACTATCTCAACCAGGGCAGTGCGCCGAGGATCGATGGTGTTGATGATAAGGCTGAGTTCGACGCCACAAGGAACTCCTTGACGACGATCGGAGTACCGCCAGATACGCAATCGCAGATCTTTCGTCTATTGGGTGCACTTTTGCATCTTGGAGATGTGAAAATCACTGCTACAAGGACAGACTCCTCATTGTCTCCCGATGAACCTGCATTGATTAAGGCTTGTAGACTGCTCGGAATCGATGCTACCAACTTTGCAAAATGGACTGTCAAGAAACAGCTAATAACGAGAGGAGAAAAAATCATGTCCAATTTGACCCAGCAACAGGCCATAGTGGTTAGGGACTCCGTTGCTAAGTTCATTTACTCAAGCTTGTTCGACTGGTTGGTGGACCGAATCAATCACAGCCTTGCCACGGAGGAAGTTATTTCGCATGCACACTCCTTCATTGGTGTCCTCGATATCTACGGTTTTGAACATTTCGCGAAGAACTCGTTCGAACAGTTCTGTATCAACTACGCCAATGAGAAGCTGCAACAAGAGTTCAATCAGCATGTGTTTAAATTGGAACAAGAGGAATATCTCCGGGAACAGATCGACTGGACCTTCATTGACTTCTCCGACAACCAGCCTTGTATCGACTTGATCGAAGGGAAACTCGGTGTTTTATCATTGCTTGATGAAGAGTCACGTCTTCCCATGGGTTCAGACGAGCAGTTTGTAACGAAGCTGCATCACAATTTCGCCGGAGACAAGCAGAAGTTTTACAAGAAGCCTCGATTTGGAAAATCCGCCTTTACTGTCTGCCATTACGCAGTGGATGTCACATACGAGTCTGATGGCTTCATAGAAAAGAACAGGGATACTGTGCCTGACGAGCATATGGATGTCCTGAAAAAATCGACGAACAAATTCCTTGCAGAAGTTTTGGAAGTTGCTAATTCGATTCGAGAAAAGGAGACCGCAGCCACTGCATCCGCCAAACCAGGTGCCGCCATTTCCGCTGGACGAAGGATAGCTGTGAACAGGAAACCTACCCTCGGAGGCATTTTCAAGTCGTCTTTGATCGAGCTCATGGCGACCATCAACTCGACTGATGTTCACTATATTCGATGTATCAAGCCGAACGAAGCCAAGGAAGCATGGAAATTTGAAGGCCCTATGGTTCTTAGCCAGCTCCGAGCTTGTGGTGTCCTCGAGACTGTCCGAATCAGTTGTGCCGGTTATCCTACGAGGTGGACATACGAAGAGTTCGCTCTGCGGTACTACATGTTGGTGCCATCCTCTTCATGGACTCCAGAAATCCGCGATATGGCCAAGGAAATTTTGCGAAGAGCGTTGGGTGCTGGCAAGAATGACGGAACTGATAAGTACCAGATGGGTCTGACCAAAATCTTCTTCCGAGCTGGTATGCTCGCGTTCCTTGAGAACTTGCGAACGGCACGACTTAACGAAGCCGCCATTATGATCCAGAAGAACCTCCGGTGCAAGTACTATCGACGCAAGTATCTCGAGACTCGGGATTCGATTGTTGCTTTGCAATCTTTGGCAAGGGGATATATCCAGAGGGAACGCGCAGAGGAAGCCAGACAGATCAAGGCTGCAACTACGATCCAGAGAGTCTGGCGTGGATCGAAAGAGAGGAAGAAGTACCACGTTGTCCGCAACAGTGTTATTCTCTTCCAGGCCACCGCAAAGGGTTACTTGTGCCGAAAGAACATCTTGGATACCCGGCTCGGAAACGCTGCGAGGAAAATTCAGCGCACCTGGCGATCGCAGAGGTCACTCAAAGCTTGGAGACAATATAGGAAAAAGATTGTCATCATCCAGAACCTCTGGAGAGGAAAGCAGGCCCGTCGTCAATACAAGGTTTTGCGCGAGGAAGCCCGTGATCTCAAGCAGATCTCTTACAAGCTGGAAAACAAGGTCGTCGAACTTACACAGTCTTTGGGTACGATGAAGGCACAGAACAAGGCGCTGCAATCGCAAGTCGACAACTACGAAGGTCAAATCAAGTCATACAAGGAGCGAAGCCGCGCTCTCGAGACCCGGCAAAAAGAGCTCCAGGCCGAAGCCAACCAAGCTGGTATCACCGCTGCCAGGTTGGGCGCTATGGAGAACGATTTCAAGAAGCTGCAGTCTAACTACGACGAGAGCACCGCCAAGATGCGACACTTGCAGGAGGAAGAGAAGCAGCTCCGCGAGTCGCTTAGGAAGACAACTGATGAGCTTGAACAAGCTAAGAGGCGGAGCAATGTTACTGAGTCTGAGAAGCTGTCTCTCCGACAACAACTCGTAGAGTTGCAAGATCAAGTCGAGATGCTCAAGCGCAACGGACCGATCAATGGCGAGATGGCCAATGGACATGGCCCGATGGCTGCCAGCAGTTTGATCAACCTCGTCTCGTCCAAGAAGCCCAAGAGGCGGAGTGCTGGCCCTGACCGCGGCGACTTGGATCGCTTCAGCCAAACTTACAGCCCACGACCAGTGTCTATGGCGATTGGATCCACCATCCACCGACAGAACCTCTCTGGCTCAACGTTCAATCCTAATATGGACAATGTCGAGCTTGAGCTTGAGAATATCCTGGCTGACGAGGATATGCTGAACGACGAAGTTACTCTTGGCCTCATCAGGAATCTCAAGATCCCATCACCTACCACTACACCACCGCCCACCGACAAGGAGGTTCTCTTCCCCGCCTACCTCATCAACCTCGTCACCTCCGAGATGTGGAACAATGGCTTCGTCAAGGAGTCTGAGCGCTTTCTCGCCAACGTCATGCAATCTATCCAGCAGGAGGTTATGCAACATGATGGCGACGAGGCGATCAACCCCGGCGCCTTCTGGCTCTCCAACGTCCACGAAATGCTCTCCTTCGTCTTCCTCGCAGAGGACTGGTATGAGCAACAGAAGACTGACAACTATGAGTACGATAGGTTGTTGGAGATCGTCAAGCATGATCTTGAGAGTTTGGAGTTCAACATCTACCACACATGGATGAAGGTGCTCAAGAAGAAACTGCACAAGATGATTGTGCCGGCGATTATCGAGTCGCAATCTCTGCCCGGCTTTGTCACAAACGAGAGCAACAGATTCCTCGGCAAGTTACTTCAGACCAACAATGCCCCGGCTTTCAGCATGGACAACTTGCTCAGCTTGCTAAACAACGTGTACAAGGCGATGAAGGCGTACTACCTCGAGGATTCGATTATCACGCAGACAGTGACGGAGCTCTTGAGACTTGTCGGTGTCACAGCCTTCAATGACCTGCTCATGAGGCGAAACTTCCTCTCCTGGAAGCGTGGTCTCCAGATTAACTACAACATCACTCGGATCGAAGAATGGTGCAAGTCGCACGACATGCCCGAAGGCACCCTGCAACTGGAGCATCTTATGCAGGCCACCAAACTCCTTCAGCTTAAGAAGGCTACCCTCAACGATATTGAGATCATTCAGGATATCTGCTGGATGTTGTCCCCCAACCAGATTCAGAAGCTGCTGAATCAGTACCTGGTTGCGGACTACGAGCAGCCAATTAACGGAGAAATCATGAAGGCCGTGGCGTCAAGAGTCACGGAGAAGAGTGATGTGTTGCTTTTGACGGCCGTAGATATGGAGGATAGTGGACCATACGAGATCGCGGAGCCGCGCGTCATCACAGCTTTGGAGACCTACACGCCATCTTGTGAGTACATACGCTTTCCGCAATTGAAACACATGTGTATTAATTCTTTCCCAGGGCTCCAAACTCCTCGCCTAAAGCGCCTAGCGGAAATTGTCTCTCAGCAGGCGATTGCGCAGCAAGAGAAGTTGGAGTATGAGCAGGACCATACTAACGGCGATGGGTTGAATGGCCAGCCGCTCATTGAAGAAGAAGTCGTCGCATAGAGAATGACGGGCTTGTTTTTGGGGACACGCAAGTTCTGTGTTTTTCTCCTTTTTTTTCCGGTCGAATCATACTAGAGATGCGAGATGAAACCTGTAGTGTGTAGGCATAGGATGTTTGGGTAATATCTTGCGCTTCTGAGCTTTTTTGCTCCCTTTTATGGTTGGGGAGAAAACTTCTCTCGAGTTTTCGATACCGAGGGTTTAAGTTATTTGGTGGGTTGAGGGGATGGGTGAGAGAGATGGAGGGAAGATGTAACTAGACGCTCTGTTGGTTTTGGTAGCGGCTCTATCTCGTGGGACGGGGAGGGAAGATGAGAATTTTCTGTGAATACT
The DNA here is from genome assembly GCA_010093925.1 of Zopfia rhizophila CBS 207.26. Classification (NCBI taxonomy): domain Eukaryota; kingdom Fungi; phylum Ascomycota; class Dothideomycetes; family Zopfiaceae; genus Zopfia; species Zopfia rhizophila. Next base: position 1,412,509 of record ML994637.1, read on the forward strand.
TTTGGGTGAGTGTGGGTGTGGTAGTTTAATGAATGTGAATGTGGCTACGGTTGGTTGATATTTTCGTGCATGTCTCAGCATGGTGATAAAAAAGCTCTGTTTGCCTCCTGTATGTGACCGTCTTCTGGTGCTGTTTGGTTGTGGCTTGGCATGTGGCTCGTAAGAGTGATTGCTCAAGTCGGATTCATGGCACGTGAGCCCATCACAACCCTCTCTTCGCTTCAGCCTCCTAGCAATCAATGATCAACCTTCTGCCTTGCGGCTGCTGACAGACCGATGACGACGACAACTACTTCGAACATCACTTCTAAGACATATCTAAGTATCATGCGTCGCCATCAGCGGAAAAGTGGATCGCCAATCCCTAGGGTTTGAGAGCGTTGCGGTTTCTGCTAAGCCACGACGTCCCTAGTGACAGCAAACTACTGCACTAGGCTGTTGACCTCTCGAACGGTGACAACAGACGTGCATTTCTTGAAACTCCAAGTCCTATTCACACAGGTGGTTGAGCAAATATCAAACGTGGATTTTGGCTCAATTTCGGCTTATGATAACCTTTTTTGCCTCGGGCATCTATTTCTGAATAATGGCCAATTCTGCTGCTCTCACCTGTCCTTGCTGCCCTTTCACAGTTCTTCCTTCTGACACTTATGTTCTTCAACTCCATTTTGAGCAACTGCATACACCTGATTCTCCCTTCAAGGTCGAAAATGACCCAGAGCCGCTACCACCATCGCTGCCACCAAGGCCTTCCTCAAGCCGACCAAAACACGTGGACGCGGACACACCTTCCGACTCTGAAGATGAAAACAGTGTTCTCTGCCCCGAGCCTGACTGCGAGGAGCTTGTTCCTCTCGATGAATTCAACGAACATCTCGACCTGCACACTGCAGAATCATTAACTTTCGACGAAGCTACTGGAAAGTATCATCATCAACCAGCCGGCAAGATGCAGGCCTTAACATCAACTACTACTGGATCATCGAAAATACCTTCATTCCTAGAGCAGAATTTCAGTGCTGAGTTACCGGAGGCTCTGAGAAATCAACATGGTGGACGCAAGTTGAAGAAAAAGACAAGGGGCAGGGGAGACTCGAGTGGCAGTGGGAAGAGCACGCTCAGTAGGAGTATTCTCAGCTTCAATCCCTTTGCAAAAGTGAATAAGATTGTCAAGCCACCGGCCAGCTCTGTTCGACTTGGTGTAAGTTTGTCTCTATTCTCATTGCCCCATCATACACTCATTCTGCTTCAGAGAGCTGAGCTCGGTCCACATGCTTGGGAAGATCGAATGCCCAAGTGGTTGCACAAGCAGCTAGAAGACGGACAAAAGGTCACTGTCGTCAACCGCATTGGTCGAGATGGCCGTCTCATCAAGCAAGAGCAGGTGCAGAACGAGACTCCTGGAGTCATTCCCATCCTCGCCCAGCTCTCCGCCCTGGATCGCTCTGTCAAGGAAGCCTACTACTGCCACCCATCTACTCTCCATATCGGCAGGACCCCCAAAGAGGGAGGCTTCTGTGGATACCGAAATATCCAGATGCTTGTTTCCTACATCCAAGGTGCACATGCCCAGGGCCTTGAAGAGTTCCCCGGACGTACGCCTAATATCTTGAAGCTCCAGGATCTGATTGAGAGGGCCTGGGATAAGGGTATCAATGAGATTGGTCGACAGCAGACTGGTGGTATCCGCGATACCAGAAAATATATCGGCACTCCAGAGGTAGATCTTGTCCTTCCCCATTGCGTTTCGTCTTACTAATACCATACAGGCACAGGCACTCTTTCTCAGCTCTCAAATCGACTGTGCTGTCGAAATGCTCAACGATTCTCCAGACGGGCAGATCGAGGCCCACGAACAGTTATTCTTAGCAGTCGAAAAATACTTCATGCAGGCTGCTGTTAAGGATGGCTCCAATGTTTACAAGACACTTTTACCTCCCATTTATCTTCAGCAACCAGGCCACTCGATTACTATCATCGGCTTCGAGCGCCGAAAGGATGGTTCCTGCAACTTGATGATATTTGATCCTATGTACCATACTAGCCCTGCGATGCATCGATTGATTGGTAGGAAGAATATCAGGACGAGTCGGCCGGAGGTTTTGTATGCGTATCGAAGAGGTTCCCGGCAGTTGAGGAAGCATGCTGCTTTCGAAGTTCTCATGTAAGTCAACTTGGCGATACTGTCGATCAATCATAGGCTGACTCGATTTTCCCCAGGCTTACGGCGCACCCGCCTTTGTTCCCAGCTTGGGATGTATGAGAACTCGCCTCTGCACATCCCCTTGCCCTTTCCCATTCACATATATAGATACCCAGCATCGCCACGTCTATCTAGAGCACAATAGTCCCAAAGGAAATTCATACCATCAAACCTGCAATCCACCCATATTTCACCCCAATTTTCATCACTTTGCTAAAATGAAAGTGAACAGGTCCTCCGCCAATTCCCAGACTGCCGCTTTCTCTACGTCTTCTTCCGCTCCCGCACTCTCGGCTATGACGTCTACCCGGAAGACCACTTCCTACGTAACTTCCCATGGCCGCAATACGGTGGACTCTGGATCGTCGACGATGCCCGCTTTGCTCGCCAGGACAAAATAAATCCTCTCACTGCTGCAGCACTCCGCAGACTTACCAGCGAAGGATCTTCCTGCCCTTCTTCAAGGTATGACAACGCTTATGGAAGCGGGAGTGGAAGTAACCTGTCCAACCTCAATGGTCGTTTCGTCAATCATACGTCCCTCGGTCTGCTAGGAGCGAGAAGTGTCGCCTCTAGTCGACACGTCTCTCTCATATCTACTCTGGACGGATCCCATGTCATTGGGCACATCACCCCCAGCTCCCCCGAAGACAGCATCGAACCTGTGCTCCGAATGACGGGACTGCACTTCGCCAATTCGGTTCCTATCCAAGCGCCTCCGAAACTGAGCGTTCAGACTGGTCTTCGAAGGAGGGTCCAAGGCTACCCCAGTCCGCTTAGTCCAACACTGGAGGCGAGGAGTTTGTACCCGGGTCCGGAATCAGATAATGGTAGTGGCATTGTCCGCGTAGCAAGTCCAATGAGTGTTGATGGCTCTGAAATGTGTGGTCCGTCGACACGATGCATCTCCCACAACTACAACTTCGTCCGATATGAACCGATCTTGTCTAGCCCTAGCGATGCCCAATCATTGGGCCCTATAGGCACAGTACCTATCTCCTCCCATAGAAACGGAGTCTTTACTAGAGCCAACCAAACTAGTCCTCGGGATTCTAGAAGTGGAGGTCGTTCCACGAGTCCGGTTTCCCCTCCGAGAGTTTCTAGTCCGAGGACGGCGATGCTGAAATCCATTCACGAGAAACAGGCGTTTCAGAATCTGGCGGGTCATAATCCGAGTCTGCACCCTGGATTCACGAACAGTCTTTCCAGCGCCACGATAACCCCGCATCAAGCACCCTCACTCCATCCCATCATTACGACCTCCCTCTCTCACTCCCCACCCGACCTCTCACCTCCCTCCTCAGCCTCACCCCCTTCAATCCAAATCGCGAACGGCACAGAAACATCCACAGTCTCTCCACTCAGTCCGACGGGTACGATGCTGAGTTACACGTCTAATCGATCTGTGGATTCGGGATTGTTGGCTGTGAAGCCGTTGAGTGAAAGTCAGGTTGCGGAGTACAGGTTTTGGAGGCCGTGTGGGAGACGCGGGTGTAAGTTTGGGTGTGGGGATGCGAGGATGGGGGAGATGGAGGCGGCGAGGAAGTTGTTTAGGGAGGTGGAGGTTGTTGAGGAGATTGAGGAGGAGGAAGACGGGGAGGAAGAGAAAAGGGTGGATGAATTGTGAGGGGGTGGACTTGGATGACGGCGATTTGCCGCTTGGTTTTTATCTCTGTGCATTGAGTGGATGGGTTCATTGGTTGGATAGAGGGTGTGGTGATGGTATTGCTTGGGTTAGTGTCCATTCGTAGGGGAGGTTGCTGTCTTTGGTGTTTGGAAGGACTTTTGGTTTCTTAAGTATGGAGTTTGGCGTTTGTATTGGATCTTAAGAGCATTCGTTTTGTTCCTTCTTTCAGACATTGCACATAATGATGACGCAAACTCACGATGCGCACGACTTTAATGTTGAACCCAAAGAAGCTTTCGAATCTATTATTCGCGGTCCTCTGAACGAGCCCGTTCCTTCAGCTCCGCTCAGAGAGATGTAGAGTGTTGCGGAAGGGTGGGAGGTGAGGGAGGTGGGACGGAATTGGTGGGGTAGCTGCATGCGGTAATATGTTGTTTTGGAGGTTTGGAAGGTTTTTTGAAACGGGTTATGGGGATGGAGCTGATTATTTATTCTTTTTTTGTGCATGAAGAGAACGTGTTTATCGGTCAAGATGGTGAGAGCTAGGGTTTATTGTATTCGGAGTTGAGGAGTTTTGGTTTTACAAGTACGGAGTTCGGCGTTTATTGAATTTCAAGTTCATTTCTCTCTCACGTCCCGGACATGGTGATGAATGAAAGTTTTAAGTGTACGGAGGTGCATCCATACAGTCTTTGATCCCTGCCTGAAATTGACAATCTAAGTTGCGTACTGTCGCCACATACTTTCATCGGGGTGGTAGTGAAACGATGATGATCTTGTGCACTGTCGCCGTGCGCGGCGAAGTGTATTGAGTGCTGCGGCGTATAAATGTACAATAGTGGCGGCCACGTACCCGCAAGCTCATCTTCAATACATAACGCGCGAAATTCAGCACCACCTCCGTCTTGCACATTATATAAACGTCTATTGTCTTTTTTTTTTTCTTTCTTTCTTTTTTTCCATACCGAGTTTTCCAGTTGCAAGCCAGTGTCGACGATCATGTTTGTCACTTTGGCAACCCATTCGTTCACACCAGACGCTCAGAGCATCCATCCCCACCTACTTACCCCCCCTTAGAGATGCGGAGGCAGATAGTCTTCGAAAAAGTCGTGGCAGATATGGAAGAACGCAGTCCATAACCATTTGGACGACGATCGCTCCCTTTCGATAGGCCCTCGCACCCCATCTTTCGTCAGAGCGAGCTCGTTAGGATGGAGAAGCAAGTCTGGACAAGGCACCCATGACTCGTCTTATGCGCATCAAACAAACAGCTCTACGAAGAAGTCTACACGATCTTATGGTCCGACTTTGCTTTCTATCCTGCTATTTCGGGTCCTATAAGTTCCAATGACTGCTACAATGGCTTAAAACACATGCCCCACAGGCCATTGTGCTTGTTCGTCATTTCCATATTCGCCTGGTGCATATCATGACTTGGGATGTGCCAGTGGCCTAGGAGGGTAACGACCGTTCGTATTTGCGAAAAGATCAGCGCATTTCGGACGAAATCCGCAGCTACCCTGGAGTTGTCAGTTTCAGATTCCAGATCTCCCTTGGTAGAAGTTCATACGAACGAGTCGAGGCGCTGAAGTTAAAGCTAAGGCCCTACGGAGACTGAAGCGAATTGTGGCCACGTGCAGCGACCTCTGGATACCCTACCTCGAAATGTCAGAGGGGAAGGAAATCATCGAGGAGTGTCAGGAGTGGATGAGTCAGGCCGAACGAATGCCGAAATTGCTTCAGCAGTACCTTGAAAGCTGGTTAGCCACATGTGCTTTAAACGTTCAGTAGGAATCATCGGGTCTTGGGTGGGGAGGTGCATGACGGTATTTGGGCGATGAGTACGGCATTCTTGCAAAAATGATTAGGTATCATTATAGCTTCAGAAGTTTCATTTGCCGGAGTGACGAGCGTTTAAGGTGTTTTTTCCTTCTTTAATTGTTATTCTACTTCAATTGTTTCTGAGAGGAGAGGAAATATCAGTCTATGGGAAATTCCATCCTTTGTCCGAACAAATTATGGAAGGCCAGAGAGAATTGAGGCTAAGTACCGACTACCATGCAGAGAATGCTCGCTCAGCCACTGTGTCACAGTTTCAAGTGCTGAGAGATGGTTGAGACAAAACCCCTCAACACACATCATGGAAAACTAGAGAACATAAATTTGGGCAGCACAAAGTAGCATAAACATCTTGGGAACTCGATAGGGTAACATTAAACCTGGAATCCTATTCTTTTTCTAATACAACTCCTGCCCTGCTGACTCGCTATCAGGCCCGCTTGCAAGCCTACCGCATGTATGATGCATCCCCCGTGCCTTCCCTATCATCATCCTCCCCCGCCATTCCCTTGGTTCCCATTCCATCATCATACTCTGCCTATGTAGTTGTATTCAAACTACCTCCGGATATACGCATTGCTTAGCGTAGGATTGCATGTATAAGCTACTGCACACATCCCAGACACCGCGTTGCGTCCTGGTACGCTTAGGCAGAGAGAAAACTACGCCCAATGATCGATGGCCGTGTACAAAGGCTTGACTGCGCGCCCCGCCATACTGATATAGCGGGTCTTATTGTAGAGTGGGTCGAAGCAGTCCGCTTTTATTTCGACGTGGTCTGTACAGGCGGGAAACAGCGTGTGCGTGTCCACATCGCAGAACATCTGCTCGACTTCGGAGAAGAGATCCGGTCCCAGGCTGACTTTGTCCTTACAGAGCTCAACCGCGCTCGTTCTAATATCTTGGCTCTTGATTAGCCTCCCATCAAAGCGAGCTTGAATTGGATGACGCGCCTCCAAAGAAGTGGCCGTTTCCGTTGCTTCCTACCATCGACCGACTGCTATCTGTCTAGAGTCTGAAGCGCGAAAGATTCCGTACATATCCATGGCCTGTGCCTGACTAAGAACAGGATCTTCATATGGATCAGTATCCCATATATCCGGATGACAGCCCGGTTTCTCCTTAAGGGGAAGTGGCTAGCCACCATTTTCCGGTGCCGGAGAGAAAATCTGAGGGCAATGCATCCCATTGAGCTTTTCGATCATACCGAATCGAGCCACGGAGTTACACGTCTGCCCGAGATCTTTCTCATAGGCTTGGAATTTTGGACTGTCGAGTTTGAAATCTGGGAGTTGAACTTGGAAACCTTCGTATCTGACAAACGATTTTTGCTCGGTTCCGCCAAACTTGCTTGTCTTGTCGAGCCGGAGACATTCCGGTCGCACATCCATTAAGGTCCCAGACTTGGGATTCTTGGTTTGGATTACGCTCTCGGAATAAGACCAAGGGAAGGCCTTTCCGATCGTGTTGCATTCTGCTGCTACCTCTCCGGGAGTGATGGCCCACATGTTATCTGTGTTCGGAGTGGTGACCGTCACGCTGGTAATACATATGGCGTCCGGCCCGCTGGCAGAAACAGTGACATATTCCGCCTTCTCCGTGCTATCTTCCTTGAAATAATCGACGAGGATATCACCGGGACTATTTTGGCCGATCATTTTCTTGCCATTGTCGTTTCTGTAAAGGCCGATCCGATCCCTGTTCATGTTGAAAAGGGCAATGTTGGGCGCGCTTCCACTATAACTTCTCTCCTTGTAGATTTTGTCTTTATCATCGTTGGGCGTTATTGGTGGTATGCCCATATATACCTGGACCTTTGTCTTTGGACTGTCATTCTTTTTTATCCAATCCGGAATACTCCGTGCCAGACTGATAATCGTAAAGGCGAGACCAAGTCCGAGCTCGGCAGCGAGGAACATCTTTGATGAAAGAAATTTTGTGTCTTTGGATGTAGATATAACGGTGCCTTTGACACGCGATAAGGATTTTGAGAAGCTTGGTTGATAACGCCTGCAAGGAATGTTTATGGATATGAATACTGAGGGTATTAGAATGAAATCCGGCCTTCCAGCGCATGGCTTTTATATTCAACATCTCTGCAGCACTACACGTATTCATCTCTTCAAAACGTCGTTCAACTGACAGCACACGTCCGTTCGGTTACAGTTAGCTTTGCTGTCCTCTTGTAAACAGATTTCAAAACAATAGTAAGTTCAAAGTTCCTGGGTCAACGAAACCCCTTCATGCATCCGCAGTCGATAACTTCGGTTGGCCGAGCACCTGTGCCATCCACATTGTGATCGCCTGGCATTTATTTCCATTATTAGAGAATGGAACTTGCAACCGGCGTAGCAACTGGAATTCCGAATGTGCAATAACTCGGAAGTAAAATAGCCGTAGAGCTACCTAGGCAAGGCGTAGGCGGCACTTTATATACCCAGCTCTACGCACCCTGTTTCACATCCTTATACTAAAGCCTGACACAATACTCACAGTCGATAGCGTATAACTGTTTGTAAAGTATCCATATCACTCCTTTATCCTCAAAACGCGCTCGAAGATATTCCAACTTCAGACGCAGGAGGCACTTCTGCGTGCTGCTCGCGCCTATCCCCATATATTCCCAACGCTCCATCTGAATCTTGCAACGGCTTGCAATGTAGCCATAATCATCCTGTTCTCTCTGGGTATATTCTGAATCTTGAAGATATTCCTTGAGGCGCAGACATGGACTTCTTCCCCACCGGTGCCTTTCTCCAATTCCGGCGCTGCGGAGGAAATGCTATCGCTCAGACAGATGCTGTAAATCAGAGAGACACAGTATTGGAAACATAGTGATTGACTTTGCAACAGCCGTCGCCCATTGAGGTACTCTATACGTGGAGGACACTATTTTCGGTGCGGATGTAATCGCTATACGAGTATAGGCATGTGTTGCATACCCAGCGTATCATCATCATTCAAACTCTCCCTCCCCAATCTCTGTGCCAGCTAGACAGGATCTTCAGCTGGCATTCTCATTCACCTGACTTTACGCTCTTTTCATCTGAATCCTATTCTACCTACCTAGCAAGCTCAACACCACGCGTCGCGCCATTCCTACAGTCATTGTACTGAACATATTATACACCTTCTTCTTCTCAACTCTACCCAATGCTCGCATAATTCCATGTATTGGTCGCTGTGGCGAGCCTGAGTCTATCGATTGGAACTATTGGACGTCACTACCCATGGCCCCTCGGCTCCCTCGAATTCCATTGAGCGGCGTAAAGGAGGCGGGCCGGAAAAGGTCCCGGTAGTCCAGATAGTCCTGGAGGTGTTCCTTCCGGGGGTGGCAGCCCTGGAGACGGCATTCGTAACGGTGGTGGACTTCAGATGGGACCGGCAGCGGCGGTCTTTGGAAAGAAGAAGGCGACACATCAGGAGGTCTTGCTTGTAAAAGAAGCTGCATTCCATGGCGTCGCGCTGATTGTCCGGAAGGAGATAAACCAGCAAATCAGAATCCAGAATCGTCGAATCCAAAAGAACAACACCGGTACCACCGCCACAAACGCCTCAAGAGCAAACCCTTCCCGAAGATCTGAAGAAATTAGGTCTTACCGTTGCGAGCGCGAAGAAAAATATGGTGAAGAACCTCAAAAATTCCGGCCAAGACCAAGACAGTCCCTGGCCTTTCTGGAGCGGATTTGAACCCGACGATAGGATTAAGCGTATCGCGGAAGAAAAGTTCACCGGCGGAAAGAGTATGAAGGGTCTGGATGATGCTTTGGGTCCTGAAATGAAATGATTCAGACCTATATACCTTATGACCTGGCCGGACAAGCATGGAGGTACTGGGGCATTCAATCCAAGGCTCTTGGGCAGGTGGCCAAAGGCGACATATACGTGTTCCTCCCAAAAGGCGCCCCTCTCAACAAACCCTACTCCTCAGATTGACGTTCTAATTTTTGAACCTATGAATTTCCCGAGTTGACTCGTCGAAGAGGCGAAATTAATTTTATCAAACGGGTAGATGTGGAGGTTTATGATAAAGGAATGCTCAAGGCGGACCCTAAACCATCAGAAAACGCAGAGTTGATATGGCTGCCCAACTTGGGAGCCTGCCGATAAATATACCTATGGCACCCCTGGAAACGAGAACATTGAGATTACGAAAGATCAGGGTCCGGATTTTGTTGTTCAACCTCCAGTGGAGAAATGAGCTAGAAGGGCGAACTATTAACAGCATCTACCACTTATGCCCTTACTCCTACGCAGTTTCCAGAAAAGGTCCTTAGTTAACGATAGCCGAGGTTGAGGATTCATAGGGATTGGCCCGTTTCTTGTTAACTCGCTGACAAAACTGAGGTCGTGATGGTGTTGGAGTGTCCGCCTTTACCGTTCGGTGCTTCATGTTCGGCTCGTTTTCCCACCTGTTCTTTGTCGTTTTGTGCTTGGATTACACATTGCTAAACTTTAAAATTTCGCTAGGTACTCAAGCTTGATTACTGTACTCTCTTAGAATGTATTTGTTTGTTGACCTGAAGTGCAACCAGGGGATCAGCCACTTCCTTGGTGATGCTCGAATGATATCTTACGTTTATTGGAGGTGCTTGGTGCGAGAAGGGGGTTGGACTTAAACCGCATAGAAAGTTTTTCGGCAAACAGCCTTTAACTGGACTCTCAGTTATCGATTCTTTAAACGCATGTATCCAATGATCCCTACAGGTTCAAGACGAATGTAGCCAATGCTCTATTTTCTGCGAAGTCTGTTTTTCATTAAGCTTCTTTACCTTTCTTCTCCATTATCGTTGAACAACCAATGCGGTCTGTTGTTTTGCATCGTGCGACCTTTTGTCCCGCTACCCTGATTTCTGATCTCCATTCTAAATACGTTATCACGGGGTTTTCTTTGTAACTCTACCATCGATAGTAGCCCTGCAAAGTCTTCCATATCCTACTCAGACCATAATAGCAGCAACCCCACAGGTGACAAAGCTGCACAAAACTTGCCCGGTCATAATCTTGGGTAAACCTCAGTATCCCATGACTGCCATCCGTAAAGTTGTTGTTTACATTGCCGTACCAAACCAAATCGTTGGAGCTGGCAGGTTTTAAGAAGGTATCGACAAAATCCAGTTCACCGGTGGGATTGATCGATATCTGTAATTAAATACCCTTGAACCCATATTTTAAGACGATTAGTATAACACGTATATGGTTCTCCTGCTCATCTGGCACACAAGCCGTGCTTTATATTTGTAAGGGGTATCATAATCATCAAAACTCTAACTTATCGGCCTCCATGAGGGATGCTTGCTCACTCATCCTCGCTTGTATTCGAGTAAACATCAAAACTCCAGCTCTTCAACTTCCATCCCACACTCCTCACATCGCTTCTTGGTCATTCCTGTCTCGGGATCGAGAATGCTTCTTCCCCATTCATGAACATGCTTGTCTCCGATTCCTCTTATGCGATCTCCAAACTTTACGTCCCCCCCTGCATCACCCATTAATCTTGCTCGCTTGTACGCTTCTACTCGTGTCCGCTTTTTCAAATCTTCGAGCTTGTTTTTGAATTTCTTCTCTTTGCGGGCTTTGGAGATGGTTTGTCGTTTCCCATATTCTGCATCTAGATTTTCAGGACTGCCCCATTTCTTTTCTGAGAATGCATATGCTTCGACTTGTAATCGTAAGAACAGCTGCATGTTGTGGAAGGACTGTTTATGCGGATTCGGTCGCTCTAAATGTGGGAGTAGCTCTTCGTCTTTGAGTTCCGGGTCCGTGAGTAAGTAGTCTTCTCTTGCCTCGGTTTTTGTGAGAAGAGAGTATTTATCTGGATACTTCTCCTTGCAGAGATTGCAGATCCCTATGCTAAATACATCCTGCCATTTCCAGTCGATCTCCAAACTCCCGCACTCTCGGCATTTTCCCTTAATATCTTTCTTCCCGTCCCCGTACTTGCCCTTGAACTCCTCGCCTTCTTCTGCACCGTCTTCACTCCTCCCATCATCCGCATCTAGAATTGATATACCAGGCTCATACGGCCCAGTTCGGCTCTCACGCAACTTCTTCCGTACACGCTCCCTCTCCCACTCCGCCAACGTCATGCCCTCAGGTTTCTCCTCCTCTTTCCCACGCACGCTCCACATAGCTCGATTATGCGGATCATCTGTCGTACTCAAAAACCCGCCTTTCGTATCCGTCATCTTGCTGAAATCATATTCGATATACTCGCTCCGACCAAAGTTCTTGGCAGGGCGAATCAAATCATTATCTTTTGGTGGTATCATCCCGTTTTTCTGGGGTGAGGAAGCGTCTCTATTGCTCTTTGATGCTGTTATGCTGCTGTATGTGCGCTTTTGACCTGCGATGGGTTGGGGGGCGGGCTTGGAGGAGGATTGTTGGGCTTGTGCTTTAGCTTTTAGGCGCGCTTCTTCCATTCTGCGGACTTGTTCGGGAGTGAGGGGGTTTGGGGGAAGGGTGTCGGAGGAGCGCGTTGTGCGCGGTGGCGTGGAGGGTCGATCTGCCATTGCGGTGGGTGTGTGGGGGGTAGAAGGAGGAATGCAAACAAGGAGGAAATGTGGAGAGAGCGAGAAAGGAGCGAGGATTGGAGTGAGCTTTGAGAATGTTTAAGGCAGAAGTCCTAGTCGTGATGCACGCCAAGACTGCTTAGATCCGATGCTATTTCCGTGGACATATCAGCATCGGCACTTCAATAAATTTCTCTTCATAAACATTTCATCTCACCTCCATCTCATCTCAAGTTTCGACTGCTACATATTAAGTTCATGTCGCACTTCAATTGCTTCTACTCGTTTCATTGCTGTGTACAAGAAGTGTCCAAGCTCTCGAAGTCAGACTTAATGTCTTCGTTGACAAGTAGGACCTCAGGAAAAGCGTGGAGGGCTCAGATATGAAGAGGGAGTATACTCCGCACTCTCTAGAACGAATAAGCTGAGCAGTATGCTACCAAAACCAACTGAAGCCATATACATTCAACTTGCAAACATCTTCAACCTCCAATCTCATGTTTAACACGTGCACGGAAAATTATCCCCACAGCAGTTATAATTCTCGCAATCGGCGTCAACGCTGAGATCCCAACTAGTTTTTCGCAATATCAGCCGATCCGTATCATTCAACTCACATCCATCCTCCACAGTACAGTGACTTACCAATACTTTGGATTGCAATGACGTACAGAGGTCTGTCATTACTTCCCCACTTATCCAACATGGAATATCTTTTGATAAACTTGAGCCTTCCACTTGCGCCGCTGTTGCTGATGCTGCAGATTTCCTTGCTGTCGTCCTTGGTCTTTAGGCGGACGCTGATAGGACCGAGGCCATTGTAGCCTCGGCCGGTGATGATTAGGCATTGGAAGACGGGGGTAGCAAGGATAAGTGTAGTGTGATACAAGAAAAGGTGGTAGTCTTGATGACAACATGATTTGGTGGGTGATATTTTGTGAGTGCAAGAAGGTACAGGAGCGATGAGGGTAATCAAAGAGTGTGAGCTCTATAGGAGAAGAGCATTCCTTCCAAATCCCAGAGGAACAGTCTGGGGTAGATGTGGTAGGTTTCATATATCTGTGCTACCTTCTAAGTACAAATAAGATTAAGGGTAGAACAATGTACGACGACCTACAGGTCTTAATCAACTATATGAAAAGACAGAGGTTTTTCTAATTCGACTATATAGGCCAAGATCCATGAAGGTAAATGTGAGAAATGTTGGTGATAGGAAAGTTGTACTATCCTGGGTTAATGACTAATCAGGGCGCGAATAGACAGGTGTGCAAACTGGATAAGCTTCTCAAAAGTCTAAGCTCAAACGCTAGAACAAAAGAAGGGAGAGAAATCGATGTAGGCCTGATTCTGACAGATGACCCCGAAGGGATAAGATTTCGCTGTTGGAGGATTAGCTTTAATTAATTTCGAAGGCAGAATAAGGAAACTCACAATATAACGCATTAGACTTTCCGCCACTGCTTCCCTTTTCATTGATTGAGATCGCACAAAATATCTACATGTTGAACGATAATTACATGGCACTTGCATTCTAGACGATCGACCATATCGCCGCTGGCAAAAAGCTGTGCTTATCAACGCACAGCCTTTGACAAATGCCACCCACGCGTATGACTCCTTCCTTAACTGTGGCTGTGACATCTTCGTAGTGTCCAAATCCAGAATCGCTGCGACGTGGAACAGTCATTATGACAAACACAAAGAAAGCATATATGCAGTCAAATCGTTATCCCACAGTGTTCCAACAATCTCTGAAAAATTTCCGCATTTTTATTCGACAAATGGCAAACACGCAAGCACGTGCGCACGTGGTCAGCTCGACGCCGATCTCCCGACCTGACGATCCCGATCTCAAAAATAATTCAGTCGAAAGCGACGAGCAAGATCTAATATTCAACACCACAACGCCTCAAAGTCGCAAAGCGGAACGGAAAGCGAAAAAGAATCAGTCCTCAACTAATTCTGCAAATTCCTCGGATTCCAATTCCACGCCTGCCGCCAACGAATCCTCGAAACAGACTTCGTCGACGTCGACATCGGTAAAGCAGCGCAAGCCCAAAATCTCCATACCTCCCTCCCTAACCTCCCCGATGCCACCGGGAAAGAACTTCGCTCTCCTAGTCTGCTCCCTCGGCAACCCCACCCCCACATACACCAACACCCTGCACTCCGCCGGCCATACCATCCTCTCACAAATCCAACAGCGCGGTCTCTACCAGCCCTTCCACCGCAGCCTCGCCGGCGGCCTAACCTCCACCCCAAACACCACGTCCTACAACTTCAACGTCTTCAAAGGGTATACGAAATCCGTGTCTGGGTCACGGCCCGTCTTAGACGACGAGGACGATTTCACGTTATGGCAGAGTCCGTCGTTGATGAATGTGAGTGGGAAGGCGGTTGCGCAGGCGTGGAAGAAATGGAGTGCGGAGATGAGGAGGGAGGGGAGGGAGGGGCGACTCGTGGTTGTACATGATGAGTTGGAGAGTGCGTTGGGCAAGATTACGGTTAAGGATGGGGGGAGTAGTGCGAGGGGACATAATGGGTTGAAAAGTTGTCAGGCAAGTTTGGGGGGTGTGAAGTGGTGGAGGGTTGGGATTGGGATTGGGAGGCCCGAGAGTAGGGAGCCGAATGTTGTGGCGAATTATGTGTTGAGTAAGATGAATGGGAGGGAGAGAGATGCGATTGAGGGGGCGGCGATACATGTTGTGTACGCTTTGAGGGAGATTGCGGAGGGAAGGAGGTGAGATGATACCCTAAAGGAGAGTTAGAATTGTAAGAGCAGGCATACTGTGAGTGGTAATATTAGCATTTAGATGGAGTTCACATGACGTCTTGGCTGGGAAAATGGGTTTTATAGACGTCGGTATGCGTCTTGTATTGTTCTGTGTAGAGGCATCAGACGTCGTCTCCAATGATACCACCATTTCTGACCATGAATTCCTCTCTCGCTTCATTTTACGCGGGTGCTTGATGCCTGAGTTCCGCTTAGACTTGCAGTTTCTGTTTCCTCATGATCTGAATAGCCTCTCCCAAATCCATAGCGCCACCAGACCCCAATTCTAATCTTCAACTGACCAAAATTTCTATCCTCATCCCAAAGTCAACCACAAACTCCATCGTATCTCCCAATCAACGTCCCCTCATCTTTATCTTATCAAAATCAATCTCCACTCTCTCAACCTTCTTCGCCTTCTTCGTAATCCCTTTTCCACTCTTCGCCTTCTTCCCTTCAACATTCTTCTCCACAACCTTTTCCTCCACAATCTTACTCGCTTCCGGATCCGCAGGACTCACTTCCAACGGATTGATTATATTTCCCTTCCCCGCCCTTTCCTTTTGTGAAAAGGGATCTGTGTCTTTACTCGACTATGCGCCAGCATTGTCAGGTCTCAGTCACGAATAATTACGGGAGAGTGATAAGAAATAGGGGAGAGGAGAGAGCTTACTTCAAAAGCAGCAATAGCCTGTTCAGCTACGATGTCATCACCGCCTGATTTCGAGTACTCGTCGGTGCGTATATTGATGTTTTTTGGATCTGAGTCTTCGCGTTCGCCCGTTTTGTTGAACGTGTTTGCTGGTTTTGAAGCAGGTGTCGGTGAACCCGAGCTATATCGCGCGAGGACCCGGGGAGCGAGGAATTGTGGGCAGACGAAGCGAGAGTATTGTGTAGCGCTTGAGACCGGTATTCGAGGCATATTTACGACTCTAAGGAGTTGATTGATATCGTGAGAGCGCAGTTGAATGTCGTTATACTCAGAACAAAGAAATCAAGCTTCTAAGAGGGTACTTGGGATACTCGCTTGAAAGTCTCAAGCACAGAGTTAGGTTGAAGCTAAGTTGAGCCTGATGCGGGGAAGTTTGTTAAATGTTTGGGGTCGTGCGAGGTAATCAGGTAGTGACGCAATGTGAATAATAAATTCCGCATTCGGTAACACACTAACCGTATCAGGTAGATCTTGAAATGCTCGTCTCAAGATCATAGATGAGCGAATGAGAACTGTTGGATCTCTAATTACAACTGCAGAGCGTTTATGCAGGGTCTGATATTGGGCTTCGCGGGGAATTCCCTTCCCCCTCCTCTTTTATATAGGAATAGGGAGAATTGAAGTCGTGAAGCCTCTTTGTAGGGTTAGGACGGAGGAAATTGGATGGCAGGAAAAAGAGGATAGAAACTGATGTCCAAAAATGTATTACCAATGGTATAGTACGTACGCATCACCCTACGCTTCCAAACAGGATCCATTACGCCAATACCCTCTTTTCAACCCCATAAACCCTATGAAATGCCCAATAAGTGTATGCAGGGAAAAGTAAAATATACCATGCTCAATGCTGGGCAGTCAAAGGCCGCCTCTCCTTACTCCCTACTGGACTCTCTGTGTCCTCATCCTCGGAAATCAGACCCTCGAGCTCAAACTCCTCAGCATCCCTTACTCTCCGATCGGCTCTAGTATGCCCATTCGGCATGCCGTTGACTCTCGGAGCCTCTGCATCAGCTTTGGGATTTTGGCCCCACGCGTGAACGGCGTAGAGGTGGAGAAGCATGTTGACAACTGTTGTTGGGCGATTAGTCACGGTCGATTGAAGGCTGACAGAAGATAAAAACTTACATAGAAAGAGGAGGAACGCGATGCTGTAGAGAATCAGAACATATGAAACGTGAGTGACGTGTGCGTCGGAAAGGAGTTTCATTTGTTCTTCTGTCGCGCCCATGAAGAGGAAGCCAGAGGCATAGAGAAGCTAAGATCACATTAGTTTAATTTTCAAAGCCAGATACGAATGCAACTCACGAAAGGAGGCAGGTACTGAAAGCTGTTCGGATCGGAGCCATCACCTGTTGTAGCATTGTTGTCTTTGAGGACGAAGGCAATCTCGATGATGCGAGTGAGACCGGCACCCATCAGAGTGTATCCAAACACAGAGTGAACCATGTTCGAAAGCGGCAGTGTCTGTGGATGCGCTGACATGGCGTAGCCTGTCAGTAAGATGACGATACCAGGAATGAGGTTCCTCTTCGGCGTTCCATCCCTCCTGCGGCTCAGCCAAATACCGACCAAACCAGCACACCACCAGATGATGCCCATGGATGTGTGCTGGAGATCATTGTGGACCCACGGACCGCCCCAGCGATGCTCAGTGAAGGTATTGACACAGCCCCAAGCAGCGATGACAAGGGAATCAAAGAACTCCTGGCTCCGTCCCGTCTTTCGAAGCCAAAGCTGCCCTACGAGTAGTAGGATGGTAAGAATAACTCCATAGCCGATGAATGCTCCTCCCATTATGAAATGCGCCAAACATTGTCCCGTGTGGTCGCCACGGCAGAATCCGAGAGCTGTGATGCCTCCAAAAACGAATTGTATCCAGGTCACAATCGGCATGAGCTTTCCTACAACACCATGGGCCTTGACAACGACCTTCCGAATCCTTCCGTGGATCCCCTTTTCCAAGTGCAGTTTGAGGTAGATACCCATCGTGACCTGGGCAATCAACATGAGCATAATCGTCGGGACGAATTTGGAGTGAATATTCGGTGCGAATTGACGTCCTTTGTGCTTATGTCCGAGGAAGTATCCTATGATTGCCAATACGGATCCGGTGGTCTGAATTGGGACGTGCCATCTGGAGCGGATTATCTACAGAAGTGTAAGCCTGTGGTGAAGGTTGTGAGGTGGTCTGGACTACCCACCCCTAGAACCATTCCCGTAGGGAACAGTATGCCCCAGGCCAGCACCTGCACCAAAATATGAATCCATAGTATCGAGTCCTGAGGTTTCCGTCAGCATCCATCCTCAAGCCAGAATGTCTCTCACAACGTACTATCGGATCGTCGGAGATGAATTCGCCATCTTCTATGTTATCCATATGGTGCTCATGTGCCCTCACTTGCACTGCAAAACTGAGGAGCAGCGACGTAAACGCGGCTCCTAGGGGTTTTAATCCAACCTCAACCATATTGCGTCTCGATGGGCCGACCGTGTTTGTTGCAGCTGGTGACGAAATAGTGACAGTGACTCCGACGTGGAGGGTTTCAGGGCTTTAGAAGCATCCGGGTAGCGTGTCTGAGTGAGAAACACGTGCGGTGAATAGGAGGAGAGGTCGGCGTTTCGAAAAGGACAAAGAGGGAGCGAACATTCATGCGAGGTTGATTGCGATCCTGCAGCTTACGTTACCGGAAAGGTGGCGCTTAGCCCCGAAGCTTCCGAAGAAAATCCACCGTTGACAACAGACCCGTTACGACTGCAACTTCGTACGCCTGAACTTCAGAACGTTGGAGATGGCGACGAAATACGCTTTCAGGGAGATTCCGGACTCCGAGGATGAGCTTATGACGTCTTCGCTGGACGCAATTTCGGATGCCGTTGACAAGCTTTCACGAGCCTCTCGTGATGGATCCCAAGAAACTCAAGAATCACACCAAGATGTGGCTCGCGTTCACCAAGCTTCCACTGACAATGTTTCAAACACAGCCTCAAACCTGGAGAAAAGCTTGGTGTCGGCCCAAGAAAACTCCTCAACGGACGTCGACGTGTCCGAAAATGTTATTTCAGCTAACCATCAGTCTAACGACAACCCAGCACAGCAAGATGCTGATGGAGGGGAGAACAGTAAACGGAAGCGGTATACTAAGGGTTTGAATCTGAATGATGAAGTTTCCGATATAAGAGACACGCTCGATAATACAGCTTTTATGGAACGCCACGGTTCACGACAAGCAGAATCTTATGTAAGAGCAAGGGTTGGAAGTGAAGGTTCTACCAAACAGCAGAAATCATATCAGGAGTTCGGAAGGACAGTGTCGACAGGGCAACAGAGTTCCTTTCGCCCAGACTCTGATCTAGAAGTTCGGGTTGAAAGAGAACGTTCTACTGAAAAGTTGGGAGTCGAAGCCGAATATTCGAAAGCCGAGGACGGACCGAAAACCGAACATACGAAGTCATTTGAGAGGCAAGATTCATCACAAGGCGAACCTTATGGAAGTATGGACGTTGGGAGTCAAGAGCCTGCCGTAGGACTAGATTGCGAACACAAGACTTTAGCAATTGAGCACAGCTCGTCTCAAGAAGAAACAAACGGGGCGGTGGATGTTGAACGTGAGCGTTTTGAGAGGCAAGCGCCTCAGGGTCAGGTATGTTTGCTCCAAGCATCAGATTCTTCGAGTCTAACTTTCTTAGGATGCCATTATTGTTGCGGATATATGCCAAGACGATATTCAACCTGACGTAGGAAGGAAGAACAAAATCGGGGAGGCTCTTGAAGCGCAAAAATCAATACATAATATGGGAACAACTAGCGAAGATCCAGCTTCAATAAAGGAACAGAAGGCACTCCAGGACACTTCCATTGAGGATAAAATCGTAAAATGCATAGATACTGCTGAGAAACAGGCCGGATCACAGGAAGCACCTCATGTTGAAATGACAATCGAAAAGGCGACTCCCGTCAAAGAGCCAGAATATCAACCTCGGGTAAAATAATTCCCTACTTATTCCATATGCCAATCCCAGCTCACCTCTAAATAGAAATCTCGCAGTCCCACGAAATCCCCCCAAGAGACTACAGTCGCTGAACTGAGAGCTCAACGAGCCGCTCTTCTCACTTCTCTTGTAGCACTGCCAAATGTGAGAGAGCTCATCCCGGACGACAAAACCTCATTTGTTACGTGCCAGGATTCCACAGCTGCGCCTTCCGACACAGAAATCATGGCAGCAGCCAATAAGATTGTCAAGAAGCATATCAAGCTACTCCACGAGTACAACGAGATCAAAGATGTGGGACAGGGGCTAATGGGATTGATTGCTGATCAGCGAGGTGTTCGGATTGTCGAGGTTCAGGATGAGTTTGGGGTTGGTTCGAAGGACTGAAGTTATTTGGTTCATGACACGTTCAATGATGATACGACGCTACGGAGCATCCTCACATGACATAAAAATATCTCTAGTCGAGTCTCATACTGGCAGAACAGTCACCACGGACCACGAACCACACGGTTATGCTTACATTCAGTAAGCTGTGGAGGCTATGCACCTCTCAAGGTAATTCCTAACATGCAAACTATTTACCCTAAATGAGGATGTACGTACGAAGGAGACCTTGAGACAGGCACGTGATGTCTTGGCTTTGGTACCGAGATATCAAGCAACGACAGGCCACCTCAGCGAAAATTACCTCGCTTTTAACAAGCGCATTTCATCTAACGAGACAATGGCAATTCATTCAATTTACAATGCCCATTAAAGACTAGCCATCCCATGTCTGAAGAATATCACTCCAGGTGCAATCTGTTCGGACAGATTGTGAAACCACAACTCCAAAGATAGTTTGAAGGGCCTTCCCTCATCCGAGATGTACGAAAAATGGCGTTTCTCGAGTGCCAACTCAAGGGATTCAGTGATGCCATCCTCGGTTCCATATTTTGCATCGGCAGCTGCACACGCTTGCTCGAACCACGGCTTCGCGTCATACCACCACTTTGCATTCTGATATACGATCCCTATGGAGATCAGCGTCCAGATGGTACGCTCATCGTCCGAACCGAGAACACTTGTGGCCTTATTTTCAATTCTACGGAACATCCATTTAGCATTATTGTCGAATCCGCCTTTCAGAGCACAAGAAGCAAGCTCCATAGCTGCCTCGAGAATATCCCGGCTCTTTAGATTTTTACGGTTCCATGAAAACTGATCCCAAAAAGTCGAAAATACGGCACTTGCTGTAGAAAAGGCCTCTCCATGGCCGATAATCGTATCCGATGCGTCCTGCTTCAAGTACAACTTCAGAAGCTCACCTCTCGCCCGGAGGCCTTGAATTGCAAGATTCCTGGGATCTCGGGTACACAGATGTTCTATGGTCTTGAGAAACGTCTCAACCGCCGGCTCCCCAGTCGCGACGTGGACTCGGGCAACACTTAGTCCATAATCAATCCTGCTTGAGTTGGCATTCATATTGACATCCTCGCAAATTCCTGGAGTCGTTCGCGCCCAGACGTAGCCGGAGAGCCAGATTGATCTTTGCGGCGCCTTTACTTCCTCTGCTTCCTCCCGGTGCCACTTTGTGGATTTGATTTTTGTCCATGCGACTCCACAATGTCCCATGCGTGAGTCACAAAAGCTAGAGCATCATCCTCACGTTGCCAGCTGTTGAGAAGCTCCACAACGTATAAGACGTGCTGTTGAGTCTTTCTGTGCTCAATGCTCCAACGTTCTATGTGCTTCTGAGTCAATTCCTCGAGGATCTCGTCCGTGTCAGACTTGCGACCCTACTGAGTATAAAACGTTGCAATTCGGTAGGCAACTTTGACTGTTTCATCATGTGTTGATGAAAGGAGGTGCTCGTAGCCTTCATAGGCTTCAATAAAGGCACTCTCTGCTTGGTCGAGTTCTCCAGCTTCGTAGTCGCTCTGGGCCATTTCCAGTGTTGCTGCTAAGTCCTGTCTATTTTGGTCATTCCAACTTAGGGGCAGCACTTTCTTTCCAGGGAGAGGATTTGATCGGAGAACTATCACATCGGGAGACCCAGCATCCTCTACGTTCTGTGGTGAGGTAGCAACCGTGGGAGACTGGTTATCGAGAGAACTTCCGGGAGTCGCTACAACCATGCCAGCAGGAGTGTGCGCCACTACTAGTCATTAGGAAGAAATTGCGAAACATACCCGAATTTGCTTACTTTTCTGATCTTTACTGGTGCGATTAGCACTATTTACGGCCTGTTCCATGGTCCATTCCCGTCCCCCGTACAAGAATTTTGTCTTCTTTCCACTCGCCTCCCTTGTGTTACCCTTTTCGACCATCTAATGAGCCACGGCACCCGACAAGTACTTCTGCCATCTCCAAGCTTTAAACTTTTCCTTATACAGTTTAGGCCTATTCACAATCGTCATTGACTATCAATGAGCCCAATCCAGCGATGAGGTTACACTTACGATGCATCAAAACCATACTCGTTCTTCATGATCTGCATGGTCTCTGTGAGACTCTTACTGTCCAGCGGGTACAACTGGTGAAGCCTTTTCCGATTCCCCTCCCAATCCAAGTTTCGATACTTAGACCGCTTAGAAGATGCCACTGGTGGCTCAAGGAATGGAGCAGGCACATTGCTGTTCTCCCCGGCCGGCTCATTGTCAAGCATCATAGCATCATTGGAAGACGCATGATGAACATCAAATCATTGGGCAGATTTGGGCCAGAGCCAAACGATTGGGCAAAGGAACTATGGGATGCTTCTGTATGAGGATGTTGGATCGTCGAAGAGTCCTGCAAACCATCAAATCTAGTGCTGTCATAAGGTATTGGGGTTGGCATATTATTGTGCTGTATTGGTGACCAGACGAAACCGTCCGGAGAGGGGATATACAGAGGATCCATATTATTAAAGTGGGAAATTTTGATTGATTGAAAAATCAGAGATGGGGAACTTGGCGAAGTCAAGCTGGCCAAAGGAAGATGGAAATCTTGCAGCCTTTATATTCCAGTGTGGCAGACAATTTCACGTTTCAACTGCCTTTTCTGGCTCAGAGACGGAAGTCCGCAAAAGTTCGCAAATGGACCTCAGCTGCTGCAAGGCGCCATCTGAGCATCGCTTACAACTGACCAGTCCACATTCGTATTCACCTAGGCGCCCAACAACCGGAAAGCCACAAAGGAATAAATGAGCCACGTCAGGCGTTATCGGAACAGAGTCAAAACAAATTACAATTGGCTACCTAGAGGCTGTCTCCGCTCAGCCTCGCCACTGGTCTCTCAAAAGAACCCAAAAGTTCTCCTGGCCTTTTCCCGCTCCCATCAATATTCCCTGCACCACCTATGTCAGGCCTAGCCAGCATCGGATCGCTTTTGAATTCGTTCCAGAAGATCCCTGAAGTACCTCGACATTTTACCCAAAAAGTGCCTTCCAGAATTACCGCCGGAGACAGTCTCGAAGATGCTTGAATCTGATGCAGGTTTTGCGCGAAGCGCTCCAGGAGGCGACCAGTAATATTCTGATATTCCAAAGTGGCTCCGAAAGGTCACAGAAGTTCTGTCCGTCTCTGTAATTCGCCGGGCGACACCTGATGCCCCACGATGTGAAGCAACTGTCAACGAAGTTTCCAAAAGTTTCCCAAAAGCCCCGAGAAATTTACTATATTTTTGAACTATAAAATGTCCCCGAGCAACTACAGAATTGATCATGCCGTAGCACCAAACACTACTCCGTCCGCTTCACATATTCAGAAACAACCATCTTTCCAAACGCCTCAATCCCTCATATTCAAAATTGAGTCGCTCTGTCTCAATCATGGTTAAGGACAGTGGTTTTACTCAAAAGAATTCCAAGAAGTCTTCGACTTCTGGCAATGTTAGTTAATGCCATTCATTTCAGTACTACTGAGAACTATCCTAACATCTGATGATATTATTCTCATACAGGACAAGGGCCAAGGAACTCAGCAGGCCTACAACAATGGTCAGGGGTCAGTCGGGTATAATCAACTACACAGAAGTTGGCTACGTCCTGTTCAGCTAGAACGCTCTAGTTCTACAACGGCTACGGGAGCTACCACAGTGATGATGCAACGGTGGATGCAAGAAGACATGCGGGAACAACCTTACAACAATATCGGTGAAGTTGCAGTTCAAACCAAGACCCAGAATGATTCTGGAAACGCAGCCGAGTAGAGTGTTACGCAGCCAGGCTGTGCAACTACCACCATAACAGACCTCTTACAATTGGGAAATTAAGTAAGCAGGGGTAAGCGCAAGTGCAAGGGACGTGGCTCCTAGCAGCTGGGGAAAATCTTACGGTTCGAAATAATGTTCTGTTGCCTTAAATATGCACCTTCCTTTTTATTTGCCTTATTTCAGGGCGTATTGGAGTGACGAACTCCCGACCCCAGCACAAAGGCTGAACATGTTGGCGACTCTGCGGCGTTTCCTATCATCGACCTTAATATTTATATCTGCTCCGCCTTCTAAATTCCCATATTTTATACCCGTCAGCTTGAATTTCGTTAGAGAAACTCAGGATGATAGAACATGCCATTCCCCCACGTGACATGGCAACCGAGTCCAGTGACCCAGCACAGGCATGTCGAGATGCCGAAGAGACTTCCCCGTACTTCACCGCGGTTGAATTGCGCCTATTCGAGGGCAACGAGCCCACCTTCAAAAACAGCATCGACGCCTCCGACTCACTCAGAAGACCACGTGAATGTCCAGTCTAGCCAAGCTGAAAAATGCGACACCAGCGTTTCGGACACAAGCAGCACGTCAGATGAAAGCTCTGATGAAGACGAGTGCAATGAAAGCGATTTATCGGATCACAGTGTCAATAAAGATCCTCTGGCAGGGTTGGGCGAGACGAGCCCTGACGACGAACAAGGCGAACTCTGCGAGCTTCATACATATGAAAACCGCTTTAACTCCAAAGGTGAGCCAGTTACTCTGCAAGTCGGAGCTATGGAGGAACTCGAAGTAGAGAGAGACAGGAGCCCGGAAGCCGTCCTCGTCTTGACACGCCATTACACCAGGTTCACCAAGGAGCTTTCTTTGACGGCACTGCAGATCAGATCATCGTACATTAAATCTGCGTTACGAGAGATCGTAAAGTCGTATAATGGCGTCAACATTGACTCTCACGGGCCCATTCAAGTATATGACGAACCACATTGCCTGTTTTATTACTGCAATGAGCTCCAGTCCTATGCTGAAGCATCTGACGACGCCAAGGTGAAGCAACACGTAACATTCTGCTTGCAATATATGGCCAGAGCTCTCCGTAAAGAGATCAGCAGCTATGAAAAACTGATGGGTAATGTAGCCTCCCCGGGGCTTGAATATTCCAATCTCTGGATGGCGTTTCGACCCGGTAATCTTCTTTATTAGCGGCTTCAAGGTCATGAAATCATTTGCCGGTTGAGATATGTGGAGCAAAATTACGACTATCTGGGCCCCAGCTGTACCCAGGAGTATTGGCGCGTCAAAGCGGAGCGCATAGTGTTTGATGGCGAAAACTTCGTCTATTCAAAACATCGGGTGAAAGTCATGAAATACGACGGATACCGGCCACTATCTGATCTCGAAATATTTCCTGTTCAGTATCACGTAGAGAAAGAAAGGATAATACATGATCTGCTGATGAGGGGTAAAAAGTATATTTCACTACTCGGTGTTCATCATAGATTCTATGAAGGTCCTGCTTTGATGTTTCAACCTGAAGGTTTGCAGTTCATGCATGTACGCTTGAGACCATTCTCTTGAGGCGATCAGTACTTACAATTGTTAACAGATTCGCCATAGAATCATGATCGACTGCAAGGAGTTCAATCTCAACGTCTCTCCATGTAACATTGACGTGATTCCTGGAAAGGAAATTAGCCCCGCCTCCAACGAGCACTTGAACATGTCGGATGACGATATACTTATCTGCTCACATAAGATTCCCGGATTTTCTCTGGTGACGAAGCGGTGGGATTTTTTTGACGTTCCTGCAATCAGTGAAATTAAGTTCAACCAGGAAGCATTTGACAGGCTTGTGCTCCCCCGACATCAGAAAGACTTGATCTTCTCCCTTGCTAAGGAGCAGCAGAGCAAGGAGCCTCATTTCGATGACTTGATTAAAGGGAAAGGGAAAGGCCTCATTTTCTTTCTGTACGGGGATCCAGGTGTTGGCAAAACCTTAACTGCAGGTACGCTAAACCCATTTTCTTGTGAATAGTCCAAGCTTGTTAACCAGTGCTATTTATTGTAGAAAGTATTGCAGAATACATACGGCGGCCTCTGTATACCATTGGATGCGGCGATCTCGGCGCTGACAGCAAATATGTGGAAGAGGAACTAACTAGGACCCTCATCCTAGCAACCAAGTGGGATGCGTTGGTATTGGTAGACAAAGCAGATGTCTTTATGGAACAAAGGAGCAACAATGGACTCCAGAGGAATGGACTAGTTTCAGGTACGGAACATGAAGTATGGTCGTTGAACCTGGACTAATATTCTTATAGTCCTACTCCGCATATTAGAGTACTTCGAAGGGATCATGTTCCTCACTACAAATCGGGTTGGATCTATCGACACTGTCTTTAAATCACGCATACATCTCTCCATCTCTTACCCACCGCTCTCTATAGACGCAAGACGTACCATCTGGGAGGGCTTCATCACGAAGGGAGTGACTCATGGCAAACCGGACTGGCTTGACCACAAATTCCTAAATCAAGTGGCCTCTCATACCATTAATGGATGCCAGATTAAGAACATTGTTCGCATGGGTCGTGCATTAGCAGCGAGCACTAAGTGCTCACTGGAGCCAGACGATATCCTAATTGGCCTCAAGGCGTTGAATTCGTTCGAGAACGATTTCGTGGAGGCCCAATTCAAGAGAGTGAGTGGAGATTCGAATATTTCACTTATGCGTCTCGGGAAAAGCATTTTTGCCCATCATCATCACTGGTATAAGTTGGCGTTTGGATTTATATTCGCAGCATTGCCTTTAATTTCAAGGTGGGAAATGAGTCCTGGTGCTGGAAGTTTTCTGAGGCTCTGAGAACGGAGTATTATTGATCATTTGGATTTTGGTTCCTTTCATAGTCTGAATCTCGTATATCAGGTGAACATCGCGAGGTAAGACGTTTGGACTATAATTCTAGAGCGTCTAAGTTCCATAAGAATTCATTTCCAGCCTGCTGGACATCTACAGACCAAAAATTATCTAATCCTACAATACTTTTCGTCCGAAAGAGAAATGCTGTTTGTACAGAATGAATCCAGCAGCGTCACTGTTTTAACTTTCTCAAATGAATCTGTCATGGGCAACAAGTGAATGTCATTTTGACCAATCGGCAAGGAGCACTAGAGCCCTCACGTGCATCAACGAGTTCGCCGACATATGCCCGACCTGACCCAAAAGTTCAACACCACAACTTCAACCTCAACTTTCTTCTTACCACTACAGCACTTCCAAACCACAACCATGGCCGAAGTACAGACTCCGCCCACCGAGGCGACCGCCTCTATCATCGCTCCCGCCGAATCCTCCACCTCCACCGACGTCGTCCCTCTCACCACCGAAACTTCTATCATAACCACCAACGCCGAAGGCAAACGAGTCAAGAAAATAATCCGGCGCAAACGTCGCCCAGCGCGCCCCCAAGTTGACCCCGGCACCTTCAAATCCGAAGCACCACCTCCCACCGGCACCATCTTCAACATATGGTACAACAAATGGAGCGGCGGCGATCGCGAAGACAAATACCTATCCAAGACCGCCGCGCCGTCGCGCTGCAACATCGCCAAGGATTCCGGATACACGAAAGCGGATAAGATGCCCGGCGCGTATTTCTGCCTTTTCTTTGCGAGGGGCTTGTGTCCGAAGGGTGTGGATTGCGAGTACTTGCATCGGTTGCCGACCGTGACGGATATCTACGCGAGTAATGTGGATTGCTTTGGGCGGGATAAGTTTAGCGATTATAGGGATGATATGGGCGGTGTGGGAAGCTTTCAGCGACAGAATAGGACGCTCTATGTGGGGAGGATACATGTCACGGATGATATTGAGGAAATCGTTGCAAGGCACTTTGCGGAGTGGGGGCAGGTGGAGCGGATTAGGGTGCTCACAGCTCGAGGTGTTGCGTTTGTTACGTACACTAACGAAGGTATACCCATATTCTCAAGTTCTTACACCGCATATTATGGAAGACTAACTCCCCACAGCAAACTCCCAATTCGCAAAAGAAGCAATGGCCCATCAATCGCTCGACCACTCCGAAATCCTCAACGTCCGCTGGGCAACTGTAGATCCGAATCCGGCCGCCCAAAAGCGCGAAGCACATCGCATAGAAGAGCAAGCCGCCGAAGCAATCCGGAAAGCGCTGCCCGCCGCCTACATCGCCGAGATCGAGGGCCGCGACCCGGAGCAGAAGAAGAGGAGGAAGATAGAGGGAAGTTTTGGATTGCAGGGTTATGAGGCCCCGGATGATGTGTGGTATGCGAAGGAGAAGGCGGAGTTTGATCAGGCGAAGGACGTACAGAGGGTGGGGGCGCCGGAGGAGAGGTTGATGATCGAGAGGGGATATGGCCCAGAGGACGAGGATGAGGAAGAACAACCATTGGTTGTGCCGCAGCTGCGGCAAGGTCACGATGCGGGTGGGAATGGCATCTTGTCAGGTTCGACGCTCGCGGCGTTGAGAGGTTATACGGTGGCCACGACGGTGAAGAAAGCGGTGCCGGTTGCGGGACCGTTAGTGGGATATGGGAGTGATGATGATAGTGATTGAAGGGAGCTTTCGTGTCGTGTAGCTCAGGCCTGGTTTGATAGTCGTACACCTCACGCGGCCAGCAAAGAGCTGTATATCGGAAACAGATTGAAGGAATTCAACCCCACAGCATGCGGGAATTCAAAGTCTACCAGCTCGCAGGAGGACAAGGAGTTATGACGAAGGGTAGGGGTCATCGAGAAACCCTTCTCATACAAAGTTACTGAAGTAACTGAACTAAAGAGTTATGAATGAAGGTTCTTTCTATGAGAAGCAAATCCCCAAGAACTCCCCTGCAATACAGTATGAAGAAGAACAAATGCACAAAAAGCCGCCCAAGCCGCCCACCACCTCAGCACCAAAATATAAAGGAAAGGAAAAAAAGGTCTGTACAAAACAACTAAACTCCTCTCTCATCTCCTCCCGCTCTGTCATCTACCGCTACCAATGCTAGTTTCCAACCATTCATTTGGATCTGTACAAAAAGAATGGGAATCCTGTAAAGCCCACCATAAACCTCAAACCAATCATCTACATATCTGAAGCCCCTACAAGCTTCCATCCTCCTCTTCACTAACATCCACCAACTGCGCTATACGACTCCTCGTTTCCCACGCCTTCTTAGCTTCCCTTTCAAGGTTTTCCATTTCACCAGACGTTTCACACATACCCTTGAAACTTCCATCCTCTTTGCGGATAAGGTCCCACGGATCCCCGAATTCAACCACTTCGCCTTTGTCCAGTACCAAGACCTTATCGTAGTCGATAATCGTCATCAAGCGATGCGCAACCGTGATCGTCGTATTCTTGATTTCCCGTATCGTCTCCTGGATTTTGGCGTCCGTCGCGTAGTCGATCGAAGCTGTGGCTTCATCCATGAGCAGCACCTTTGGACTCTTCAGCAATGCGCGAGCCAAACAGAGCAGCTGTCGCTGGCCCTGACTTAGATTACTTCCGGATTCTGAGACCGGGGATGAGAGGTGTCTGAACGGATTTTTGTTTTCCGTTTGCAGGGATCCATGCTCATTACTGCTTGTAGTTGGCGGAATTATGATCACAGAGTCCTCGCCCGTTTCCCCATGCTTGAATACCGTGTTCGTGAGTATACTCCCTGGATTCGTTGTCGAGGCTGCGAAACTGGCGCTGATGTCCACGGGGACGGACGTCAGGGTCGGATTCGGGATGTCGATGGCTTTCGGGGTTCCCGGTTGTTCTGGAGACGCGGTTGTGGAAGTGCTTGTTGAAAGGGTGGAGATGAGATGCACTTCTCTGAGCGCCGTGAAGATTTCCTCGTCGGTGAAGAGGGAGAAGGGGTCGAGGTTGCTGCGAATTGTCCCCGTGAAAAGGGTAGGATCTTGCGGCACCATGACGATGTTTTCTCGGAGATCTTGCAGCCCGATCAATCCGATGTCAACATCGTCGACGAGTATTTTACCCTCTTCTGCCTCGAGTGCTCGGAACAACGCCAGTGCGAGTGAGCTTTTGCCCGCGCCTGTACGCCCGACAATCCCGACCTTCTCACCCGGCAAGATCTTGAATGTGATGTTCTTCAAAACAAGGTCAAAGTCAGGTCTGTACCGCGTGCTGTAGTGAATGAACTCCACCGAACCCTGACTCGGCCAGTTTGATGGCGGTCTGTTCTCTGGAACGATTGGAGCTGCCTCTTGATCAACATCGAGATACTCTTTAATACGCTCGACTGAGTTCATGTTCTGTTCATTCGAAGAGTAGAGTCGCACGAACCATAGCACGTTCTCCGTAAAGGTAACTGCATAGGTAAGAGCCAGACCCGCAGCACCAGCATCGATGCGGCCGACATTGCGGACAACAAAGACACCAGCGAAGAATGAGACCATAGCACCGACTACATCCACACGGAAGGCTAGCCAGCGATTTGCGGCCCATAAATAGATGAACGGTCGGTGCTGAGTGTTGATGCGATTGAGATTCTCGCGGATGAATCGTCGCTCATCTCCATATGCTCGTATTGTCGTCATACCAGACAAGGTCTCGCCAAACTGCTGATAGAGTGGACTTCGATGAACTGATTCGAGTCGCTTAAGGTCCCGAGAGGAGTTGAGATAAAACCTTCCGATCAGGGTGTAGAGAATCGTAATGAACGTGCCAGCGATCAAGAATCCGGGCGTGATAACAGAAATCAGGATGACGATGGTGATAATCGAAGCAAGACAATGCACCACACCAATCGCTACGGGAGCGACTTCCTGATCTACCGACTCGATGTCCTTGGAGAATCGATTCATGAGCTGACCGAGGGGCGTCTGATCGAAGAAGCGGAATTTTGCATGGGTAATTGCCTGGATGAGTCTTTGATGTACTCTTCGAGACGCCGCGAGTGAACCTCCGAAAAGGAATCCTTCCCTTATGAAGGTAATAAGCATGAAAATCAGTCCGAGGATGGCATAAACACCAAGGAAATAGCCAGAATCAACTTCAGAGTCCGAGTTGGTGAGACTCGTCTGCACAAGGTTATATGAATAATGCTTATCTTCAGGTTGTGCGAGGAACGGAATATTCCAACTACAGGTACCGCTTGTGAGGCAAGTGCCGAGACCGCTGAATCCAGGAGCATGAGTGACTGGGAATCGATGAGAACTCGTAGACATGACGCCCTTTTCTGCGTAAGCATTTGCCCATGTTCGAATCCAAACATTTGTGGCGACGGAAGAGCCCTGTTGCGCAGCGAAAACCACAGCCGCGCCAATCCAGTAATACCAAGGACCCATTGCTCGCAGATACATGGTGATGATGCTGAGTTTGACACCGCCCTCAGCTTTTGATTCTTCATAGGGGTTGCGTGCAGGCTTTTTGGGGTCTGCTGAACCGTTCGCGTTGCCGTTCGCCATTCCATTGGCGTGGCTAACTTCGCCTGTTGCCTCTTCCCCGCCGATATCTGAAGGAACCCGAGATGGGACTCCTGAAGCTCCGCGTGAAGCTGGTCTTGACTTGGAGAGATCTTCCGTAAGTTTTCCAGAGTCAATGACTTCAGTCGCTGATCCCTGTGCTGTTACCCTGCCATTGTCAAGCACAACGGCGAATTCCGAGTGAGGCAAACAGAGACCGACATTATGGGTAACAAGGATACAGGTTCGGTTGTACATAAGTGGACCCATGAGCCCCTGGTCGAATATCCACTTCGCTGTGTGAGAGTCCACGGCGCTTAACACGTCGTCAAGGAGAACGTGGCGGGCGTTGCTGTACATCGCACGGGCAAGAGATATGCGTTGTTTCTGGCCTCCAGATAGGGTAACCCCCTTCTCCCCAACCAGAGTCTGGTCCCCAGCATCGAGGATTTCGAGATCCCGTTGAAGCGAGCATGCGATAATGACGTCTTTGTATCGCTTAGCATCCCAGGGACTAGCGAACACGATGTTGTCCTTGACAGTGCCATTTACGAGCCATGCTTGTTGAGCACAGTAAGCGACACTCTCGGTAAGACCGGTCCCTGGGTCTAGCCTCAGGTCTTCTCTGCTGCGGCCACCAGGCAGATACACGTCCCCTTTCAGCTTAGTCATTTCTCCAAGCAGAGCCATCAGCAGGGAAGTCTTTCCGGATCCCGTTGGGCCGACAACGACGTTGAGCTCGCCGACCCTGAATTTGATATCGAGATCCATCAGCTTGAAAGCTTCGGCAGCAGCTTTATCCTGCATGTCCTTTCCGCCCCAGCTGAAGGTGCCATCTTCAAACCCGATTATAGGCTGTCCGTTCTCGTCTACCTTTTTGGTGACCAGCTGGGTGTATTTTTCTGTTTCAGGTTCGTTTAGATATTCCTCAATACGGTCCACGGATACCTTCGACTCTTGAACGTGAGCGACCATATCGGCAAGTTGATCAAGGGGAATCCTCAGGATCTGAAACAAGGACAGTGCGGTGAACGCAACCGATGGGACAAGGTCCTTCTTCTCAACCTTGGTGTAGACTAAGAATGACAGGAACGTGATCAGCACTGGAGATCCAGACCAGATAGTCGCGGCGGTCGCCCAAAGCATGTATCTTTTTCGGAGATACTTGAGCTCCGTATGCCGCTTCTCGTTCACCAGCCCGATGAATCGCTGCTCCCATGCGAAGAATTTGATGATCCTAATATTACTCAGAACCTCATTTGTCGTGTGTATTCGAGCGTCCGTGGCAGCCAAGATGAGTTTCTGAATCTTCGCAAATTGCCTAGAAACGTAAATATTGATTGGCAGAAGCACGATCATCATCCCGATACCAGCAATTGAGCTGTAACCAAGGATGCGGTACAGTAACACCACTGCCACGATGACCTGGACCGGAGTATTCGCCCAGAGGAAGTGAAGGTACGCACAGATCTCGCTGACTTTAAATGCATCCACGGCCATGAGATTGATGATCGCTCCAGTAGTAACTTGAGAATCTGATTCGGGATTTTGGGTTTCGTCATCCTTTGGACCTTCTGTCGCCTTCTTCTTTTTCCTTCCAAACGTCATTATTCTCTTCAAGCGGCCCTTGGGCTCTGCATTTTCCTCCGACTTCTTCTTTTCTTCGCCCAAAATCTTGTCCGATCCGGCAGCTACCTTGCGCTTCAAAGCCTTTGCATAGATCTCACCAATGATGACAGCCCGCAGACGAATGCAGATTTTCCGACCGAGCCATAATGCCTGACCATCCGCAAGGGCAGAAGCACATCCAGAAACAAAAAGAAGTATGACATAGAACCATGCAGCATTTTTCGGAGTGAATTCCGGCGCTTCAACGTACTCCAAAATAGCTTTGAGAAGTAAAGTGGGTGCAAAGGTCAAAAGCCCAGACATAACGGCCCAGGACGCTTGAATCAGGAGACTTCGTTTGAAATACTTGAGAAGATGAAACGCTAATATGGAAGTCTTCTTGACTTGCCGATAGTTTGCGATTACCGTACCTGCCTTGTCTTTCGGGGGTAGATTCCACACATCCGATAGCTCGTACGTTTTCCTGAAGCCCTTCCATACGATAGCATCAACCCAACCGAATGTGGCAAGAGATAGCACGCTAGCGATCGGCTCCCTCGCCGGTTCGATATCCCCCTCATACTCAAGTTTTACGGGCTTGTTGCCTTTTCGGGAAGTCAAAGCAATGGTAAAAAGGAGTGTTGTCAAAGCAAAGTCAACGATTGCAAAGCGTTGGGCGAGTGGCGATCGCGGATGAATGATGGCCGAACGGAAGATCAAAATCGTAAAACACCATTGGAAGCCGTAGATGAAGGCCGTATGGTACCAGAGCCGTGGAAAAGACAGTTTGCTCGTGCTGGAAAACAGCAGGCGTAACGATGCCAGCGTGGCAATGTATGCCCAAACCGTGATGCTTGCGATCGCCGCTATCCTGCCATTGTGACCCCATGCACCCGTAAAGAAGACGGCAACATGCACACCTAGCTCGGCCAGTACTGCCATCTCTTCTAGTGCAACCACTGCGACCTCGCCCCTGGGTTTGTTTACTGCCATAGGAGACTTGGTAACAGTCGGGTGCAGGGCGAGGTGCTCGTTGCGCTCGAACTCATCTTCGGTTTCGCTGTCGGCACCGTCATCGTATTGAGGAGTACGAAATGACCAGTCACTTTCGACAGTGTCTAAAGAAGTATATGGTTGGTAGTACTTTGACTTTTTGGCCTCTTGATAGAGCTGTACTGAGAGGTAAAGGACCGACACCCCGCAGACGATCAGGGGAAATAATGTTTGAAGATAGCTGCAGTAAGCTACTGTCAGTATATCCTCCTGAGTAATAAATCTGCAGACTTACTCTTGCTCGAAGCATCGTGAAAAATCATCAGAACCCCATATCGGGCCTTTGCAATGGGCGAACATGGCCAACCACCGAGAGCTCCGAAGTACGGCTGGGGAGTCCTCATAGGATGGTGTTCGCGCAATTTGTCATGAACGAGGAGAGGAAGGCATTTGAAGAGAAGGAGGCTGCGCAGCTCAGAGGACAGCAAACAAATAAAAGTCTTCGGCCGCAGAGGCAAAAAGTTCTTTAGAGTTGAGGCTCCACTTAGTGGGCGCTCTGATGGTTCACGCGATTCACGGCAGGTGCGCAGGTGATGTCAGGTTTCGTCGTAGCCGAGCGGGCCGTGCGTAACGTCTTCGGGGCAATCTTTATTCGATGAGCGGCCTTGTGAGAACAGTGAGACGGCTTGGAGAAACTTCAACGATCGCAAAGTGAAGCTGGAAACTTGCCATCATATCTCCGCTTCATAGCTAAATAACTACTGCTTGACTAGACTAGGACGGCCCTACCACTTCACTCACCGCTCTGAGTCACAGAACCGTTAGATGGATTTGGACTTGGACATGTGCAGATACGCTGCTGCAAGCTCTCCGCATCAATCACCTTTGGAACGGTTAGCCCGCACGGTGCAGATCCGGGTTATCGTTGCATGCTGGTGTCGCTTTTCTTCGATGCAAACTTCTCTCTAGAGCAAACGATGTGTTTGCTAAGAGTTTGGGAGGAGTCATTTGCTAAGTAGATGATGTTTGACGGGGAAAACCTCAGCCGATGCCAACCGCATGTGTCAACAGCATCGTATTTCGGATTTTCAGGCTGACCTGGGGTATCTCTACCGAACGTCAATCAATCTCCGCCTTTTTGCTCATCCAGATCTCTGGGACGGTGCGAAGCTCTGCATCAGGCGTTTGGTGTTGTGGGGCATAAAGGGCGACAGGGCCCGAGGGACTAGAGAACCACTAAGGCAATCCGGGGCACATAGGACGAGAGCGTTTCTTGAATACAGTAGTTTATTCATGTATTTGCCTCATTCTGGAATAGAAGGTAGATTGAGCACATTGTACGAAACTTAAAATAAGGTTCGAATGAGCGCACGTCGACGTGTTGCGATCTCGGAGAGTACAGAGACATGGGTGGCTGTTACTGGCCGTCATATTAACCGATCTAACCCATCGATATCTGCGTCCATAGATACGAAGGAGCCGGCTGCATAAAACACCCGGGACCGCGAAGGTGCTGCATATGTTCTGAGTCCAACCAGAATCAAGCATTGATAATCAAGAGTGGAGTCAATTAGATGTCAATTTGTCGTCCAAGTCATTGGTCGTCGTAATAATGCCTCTCCATAATAGAAACAAGCAAAATTCATAACTGACATGAATGAGCAAGTGAAAAGATATTTCGTGCGGCAGACATCAGTGGCCTGTGAGCAATCGATCCGACTTCGGATGAAACAAGAGGAAACAAGAATCACACAATCAAGCACGTGCAGTTGGGCACGAACCATATGGTTCTTTGAAGTACTTTCTGGACGGGGTAATTCTCGACGTATGTACAATGTTGATTTAGTAAATAAACCCATGTTCACTGTCGTGCCTTCGCAACTGGAGTCCACGGGTGGTACTTGCTCTTAGTGCTGGTGACTTGTTAGCATGATTCTCCATCATCAGAGAACGCAGACATACGTGCTATACGGTTTGTAACCCGAGCGGCTCCACGTCAACGTCGGTCGGTGCTCTTTCGGCTCCCAATCACGGACCCTTCGCTGAAGAATGGGGTCCTCTGTGGGTGGTTTGTCGACCATGTATGACATCCAGGCGTGCCTAGCATCGTCAGTGACAGCTCTATGACTACTGAAGTTATAGAATCATACCATCCGGGCTCTATCTGAGATCTGGATAAGGCGTCAGCAGAAGAACAGAGAGAAAGCTCAAGGCATTGCTCACGGGTCAAATTCATGATCCTTGTAGTCCACCCATCGAGTCCTCACTACCAAGAGAGTCAATTGACTGGCAAAATCGAATAAAACTCATGCAGGCTCACAAGGAAGCTCCTCTTGCAAATTCTCGTAGTATTTGTTGCCGTATCGGTCCGTTGCGATGTACGTGCCCGCTTTCGTATCGCCTGCTCTTTGTAAGCCCTCTAGCTATCCCGCCACTCTTTCCCACATCACATACCAATGTACTGTAATTCCGAGCAGCTTTGATTAGCAACAATTGCGTGCGGAGGGTGTGGTACGGGGAGAAGGATGTACCTGAAGTTGGTGGCCGTATTCCTGTGAAAAGAACTCAATTAGCGTTGTTACATGAAGGGGGTGTGTTGAAAGCTCTTACCTTGAAGCCTATCTTACGAAGGTTCCGCAATGTCCTCAGAAAGGTCGACATTGTGGTGTGGTGTTTGTCGAAGGTGGGCTTGAAGCTGTCTGGATGAGACAGGTACGACCGAGCGCCAAGAAATATATGAATTAGGTTTAGCCTCCTCAATCCCTGTCCTCCAACTTTCAACACCAAGAAAGTTAGGAGAACATCACCAACTTTTCACATCATCGGTCAAGATGATAATACGAAGCTTAACAAGAGTACAAGGACCTAGAAATATTTTGGCGCATAGCTTTCGAATACCGACGCGTACATTTCGAGCTACGCGAAGATACTCAACAGCAAATGCTGCTTCAATGCCTCCAACTCCCCAATCGCAAGCCGCTATGCTCGGGACAATAACAACGGATCTGGATAGGATAGCCCCAAGATTCGAGATACAGCCTTCGCAGATTCAGATCCTGAAGACTCCCACAGAATTCTATGAAACCCTCAAAGTTAGTTTGCCTTGCAGATTTTCTCATCTCATTCCAAAGTCGATGCTTCAGGGATACACCATTTTAGTAGATTTAGTCTTCGTTTGACCTTCCGAGATTCGATCTTTTTATGTTCACATCTACTTTTCATCGTTCATAACTGCACTCCAACACCAACTGCTATAATCTAATCACGTGCCGTTCCCGTCCCCCGTCGTAATCATCTTATCTAACACCCCACAGTCCAAAATCTCAAAAGCCCAATCTCGCATCTATCTGTCGACCCTCTACATCGGCAAAACCGAGCACGAACTAATCACCACCATCCGGAACACTCTCCTTCAAAACGCCAACCTCCACGTCTCTTTCCTAACAGACGCTCTCCGCGGGACCCGGGAGACTCCCAACCCCTCCTGCGCCTCTCTTCTCTCCCCATTAATCTCTGAATTTGGAGATAGAGTCGAAGTACGCATGTTCCACACGCCAAACCTAACCGGCCTAAGGAAAAAGGTAGTACCAAAGCGTATCAACGAGGGCTGGGGACTGCAGCATATGAAACTATACGGCATCGACGATGAGATTATTATCTCCGGGGCGAATTTGAGTACCGATTACTTTACCAACCGGCAGGACCGGTATCACCTTTTCTCGTCTCGGGAACTAACATCCTACTTTTGGAACATCCATTCTGCCGTCTGTAAATTATCTTTCCATATCCAACCCTCGGATTCCCAAGCCGGATACACCATGACCTGGCCGTCTACCAACGCGGCGCCTTCCCCCCTAGACTCCCCATCCTCATTCAAAAAATCGGCGACGAAATTATTGGCTGGTCTGCTTACTCCCGCGAACTCGCCGCAACCCGCATCCGCGAAAACATCAACGGCCGTATACCCAGTCATGTCACTAGTCCCTCTTCTCAACACCTCAACCGAACTCCCCGCCCTGACAACCCTCCTAACCCGCCTCTCCTCCCCTCCCTTCAACCCATCAACCTGGACCTTCACAGCAGGCTACTTCAACATGACGCCACAGTTCCGCCGTCTCCTTCTCTCAACCCGTCCAAAACAAGGGACAGTATTGACTGCTCACCCCCACGCAAACGGATTCTTTGGGAGTAAGGGTGTGAGTGGCATGTTACCAGACGCATACACGCATTTGAGTAAGATATTTTTGAGGCGCGTGAGGTATGAGGGCTTGGACTCGTCGATCCAGCTCAAGGAATGGAAACGCGGGAAAGTGAATGAAAAGGGGGGGTGGACGTATCATGCTAAGGGGTTATGGATAACTTTCCCCTCCTCCCCTTCCTCGCCATCACCATCTACCCCATCCTCGTCCTCCTCCCCTCCACTTGAAGTAGAAGATCCGAGCATCACGGTCGTAGGCTCTTCGAACTACACGAAGAGAAGCTATGAGTTGGATCTCGAGGCCAACGTTATCATCGCCACGAGCGATACCGACCTAAGGAAGAGATTAGGTGAAGAGGTGCAGTGGTTAGGGGAATACACAACCAAAGTCAACGAAAGCGAGTTCACAAAACCGGAGCGTAAAGTTAGCATCGGTGTAAAACTATCTATGTGGATTGTGCGAGTTCTCGGAGGAGCGCTGTAAAACACTTATAAGTCTAATAAAACCTCTGTAGAATTAGATCTTCGGATCAAAACAACTATAGCACACAGTTATAATTATCAAATTGGGTATCAAGTATCGAAGGTCCCAAATCCGCCGTCCCAGATCCCCATGCCGAAATATGAAAAACTCCAGAATCCAGTTTAGGTACCCGGTTACTTCCCCTTGCTCCAACAATCCCTCGTGACTCGCCAGATGACCAACCCTCTGTCGCCGACGATTCTACCTAGTGTCTTCCACACCCCATCATCTGCAAAATCCATGTCATCTAAATTCAAATGCTTCGAATAGCTCCAGACCTCCTCCAGTCTCATTCCCTCCTGCGATTCCGGATCCTTATAAGTATTCAGGAAGTATGCTGACCGGGGTGCGACCATGTAAACCGACTTATTAACGGCAGGAAGTTTGCTCGTCGGACACGGCGGTAGTACACTCTTAACCTCCTCAACCATCTCCTCCCCTTTCATCCCCATCAAATCCCTTGTCACCAACTCCTCATTCTTCCCATTCAACAACCAAATCGGAGGACTATACGTTTTCCACCAAAAAGCATGCGAGACCGTCTCATTCGTCTTCGCAATATGCATTTGTACAGGTACAATACCGCCTTGATGGTACACCCCCATTAGCATACCCATAGCTATATTGAATATCACCCATGCCGATATCCATGTTCTAGTTTGCTGTTTCGGGAGACGGATAGAGGAGAGTACGAGTGGGATCGCGGGGATCAAGAAGCGCGCTTCTTGGTGCGGGAATAGGGAGAGGAGGACGGTGCCTGAGATTGCGGAGAGGAGAGCCGGGCTGAGGTGGGTTCGGCGGAGGAAGAAGAGGAGCGGGAAGGCCGGGCCGAGGAGTTGCGGGAGGTTGATTAAGATGTGTTGGTAGAAGGGGTGGATGCCGTGTTGGGCGAGGTTTGTGGGGTTGGAGTTGTAGAGGAAGTTGTTGAGGGGTGTGATTACGGGGTGGTGGAAGAGGGATGAGAAGATGAAGTCGCCTGGGGTGTAGAAGGCGGTGTCGATGCTTATGGCTATGAAAGTGGAGAAGAGAGCGAAGAGCGATATGAAGATGAGAGAGAATGGTCTGG
This sequence comes from Zopfia rhizophila CBS 207.26, assembly GCA_010093925.1. Classification (NCBI taxonomy): domain Eukaryota; kingdom Fungi; phylum Ascomycota; class Dothideomycetes; family Zopfiaceae; genus Zopfia; species Zopfia rhizophila. The sequence continues at coordinate 1,452,167 of ML994637.1, forward strand.
GTATAATGTTAGTAGCGCTCAAGTTATGTTAATGTGAATCAACTCACTTCCGTTGAAAATGAGGTAAGAGGCTGAAAGACGGGAGAAGCAGAAAAGCTGGAAACGTAATCCGGTTGAAGACGCCAACGACTACGAGGAATCCGAGTATCGATGAAGCTAAGACGCCAGAACGCTTCTACATTGTTCCAGAATGTCAGTGCATGTCCAAGCCTCCAAGCCATTCCTGCGCATGGGGCATACCTTATCTTCCACTATCCGCCGTATCAGTACTAAGCTCCAACTCACAAGCAGTGTCTCCAAGCTGTTCGAGAAGGTATGTGTCTGGAAAGTCCAGGTAACGTAGGAGGAGGCTATCAAAGGAACGGCGACGCGTCGTGCGCGCGGTGATTGTACCAGCTCCTGTATCGCCCAGTCCTCCAGCACGATACTCAGTGTGAGCATCAAGACGCGCAGCGTCCAGTATACAACCGAGGGCGAGACTTCATCGTAGCCAAAGCCTTCCCAGAGCCAGCGGAGGAGGTACATGGGCGAGCCGTATGCAAGCCATAGTGGGAAGGTACTGCGGATAGGATGAGCAGAGGTAAATTCCCAGGTCTGGTGGACGGGGTAGGAGAAGACGCGTCCTAGAAGAAGGTACCCATTAGCTGCTATCGCAGGTAAGCTTGTGGAAGGTGGGAAGAAAATACCAGCTATGACCTCCGGGCCCTGAAAGTTCTCGTCTGGATGCAGGTAACTCGACGACAGCGCAAAGTAGATGCGCACCAGAATCAGCAGAAAATAAGTTCTCCTCCACATTTCGCCGCAGTATTTTGTCCACTGAAGATGCAGCGAGTGTCGGGAAGTGGCATGGTGTGTTCCCCGGTGCTTGGTTTTGGCAGCGTTGGGCCACGCTGGGTTTTTGGCTGGTGCAAGCGTGATCAAAAACCAGTCAGTGGTGGTGCTACGACCACGCCTGTGGATAAGGGGCAGGGAGCAGAAATGATTCGCGGAGATTCAGGAAGCAGGGGAAGGGGAATATTTGCTACATTTTTTAATCTTATATCTACGAGAATAGACGCCATCTGTACATGGCCTGGTAAGATGGTATATAGCCGCAAACGGCCGTCGCGAGTCTTGAGGCCTGAATGCGTGCAGGTCTTGGCGAGAGCGAGATCACGTGTATACATCCAACCTTGGAACTTTCCAACGCAAAACATACAAAGATTTCACAGTTTTCTCAAATGGTTGAGAATATAATCAAATTCTTCTCAAAAGTCTCTGGACATATTAGCAAATGGTCGCAGACATAGCGACACATATATTCGAAGTCTACTGCAATCCCCACTGACCGATCCATGGCTGCTCGCAACTTGCGAATTCGTGAATGGCTGTTTCGTAACTTAGCCCTTCTGGCAGCTTCCACACACATACCCATGCGGTTTGGCAAGTTTGAGGATGACATGAAGACAAGTCATTCTTTGCTTGGTGTTGAGGAGCATCCAAGGTTCCCAGCAGGTGCATGATGTGGACTGCGACACGACCCAAAGTAAGGGCTTTGAGTGCCCACAATTATCTCAAAATGAAAGAGGAACAAAGAAGTTGTAAAAGCGATTGCCTGTGCTTGCACGTCAAATTGTTTCTACAGTGAGAGCATTGTGTAAGCAAAGGACTGCCAGAACAAGGGCGGCAGCCTTGCGCTAGACTGTTTTGGGCGCTGGGGCCTGACTTCGCCTCGTGGTGGGCGGAGTGCTTGTCATGACAACTTCGCTGCCTCACCTAACAAAACTGAAGGAATCACCTCTGGGCCATCCATAAATACCCACCGCCTCCGCCTCCAGCAGCGATTCTCCACCTTCCACGCCACACACTCTCAACACAGCTCCATCCTCAACCACCACAAAATCAACCCATTTCTACCAAAAGCCTCTAGCAAACCCCGCTCTCATCAACTACCAACTACCGCGTCAATGGCTACTTCCACCGAAGCTCCCAAGACGGTCACCTTGACCACCTCCGATAACGCCGATATCCAGGTCGAGCGTGAGGTCGCCGAGCGCTCCATCCTCATCAAGAACTTGCTCGAGGATCTCGGGGGCGACTCGAATGAGGCAATCCCCATCCCAAATGTGAGTATTTACCACACCCTGTCAGGTCCATAGGTCAAAGCTGACTCAACGTCATCTAGGTGAATGAGGCCGTGATGAAGAAGGTCCTCGAGTGGTGCGAGCAGCACCGCAAGGATCCTCCTGCTAGCCAGGACGACGACTCTGATTCCCGAAAGAAGTCCACCGACATCGATGAGTGGGATCAGAAATTTATGCAGGTGGATCAGGAGATGCTCTTCGAGATCATCTTGGTACGTCATCTTCCTCACACTGACCACAACTTGAAAAATGCTAACAACCACGCAGGCTGCGAACTACCTCGATATCAAGGCCCTCCTCGACGTCGGCTGCAAGACTGTTGCCAATATGATCAAGGGCAAGTCACCAGACGAGATCCGCAAGACCTTCAACATCCAGAACGACTTCACCCCTGAAGAGGAGGACCAGATCCGACGCGAGAACGAGTGGGCCGAGGATCGCTGAGCGATTCACTGTTGGTATCTCCATGTTCATTTACGGGTGCACAGGCATATGCTAACATATACTGGGACGCGCCTTGTCACCCTGCGGATGAACTAATGACGGGAATAATTCTTTTGCGGCCGGTGTTCGGGGGTCACTTCCATTCTACATTTCATTACGGATAACGGCATGATAGACCCTGCGAAGCATTCCGCTGAAGGTTTGGTGGATTGAGCAACTCATTCCTTATCACGGCGGTCGCACATTCGATTCACATTCGGTTGGTTTTCTGTGTATCCAGATATCAGGTAGCTGCTCAATCCCAAAAAAAAGTCATTTCTAGTTTCCTTTCGGTGATGGCATTCTCTACGCACTTGAGGGATGACGCGTTTCTACATTCAGCCTAGTCATTCAGACACATGGACTCACACCAGTTCCATTATAAGTCTTTCACTTGCATTCGATACTTGTATAAATCTGACGCAAGACATTTTCCCAACATTCGTAATCTAGCGCCTCAGAAACATGGATTCACATCATTTCTACGTGAGTCCCCTCCCACCTTCGATACGTGCACGACTGACACTTAACAGAATTCTTCATACTGTGGCGTCGAGGCAGAGGCATCACTGGACACATTCACGTTTCACAACGTTAAGCTTCCACAATTTTCTCACACGCGGCTGTTGACATCACCAACGCGATCCGAAAGCCACGGTACTTAATCTCACCAACACTATTCCACCGTCACAATATTGAAGTCCGGTTTGCTCGGTCCAAACTCTCATCTCTCCAATTCCAATGAGAGATGCAGGATTGCCTCGACGATGTCTCTGACCGCGGGATTGAAGGGTACCCTTAGGACTTTCCAATTGCACCAGAATCCATGAATCACACATTCCAGCCTCGGATCCAAGCTGCCACCCTCCCAAACTCGGTGACCCGACCCGCGACATCCCCCCTTTCTTCCCCTATCCCAAACCATAATTACCCCTCTTTCCAAGCCATTTATTCCTATCTAACTCTTTGAGTACACGGATTTTGAAGGATCTTCTTTCCACACTCTCGCATTTCTCCGCTTCTGGAGTACAATTCGCGGCTTTGAGTCCGAGGTCGAAGAACCGGGCCTATTCATTCGCACACTCCAATACGTAAATCTGAGTGTCTCATTTCCGTGGCTGTTCTTTATTTCATTGATGATAGTGAGCCTGCCTGTCTATAAAATTGCAGATCGACGGGCTGTAGAGAAGAAGCGGGGTTTGAAAAGTGAAGGTGTGAGTAGAGGTCAGGAAAGGGCGTGGAATGATATTTGTGTAGGGGAAAGCGAGGAATGTGAACTTGGGAGTATGCAGAGCTTCCTTACGGGACATTCTACCTTTCCTGGCGCCCGTGTAAACCTTGCAACTTCTCAGCTTCGTCCTTAATGAGCAATCTTCTAATCACTCTCAAGCCACGATGGAATTAGAAGGAACAAGAGAGACGTGGCTGCTCCTAAGGACTAATCAGGATAGAAGCAAATGCTAGGAGAGGTGAATTTCCTATAAAGTTTACTAACCTTAGAAGGATCGTTATCTAGAAGGCAGAAGAAGAAGGCCACAGTAAATTAATTTTGTGTGACCGCTGGTTGGTTGCACCTTGCAACTCCGATTTGATGACTCATCAATCGTTCAAGGCAACAACTTCCAAGTTTCCATCTAAATCTCTTCACGTTCTTGAGTCCAGGTTTCGCTCTGATTTCCAACTCTCTGCTCATTTACCGTTTCTAGATGTGTATCCAAATTATAGAAATATACAGCGTATGTCGCTGTTTGTATTACAAACACAGCATCGACCCATGTCCATATCGGAGAGTGCGAGGACATGCAGTTCAGGGAAAGACGGTACTCGTAGGATATGCATGTGCAGCACATACAAGTCATTCAGACAGTACCGAAGCTAGCTCACACCTTGACCAAACCTCCTCAGCTCCGGCCACCTTTAGCAGGCCTCCTTGGGCATCTATCGTTGAGAACACCGACTCAGATGAAGAGGCAGACGACGCGAAGAGCATCTTCTCTACCGCACTTGTTTCCTACAACGCTGGATCATTAATCACTACTGATGAAGATGACACCATCGACGAGATCTTGCATATGCTCGTCAACGATCCCTTGCTCGATTGGCCGGGGCTCTTGGGCAAGCCCAATGGTCGTTCCCCGCGGTCGTGCATCAAAGATGTCAGATTCTTCCTCAGGACCTTTGAATCTGACTTACGCATCGCCGCCACGTCTGCCGTCGAATTTCAGGCTTGTTTGATTCTTAGAAGTCGGATCGCCTATTTCTCCTCTCAGATACATAAACACTTCAATATCTCTGACGTAGGGCCTCCGGTCGATCAGGAAGGACAAAGCACTGTTACTCCTGAAAACACTCAAGCCATCTCACCGGATGAGCTTGATCTAGGATTTATACCGCCATTCCAGACTATTCAGCGCTTCATGTTTGATGGAATTCCCTTTGCCACCTTAAGGGAAAATATCAGGAGTTGTGCTCGAACCCATCGAGACCACAACAATGAAATAGTTGACATTCTACTCAAAGAGTTATCTTTACGCCCAATGGAATGGAGGGCCATGTCCGCGTCCCATAGGCCTGATGCAGAAGGCGCACTTCACACCATTCTCCAAACCTTCATACTGAATCTATTTCACGAATCCATTAGCTCGAAGATATCAGTATTTGATATCAATGGTGTCGAAGCCCTTAAGTCTAACGTGAAAGAGCTAAAGAATCAGTTCAAGGAATTTTTTGACCCAAAAAAGCCTGACTGGTACTACTGTGAACTCGTCCCAAGGGAAGGCATCAATTCGAAGATTGGCTTGCAGAATACTGAGCTCGAACGATGCAGCGAGTCTGAAGACTTCCGCCAGTTTGTGTGCCGAAGCAAAGCATTCGCAAGTTTGAAGGAGATGATATCCTGCTATGCTCAAACACAACCCAGTTGTCAAAGATCGCGGTTGAGTTTTCGAACCGTTTCCCAAAATCTTTGGCTCAAGCTTCGTCCACCCAGTCCTCCAAGAGAAGGGCAAACTAGAGTTTGGTTTACCTGCGTAAGCACTCAACCATTTTTCATCCCTATCTCCAACTGAATTCTTTGCAGAATTGTGGATTGTTGATCTACGATGACTTCTCAGAACTGCGCCCGGAAGCCGTCCAAGATCTTCAAAAGCGTCTCAAGGTACAATTTGTACTGAAACAACATCCAAAGCAACTCTCTCAACATAGTTCGATGAGCGGGAGGATGGTTGCGCACCTAGCTAGTATTTTCAAGCAAAGTACAGGAATGAACTCTCGAGGCAAAGGATCACTCCCACAACACCGCACCCCCCAAACGGAACAGCGTAAAGCAGGAGACCAAACTTGCCAGAGATGCTCTGGGATGAACACTGGACAGCACAAGTTCATACACGTCTGTCTTCCGCATATGCAGTACGCAACTAGAATGGACTCCCTGCGTTTCTGCCACATTCGCTCCGACTCCGACTTCTTTAACGCTCTAAGGAGTAGTTATCACAAAAGCAAGAGTAATATTCGAATGATGATATCGTTGAAGAAGCCTATCTCTCTAAACTTTGTGAAGGTAAGGAAAATCCCAATTCGTACAGCCCTCGCTTTTGAACTTACACTCCGCCCACTATGAAATGTATATTCACCCCGAACTTTCTTTCATCACTAATAACTTGCCAGTTCAACCTATATAAGCGTGAATTAGTTGATATTCACATCACAGGCGACATTCCTCCCGAAACCGGAAAGGACGAATACGAATACTTTCCCATGCCCGCCGATACCATCCCGAGGATGCAGCTAGCGTGCCAGTTCTCTTACACTGTATCCCGAAACGTAAAAGACAGAAACTTGAGCCATGCCCAATTCGCGGGAGTAGTGTCGGATGGGGAATGGACATCGTTCTAGGAATCGACGTGTTCAAACTATTTCTCCTTGGCTGCCTTGCTTGTTTGATCAGTGCGGGCTTTGGCATTGCTTGGTCGGTTGCGAGAAGCGATATTCAGGGTGGGTTTGGGGTCGCCGGATTGTTGTTCACGTTCTTTGTGTTTGCACTGGGAACTTTGAAGGCAGCGAATGTCTGAGAACTTGCCAAGTAAGCATCGGACTGGTAAAGTAAGTTATCTTGATTACTTCACTGTTTCCAATCTGTCATCACATCCATTTTCTCTTTACCTAACCGAATGCTATGAATCTGCATCCAAGTATTTTCTGATCAAGAACCGTTCTAGATCTAAGTCTGAAATTTGTACCCTAGTTACCTTTACAAAAAAGCGGTCAAGACTATCAGCGTTCCTTGTGTCTATATAAGAGGCAGCTAGATGTCTACATACCCTGATACGGGTCTGTTTAGATGATCGTTGGATGTGTAAATAGCTTGTAAAGAATAGATATCTGATCGCCACAACGGTGGGAGACAGTCATTGTTTTTCCTAAAAAAAATTTTGAGATAAAAAAACTATGCTAAATGATGCTCCAAAACCATCCTAAATCCCTGGGTATATGTCCTAAACGACAGACCAATGCAGATCCAACCCGCTAAGTATATTTGCACAACCTGGTATCACGACCATCCATATCAAAATCTAAGAGGAAAAACAATCAAAAGAGCGATACATCATCCAGAACACCGACCAACCAGCAGCCACACACGGCGCAAAGAAAGAGGGATAAGACAAAAGAGCGAGATGAAACAAGACAACTAGCACACACACACACACCCAACTAGACGGCCAAATCATAGTAAATATCCGCCTCAAATACCTCCTCCAAAAACTCCTCAAACGTCTCCTCCCTCCTGAGAATCCACCTCAGATCGCCCCACTCGTACCACTGCCGCGCCATCTGCCGCATAACGATCCACACAGCCCGGAACTCGTTGTTCTGTCTCTCCAGTTCAGCGACACGGGCGCTCAGATCCGCGTTCCTGCGCTTCAGAGCCCCTTCTCGCGTCTCTCCTTCCTCGACGTCGTAGAGACAGTTCGACGGATCCTTTTTGGTGCAGTGGGAGCAGGGACGCTGGCCGTCGCATTTGATTTTCCGGGTACGACAATTGAGGCAGGCGGCAGAGACTTGCTTGCGCTTGGGTTCGGCGGATTCGGCGGGGGGAGGAGCGGTAGCTTTTGCTGTCTTGGGAGCGCTTCGTTTGGATTTGCGGACGCCGGCTTGTTTGGGTTTGGTGGGCGTGGATGCCTTTGGTGATCTAGTGGACTTGGTGGATTTAGTTTTGGCCATTGTGATAAGTGGTGAGGGCAGACTGCCAGAGTCGTGCGAGACGGAAGTATGGGTTTGAGATTGGGCGCACAGCGCGATGGAAAGGGTGGTGAGAATAGGAAGGGGACTTGAGAGATCAAGAAGATCTAATGGAAAGCAAGGAGGTTGAAGGGGAAATTGGTGGCGAGATTGAAGGGGAGAAGAAGAAAAGTAGATGGAGTTGAGCTGGAAGCTCTTTTGATGGACTGCCCGCCCTGGCTCGCTGGGAGCCAGCACACAATAGGTAGAAACTCATTGTGTACTGGCTGTGGCCCCTAGTGTTGGCGAACCAGGGCGGGTCTTTTTATTGTTCTGAATAGGACGATCAGTGAGGATGGTGAGTGGTGTTGAGCTATGGAGTGAGTTTTCAATTTGCCGAAAGCCGGGTGCGAAACGGCACCGCACCAGGTCTGGGAAATCCGCCAAAAGTTTACAGCGAGAAGTAGCACATTTAGATCTGTTATAGGCTTGAATTACTAGGCGCGCCGATGTCAGGAAGGCTAAGAAATCTTACGATATGTGCGAAGATTCAACATTTTCAAGAATTCCGTCCACGCAAACTCCGATCCAGGATGTCTGTGCGTAGCATTGTTCCCTGATTGAGCTGTCAATAAATTTTGAATAAAGTGAGAGAGGGAAGGGAGGATTCACCTGGTGAATAGGAGTAGTAAATGTAGGCGGGGCACAACACGGCCTTTCCTGGGTGGTGCGTCCGGGCTCAAAGAATCATCAAGAGGGAAGATGGAGGAGAGAATGTTGATAGGGGGAGCGAGGTGTGGTTAAATAGACGAGGAATTCGACTGGCAGGCCGCAAGGATGGCCAAGGTATGTGGTGAGGAAAGTCATAGACATAAAGATGAAATACACTTCGATCTTTTGATAGCTACCTACTACTTTTACGGTGTCTTACTCTTTAATCGCTTAGTTCTCCAAAGAGAGGGTGGCCCCTTCAGAGACGGACACTATGGACGGTAGATATCCCTTGATTGGTTACTCGCCACCCTCACCCTACCTTACCCGTCAACTTCTCAACCCTCAAGATCGTAAAGAAGACATCCACCTGTCCTGAAATTGTACACGAATGCCTTACCGCCCTCACCGCTTCGTCCAGCTCCACCACTGTTAACCTCCTTCCAATGAGCTGCATACTTCAACAGCAGATCATGCAACTCTTGCAGATAGTTCCGCTCCGCAAGTGGCAAACTTTGGATTGCACGTCTCCAGCTATCGGGGTCACTTAACCTCGTCTCTCGAATCTGATTCATTACCTCGTCCTTGGTTTCGATAGCAGCAATGGGTGCGCTCTGGAACGATTCCAGCAATTCAGCAGAGCGGGTCTGTGCTGCCTCGATGATGCTCCATTTGTTTGACTTCTTGGAGCGGTGATGCGAGATAAGCACGTCGACATTCGCTTTCGATGCTGACGCTGATGAGGAAACAGTTGGTGTAGGCCCAGCACGAGCAGTTGATTGGCGCTGAGCGGCGATTCCCTCCCGCATCTCTCTGTCGCGAAGTTCATTGCGTAGGTAATTGAAAAGATCGGCTGTGCGGAGATCGGTGTCTTCCTTCTTTGCTATGCTCTTGACTTTGAGATCAGGCTTGTCGCTTGTGACACTGTGCTTGATAACGATGACCCAGCTATGCCTGTCGCCCCGATAATGCCGCAGGAGGTCTTCCAAGGAGTGGGCATCAATCGCCAGTTCAGCGGTGTAGCCGTGAGCAATGAGGTCCGCAACCATCTTCACACCTGTAGATCTAAGCACAGAACAGTCGAAACTGGCGACCAGACAATCACAGCGTCGAGGCATCCAAGACACAGCTGGGGAGTCCTCCTCTGCATGCTTCTTCAAGAAGGCAGATTTCTCCGGTTTCTTCAGATATCGTGCCATGGAGTTCACTAGTCGATCCCACCCTAAGTTCATGCCAACAGCATGATAACCGACGGTCGAATGACCTTGACCTGGGCCTTTCGGTCGATACTGGTCGATGAGTCGATCGTACCGCCCACCAGCAGCTAGAACCTCGCGCTGCTTCGCATCAAAGAGACATTGGAACAGAATACCCCCAGAATAAAACTTCTCGTTGAAGCTGCTCAATGGACTGACATAGACTTTGCGCTTGACATTCCACTGTCTCATATAGCTGACTACAGAGCCCAGATGCCCGAATATTGCATGGGTCTGGTCGAAATACTCGGTCCCTTCGAACGTTCGGCGTAGCTTAGAGAAGGCTTTTTCCGGAGTATCTCTCCAGTCGAAGCGTGCAAGGTCATCCAGCGAAGTTGACGAGACACCGACTTCTGACGTGCGCAGTTCGTTGCGAATATTCTGCCAGTTGAATTTCCGAATGTTCAGCTTACTTAATACCTCCTTCACCGCTGGTCGTTGCGGAATGTTAATACGACTGAAGTCCATAACTATCTCCAAAAGGTCGGCGTGATTTACATGAAAACACATCTGGGCAGAAGTAAGCGATGGGAATTCGTCGATAACCTCGTCGAGGACCTTCAGCACTTCAGCCTCCTTCAGAGCGAGGTCCAAAGTATCGTAGGACAAGATGTCAAAATCGGCCTCCCCATTACTACGTGGCGCACCACCGGTGGGGCTATCGCGGTACACAGATCCAATGGTGAAGGTCTTTTCAAGGAATGGCGCTCCTCTTCCGATGCTTCTCGCATATGGCAGAGTTAAATCGTACGGGAGCTGCACAAGCGTGCCGGACGGGTCAAACAACTTTACAACATTGTTGTTAGCGTAGTGATCAGACCAAGGCAGTAAAAGCTGGCGCTGTATCTCAACAGCCCCATGGCCTCGGAAGATCATGGCCAGACGGTCTTTAACAAGGTTCTGGAGAAGTACATCATTAGCTTTGATACTATGAGACGCAGCACCTATTCCCATATCCCAAGCATAATCTTTCACTTGTTTATCAGGCTTCTGCGAGAACAGTGCTGCCATCATCTTCTGGTAGTGTGGCGAGCTAGGGTCTGAGAGAGCCTTTAAGGCCTCTTTGACAGCTTCGTCTTCAATCTGAACGGGCACCTTTCCACTCCGGAGAAGCTCAGCGCAGCTTGGTCGTTCACTAGGTCGATGGCTAATTAGAGAGCTGATGATGCTGCCCTGAAGAGATTTGTCGGAGGTCTCAAACTCTGCGGGGAGAGTATGCTTCCTCTCTCGGAGTTGCCTGATGACTTGATCTCTTTCCATGGCAGTCTTCAGAGGATAACACATTTCAAAGAAAATGATGCCCATTGAGTACATGTCCACCTTGTCGTTGTAGTTACCACCGACGTTGGATCGTAGTTCTGGAGCGACATAGAGAGCAGTGCCGATGCTACGAGTCATATCTCCATCTAGAGCACCCGCAGGTGGAGGCTTGTCCGTTCGCTGATACTGACCACTAGTTGCGAGGCCGAAGTCACCGATTTTTGGAACTTTGGCTACGTCGATGAAGATATTGTCTGGCTTCAAATCGCGATGAATGATCCCATGGCCATGGATGTGGGCAAGTCCTTCCAGGATTTGACGGAACAACTTCCAGTATTCTTCCGGTTCGTCATACAGATCCCTTCTGATTAGATCACGAAGAGTTTGCTTCTCGCAGAATTCCATTTGGATATATAGAATCGTCTTCACTGGACGACTCGCACGAGAGCCTGAAGTTGCGCGTCTTACAGCTAACGGAGGGTGTTGATGCGTTGGACTTGTGTCTCCCTCCTCACCTTCTGTATCAATAGTTAGTCCAACGCTATTCTTGAGGAAGGATCAATCAACCCTCACTCACCAGAGTCAGATTCAAAGACTACGGCGCCATCATCATCTTCATCTGACTCATCATCGGAGCCAAACTCGATCTTCGGATAGCCACTTGAACTGATGAAATCTAGTCCACCAGTACTCCTGCCGAACTCGATACCAACCCCCGTATTTTTAGGCGATATTCCCGAGTCTGAATCATGCACGGTGAATGTCGTGGACACCTCTTCTTCAGTCTCCGAGACTCCAGAAAATTCTTCTTCCGGCCAGGCTGTGTAATAACGGACAACGCATGGATGATTGAGTCGCGATAGGAGCATCACTTCGGACAAAACCTCTGTGAGGGCAGCAGCAGATTTCTGCCTAATCTTCTTGATCGCATAGATACGACCATCTACTTTGTTGCGGGCTTTCACAACCTCGCCATAGCCTCCTTTTCCGAGACGGCCGGCCTCAACCCATTCGTTTGCATATCGGGAAAGAGGTCCACCAATTCCAGCGGACGATTCCCGACGCAATCGATTGTTCATCAACGAATTCAGGGATAATCTGGAGTGCAAAGGTGGCGGGGATTCTTCGTAAATCGGCACGTCGTCTCTCAGAAATTCGCAAGGGATGAGATCAAAAGCTGAGGGCCGCTTCTTCGGATCAGGTTTGAAGAATTTCCGCATGATTTCCTGCAATGGCTCGGAGCATTGGAGACTGTCTGACAACTCCTTTGGAGAATTGTATTTCTGGGGTGCATCAAGCCCAAACAACATCTGCATGAACACAACGCCAAGATCCCACACATCTGTCTTCCTCGTTCGTCGAGTCTCTTGAGCAAGTTCCGCAGGTACCCAAAACGCCGATCTGGACGTGGTGAATGGCCGAGTGTCTTTGCTTATGTCTTTCAGGTTATGCAGACCGTCTTGGAATCCTGCATCTGCTAGTTTGACGGAAATACTGCCATTGGAAGGCTTGTACAGCAGGACATTGTTCGGATGAAGCTTCTTGTGGACGACACCGTTCCGATGATAGAAGTCAAGAGCTTCCAGAAGATCGACGGTCCACGATCTCACTTTACCGATGGCGATCTGCCCATCGTCTTCAATCTTCTCCCCAAGTGAGCCCTTGTTGCCCAATTCAACTAGAATGTTGATCTCCCAGCCGGAATCATTCATCTGCTCTATCTTGAAATCAAAGACGCTCATGATGTTGGATTGTCGCAAGCGCTTAAGATCTTCCATTTCCTCTTCAAATTCCATGATTGCTTTTTTGAGCTGCGAATGTCCAGACGACTTCGAACTGGCGATATGAGTGCGCTTCAATACTAGAGTGAGGGCGTTCGCGTTCCCGACAGGCTTCACAAGAAACTCTTCTGTAACTGGGCCGGTTTGGAACGGGAGCAGACCCGCTACGGCAGTGCACTCAATGTTCTGCCCTTCGTCCTGTAGCATGATCATCCTATCGAACGAGACTTGATTAACTGTGTCCGCATTCGGGAAATAGGAAGGAGTTGGCGTCTGGCCGGCTGCCCGAGTCTTTCGTTTGACCATTAGCTCTTTGCGTCTCATCTCGTCATTGACCATTTGCTGTAAAACACGTTCCTCTTCGGCTTTTTCCTCATCACGTTTCTTCCGCAGCTCCTCTTCATGTTCTTTCGCCATCTGAGCTGCAGCTGCTTCATGAACGGCTCGCTCCTCTTCGAGATTTTCGAAAGTGCCATCGTTTTCACGGAACGTCCCTTCATCTTCCAGGATGTCCTGAATAGAAGTAGCAATTTCATATATCATGACTTCGCCGATAAGTTCCTTGGGTTTAGAGTTGATCAATTTCTGGAGCTTCTCTTGCGTCTTTTGACGGAGCTTACTAGCGTTGTCCAGGGAGAGCGTGGGCAGCGACTTAGGATAAGTAGCAGTGAGTTTTGCGCACAGCGTTACTGAAATCTCATCATTCGAAAACGACTTCAATCGTAGGCGCAAAACACGATCCGTAGTTTTCTGACGTAGACATCAGCAAATTGATCATGTTTTGTGAATTTGACCCTGGCCGCTAATGATTTGTACGTGATGATGCTGAAAATAAAGGAGGGAAATAGCGACAGAGTGACTCATAAACATAGGACGGTACGTACGCTCCATGCTCCCTTAGCCTCTACTTCTTCAAAGTCCTCCATATAAATGGCTTTCAGGGCTTCAATTTCATTTTCCTGAGCTTCCTGATAGGTTTCGGTGAGCTGGGCTGGTGGAGCAGGCTTTCCTTGCTTGTTCTCCTTCGCAGGAGGTTTCCCCATGGTGGCTGGCGCATTCTGAGGCGTCGAAACATTAGTTACAACTTTTTTCCAGGGCGATTTTGGCGGTGCCATATTGGGCTGTGTCGTGGGAAGTTAGCATGCCAACTGATATTGAAGTTGGCGTTGAGACACGCAGCCGAAGCTGCTGCCCTTCACACTGCGCTCATATTTATCTACGGTATTAAGGCAACAAGAGGAGTGAAGTTGGTGGTGAAAGGCATCGAATTCGCCGCCAGATGATGACCGTGCCCCCCGTGGACCGAGAGACTGGCCCGTGCGCCTTGAGCCTTGGCTGTCGCGTCGAACTTCATGAGCTCAATGACGCCGGAGTGGGCAGGCAGGACCATCACTCTCGCGCCTTCCCCCCCAACACCCGAATTATTTAGCAGAAATCCAATTACGCAATCTTATGGAAGCCACAAAGAGTAACAGCATTTCTCTTCCATCTGCCACATTCCTGTGACACCTTCCGACACCCCGCGCTCGTTCCTCGAGCGTAAACAACCCACCAAACAAAGACTATCGCGAAACAACCCACTGTCATCACGGTTGCTGCTACACCAATTGCTCTCTTCAGGCTATTCTCTCGCTATTGGGGCCAGAATCATCATTCTGAGACACAATGTTCTCATGGATTACTGGACCGCGCATCACCAACGCTATTGAAGATCTCGACCCAGGTATACTGAGAAGAAGCTCACTGCTGAGAACTTGAAGCTGACTTCGTAGACACCGCGTTTGATACAACTTTCGTTGAGCCACCCGAGACACCAGCACCTACCTTCGCAGTTCGAGCCTTCAAGCAAGCCATTTTTGGAACGCCGGCACCAGAAGAGTCGAATGAGACAGCCAAGAAGCTTGTAAAGAGAGTGAAGCTGGATGAAGTCAATTCAAAAGCTACGGAGTTTCCTGCACAGAAGGAGAACGATCCACCCTCATCACCAACGAAGCCCAATGGCATACTCGTGACCCCCGGCACAGGCACGAAGGGTAAAAAGACAGTCTCGTTTGGAGCACACGTTGTTGACAACGAGGGTAAACGGTCTACATACACGGGAAAGAGCGGAATACCGAATGACTGCCCTGGAAAGTTTCCCAGCCCGTGGGCTCCTGGGACAGAGTTGAAGGAGAGTGCAGAGAAAGACAAGGACAAGGACAAGATGCCCCGGACGAAGCTTACTGCTGCTTTGTACGACGCACGAAGCTCTAGCCAGTTGCAGCCAGGCCAGAAACCAAAAGCCAAGGACGATAGCGATATCACAATTGACCTAAGCGCTCCACGATCGGAATCTGGCAAGTACTGGAAGGAGCAATACGAGTCGTACGCAGATAAGAGTGAGAAGGAGGTGAAGAAGCTGGTTGCAAAACAGCAAGTGGCTAAGAATTTTGCGAAGAAGAAGGATGGCGAGGCAACAGAGCTTGCTACTAGGCTGGCAGAGGAACGAAAGCGGTTCCGAATGAGGGAGCGTGAATTGGAAGACCAGAGCAAAGACTACCAGGAGCGATTACGCCAAGCGATGACCGAGAACCTTCGTGCCGGCATGGAGATAGCTGCGCTCAAAACCCGTATAGCGTCTTTGGAGAAATCGTTCACTCTTCCCTCGGATGTCCAAGACAGTAAGAATTCCTTCCAGATCTACGAGGATTCGAGCAAGGATTCTATCCGTCTTCACTCAGTGCAGGGCGGGCCTTCCGCAGCTACCACCACGACTCGCACCGAAGATGTTATGGCCCCACCATCCATCATCTTAGGCAAGCCTGTGTCCTCCACTCGCGAAGCACCTGAGAACAAGGACAACTCACCACCCAAGTCTCGACGCCAGCGCCGCATGACAATACCAGATCCTTTGTCACGTGGTACTTCTCCCTACTCAGCAACCTCAAACCTTGGCACAGAATCCGCTCAAGCTTCTTCACTCCCAACCAAATCCCCTCTATCTTCCATCCGACCAGCTGAGCCTCCTACAAAGCCATCTCAACCTACCCACCACTTCAAACTCCCAATCAAATCTCCTTTCAGCCTCCGTCAACCTCACCCCAGCAAAGAAAACATCCCTCGAAAATCTCCAGCCGATCTGCAATCCAGCCCCCTCCCGCAGCCCTCTTCAGACACCTGGATGCAAGACTTCAATGAGAGCCCGCTTCCGCAAATGGATAAAATGGCGTTGCCAATTGCAAGTGGGCCATCGTACTCCAAACCTACGAAATCAACATCTCAGGCCAAACCTGCTCGCCACCAGTCATCGAAGTCCATTTCGCACAGTACGAAGGTTGACGTTTCGAAGGGGGCGATAGTTACGCAGCCCGTTGACTCGAAATTCGACGTCTCGAAGAGCGCGGCGCATCATGCGGAGGGCTCGTCCATGGTGGTGAGGGATAGAGTGCAGTTGCCAGTTGACCGGAAGGAGCAGGCGAGGAGAAGGTTGGAGCAGAGGAAGGCGAAGAGGTTGGGCTCTTAATTCTTCTTTTGCTGTATGGTTTCTAGAGTTTGGGAAGGGCGAAGAAGGTATTCGGCATTTATGTGTAAGTCTGTTTCTGAAGTATTGACTTATTGGAGCAATGGCGTTTTGGGTGGAGGCGGAAGGGTTAGCATTATATCCATTCCAGAGACTGTATTGTTAGGTTTAGGAGATGAAGTTTCGGGAAGGCAAAGGAATTGGTAATTATTTTTGGACTTGGATATTGGTTCCTGAATTACTTTTACATGTGCTTTGGTATCGGAGTTGCGATCCAGCACTTACGAAATTGCAAGAGTTATGCTCACAATATGAGGAATATTGTCAAAAGGAATATATCAATTTCCATAGTATCACGACAAGCAGATGTGAAATGGAAATAGAAGCAGACTCGTTGGATAGTAGAGAGTGCAGTGTTGAGGTCTGCACCTGATTCAGCTTTTTGCCTATACCGTCATGTATAACGCCAAATAAAGCCTCTCCAATATCTACAACTACAGTTCATTATTCTATAATTTCTCCTTTTTCTCCTTTAGTCATCAATCTCTCTCCCGTAACTCTACCACCCTTTCCGACCCACCTCACTAACCCTTCCTACCACCCCCTCTTCGCCAACCTCTCCCCCTCGTGCATCGAGCCCGTATTTATACCCACCATCGCCTCACCAAGATCCATAGAAACGTCCATGAGAATCTTGGGGTCTTTGTAATGCGTAACAGCCTGCACAATCGCCCTCGCCCTCTTCGCTGCATCCCCAGATTTAAAGATCCCTGAACCCACAAACACCCCATCACACCCCAACTGCATCATCAACGCCGCGTCCGCCGGCGTCGCCACACCCCCCGCCGCAAAATTGACTACTGACAATCGTCCCAGCTTCGCCGTTTCCTTCAGCAACCCAAACTCGACTCCAAGCTCCTTCGCATAGACTCTTAACTCTTCTTCACTCATCCCCTTTGCGCGAGCGATGTCCGAATTCACTTGTCGCATGTGGCGAACCGCTTCGATAACATCACCGGTCCCCGCTTCACCTTTTGTGCGAATCATGGCGGCACCTTCGGAGATTCGACGAAGCGCTTCGCCGAGGTCGCGGCAGCCGCAGACGAAGGGGATGCGGAAGGGGTGTTTGGAGACGTGGTGGGTTGCGTCTGCGGGGGTGAGGACTTCGGATTCGTCGATGTAGTCTACGCCTAGGGCTTCTAAGATCTAATCAAACACTTATCAGCCAGGCTCTCTTTCACCCATTCCTCGACATGGGAATTTGTATGTGGGGTGAGTGGGAAGGAGAGTATGTACCTGGCATTCTACAAAGTGCCCGATTCTCGCTTTCGCCATCACAGGAATAGTCACCGTATCCATGATCTCCTTAATCATTTTCGGATCGCTCATCCTCGCAACACCTCCTTGGGCGCGTATATCAGCTGGGACGCGTTCGAGCGCCATGACGGCCACTGCGCCCGCTTCTTCTGCTATCCTTGCCTAGGCATAATATTAGTACGATTCTTTTCCATACCCGGTGGCGAGTAAGCTCTAGCACGATATCCTAATAGGAGCAGTTTGGAGTCGGGAATGGGGAACAAGTGCCATTGAAGCACCTTGAGACCAAGGCATGAAGGAATAAGAAGACATGCCTGTTCAGCATTAACGACATCCATAATCACGCCTCCCTTCAGCATACGCGCCAATCCAGCTTTGACAGCGAAGTTTGTCTCGCCATCTTGGGCGCCGTGGCCGTTGGATGTTGGGAGTTCCGTCGCCATATTTTTCTTCCCAATCTCTCAAAATTTCTTTTGACGGCTCGAATCCTTGTGTAGGGGAAACAAAGAGTACGAATCAAGGTGAAGTGAAGTGAGTTGAGACACTAATTAGAAGTAGTAGACGAAGATATAGACAGAAGAGGACAAAAGAAAAAGAAAACTTGTGACTCAAAAACCAATAAGGCGTAGAAATGTCATTCATGTCATGCCGCCATGGATTTTTTAATGTCGTGAACCCCCGACCGACACCGGACCGCGGGGCTAGATTCACCCCGCCATTGGGTGCAGGGACCTGCGCTAGTCCCTGCAAGGCAAGTACAATAGGGTACTCAGCCGTGAATTGCCGCCGTTCGTCAGCAAAAAGGTGGACACTGAGGGAGCTTTAAAATCAGCTTCCCGATGGAATTCTAAGGACGCAGACGGCATAGTTGGGACGCCCGATGTATAGGGTATCAAGATGCAATTCATGTATACAAAGTCAACCGCCTACCACCGTCCAAGAACGGCGCGATATCGCTCTTCGAACCCAAGGGATGGAGTCATGAGTAATGGAGTGTTGAACCCCGGAGCAACAAACCCAATGCTGAAGAGCCGTACCGTGGCAGATACCAATGACAATGCCAAAGAGTAACCCACATAGAAATGGTCAGTAAGGCTGCGTCTCCCTCTTCAACCACTGGTGCGCCAGACTCCCCTTCTCAAAGAGCCCGCTTGTCTTCTCAAACACCTCCTTGTGGTACTCATTGATGAACGCCTTCTCATCGTCCGTCAAGAGGCTCTGATCGATCAGATTCCTACAATACGGGACCATGGTGACGCGCTCGAAGCCAAGGTAAGGCTTGTCGCCAAACTTGTGCATCGTCTCGATCTCCTTGACCATGATCATGTTCTCGATTCGGATGCCAAATTTGCCGTCTTCGTAGTATCCAGGTTCATCGGATATCACGTTGCCAACAGAGAGAGATACTTCGGAATACTGGACGCGTGTGCCAATGCCGATAGGACCTTCGTGCACGTTAAGGAAGGAACCAACGCCGTGGCCGGTGCCATGACGGTAATCGAGTCCTTCAGCCCAGAGAAATTGTCGGGCCATGGTATCCAGAGCGAAGCCAGTTGTGCCCTTGGGGAATGTGACACGCTCAAGTGCAATGTTGCCTTTCAAAACGAGTGTGTAAGCTTTCCTTTCCATCTCGGTCGGCATGCCGAAATGGAGGGTTCGGGTGGTGTCAGTAGTGCCGTCGAGGTATTGCGCCCCTGAATCGCAAAGATAGATGGCCTTGGGATCGATGACTGAACATGCACCCTTCTCAGGCTTGTAGTGGATTACAGCAGCATTGGGACCTGTAGACGAGATAGTGTCAAAGGAGAGGCCGACGAAACGATCGTGCTTCGAGCGAATTAACTCCAACTTATCGGCAGCATCTACTTCGTCGAGCTTGGCTCCCTTGTGGACGAGCTGGTCTTCTAGCCAGGCAAAGTACTCGGTTAAAGCAGCTCCATCACGAATGTGACATGCTCGCATGCCTTCCAGTTCGACTTCGTTCTTGATAGCTTTGGCATCGCCGATGGGACTTCGTACCTCGGCAACGCGGTCTTCACCGCCAAGTGCCTGATTTAACGCCCATGATGCTCGTGTTGAGGTTAGGAACTTGGGCCTAGCCTCCGTCTCGCCATTGGTCTGTTGGGATTCGGAGCTAAGGGCTGCAACGTCTGTAAATATAGCATCGTAGGGTCTAATGGCAACCTTCTGGCCAAGATGATTCTTGACTTGCTGGGTTAACTTGCTCTCGTCAATGTATAGGGTAGCGCTTGTTGGAGTAATGACAGCATACGAGAAGAAGACTGGGTTGTACGGAATGCTGCAGATTGTTAGTGAAGGAAGTGGTGGAAGATGTTTAATCTTACTCATTACCGCGGAGATTGTAAAGCCAGGCAATCTCATCCAGCATAGAAACAACAAACCCAAGGCTCTTCCGTTTCTCCAGCTCTTTCCTGACATCCTCGACCTTGTCTTCAAAACTCTTGCCTGAATATTCGATCGGCTGCACCCGGACTTCCTCGCTCGGCCGGGGTGGCCTCTTCTCGCCCCAGACTAAGTCGATGAGGTTATCATTGACGGGTTTGTACTTTCCGCCCTTCTTCTGGATCTTGTCTGCAATCTTGCGGGCGTCAGAGGCAGTGACGACGCTAGGATCAACACCAATGACTTTGCCGCCCTCAGCCTGGTCTATTATCCATTCCTGTATGGTCGGGACATCCTGGAGGCCTTGTTTGAGTAGCTCCCAATTGCTGTCGAGCTGCTTCTCAGCTTGATTGAAGTATCGCCCGTCTGTTGCCAGTGCCGCCTTCTCATGAGTTATTACCGCACAGCCGGCTGATCCAGAGAACCCGGATACGAATTCTGGATCGTGTCAGTGTGTGTGCAAGTAATAGCGGCCGATGGGGATCTGACCTCGTCGCGCATCGCAAGGTGCAATGTATTCCGACTGGTGGCTGTCCTCTGACGGCACGACTGTCTCCCGATCAGCTAGTTATTCTTGGAGTTGTGGCAATTGGACTGTGTTGTACCGTAGACGTCGACCTCGCGCTCTTTCATGAGCTTACGAAGCTCCGCAAGCCGCTCGGAAGTGTTGACCTTCTCCATTTCCACAGTAGAACGGGCGATGGGAGAGGAGTGGAAAGCTCTGAAGTAAAACGTGGGTGATTTGGGGACTACATATGTCCAGGACACGGGCCTTGCATAGACGCGAAGAAGAAAGCGCTCAAAGAGCATGAATGGTCCCGTCCCTCACTGCTATTGTTCTTTTGTATGCACCCCACCATGGTGGTCGTCTTTGCCAGCCGCGGAACTTGGCCATGTCCGCACCCGGCCGCGATTAGCGCAGTGGGATTGCACGTGACTGCCAAGATATATATCGAGACTCAACACCACCTGCGACAATCTCAATCCTTCAGGAGCATTTCGGTGACGAACGGTGAAATCTGACCAAGAAGAGTAACTATGCGCCCGTACTCTTACGTGTTGCTTCTAAGTTTGCTTGATGGCTGTGGCAGGTAAAATACGACCTGGCTAGAGGAAGAATCAGGCAAACTTTTAAGAGGGCAGGAATATGCACCGTTGACTTCACAACTGAGTAGTCCCTTCCTCCACATCTAACAAACGGTGCGAGCATGCCTTGTTCTGACTAATCCCTGCAAATAACTCGACTTGAAAGAGACACCAAACATCAGGTAAGATGGCCACAGAAGCCATTTCTTTCGTAACTCCGCCAATATCACAGCCTTTCCCAGTCATCCACGCTCTTCCTCTTTGATTTAAAGTGTTTCATTTCTGCAACCTGTCTTTCACCGGATGGCTTCTTCGAGACCGTCAAGTGCCATTACCGTTATCGCAAGTCACGGCCGGCCGAAAGTCGATGAAGTCCAATGCGATCTCTACAAACAATTCGCCTCGTGTTGCATCCCGTGCCGTTACTAACGCATTTCAAACAGCAGCCAATAGCAATCCGCCACAATGGCTGCAGTACAGCAGCCCCAAACCTTTCCGCTCAGCTACCAGGAGATCGAAGGTCTTGTCAAGTCCATGTACGAGCCCGGACATGGAAAGAAGATCGCGGAAACGGAGGCCACGCTGAGCGTCCTGCAACGTTCGCCTCAAGGCTGGGATATAGCGGACGCCCTTTTGAACAGCCATGACGAGAACGTCCGATTTTTTGGCGCTCTCACATTTACCGTGAAACTCAATACAGACTCGTAAGTCGCCCTTCCAACTCTGATGAAGGATGGTGCGGGGAACTGAACACTCTTGAACTTTAGTGCCGGCCTGAGCGAAGATGATTCGCAGCAACTACTTTCTAAGCTCATTGTACGTCAATTTCGAAGCAATCTGTGAACTTCAAACTTATCTTATCCAGCGTCACCTTTTAGCGAATCCAACATTGTCCCTCTCGACAAGAAAACTATGTTCTACGCTGGCACAATACTTCTGCAAGCCAATTTCATCATGGACACGGTGCATCCGGAGCTTAGCTGTCTCCTTTTCGCGACAGGAGCCTGTACTTGATGATTCGCTAAGTGAAGCGTCGTCAATGTGGGATACCTTATCTCTTCTCACAAACGAACAGCTACTCTGTTTGTTGGAATATGGTATGAACTTGGCCGACGAGGCGAAAAAACTCACGCAAGCGACTGAGTAAGTGAATGACGCAAAAAACCCCAGGAGATGCTAATTCAATCATAGCCGCACATTTCACGAGCGCATGATTGCCAACGTGGAAAGCATCGAGGCCCTTCTGCAAGTATCTTTTGTGCGAGGCTTTAAATTTCTTTCAGCATCGGTTGATGATCCCCGTTATGACCAGCTCCTGCAGCATGGAGAGAAGATATGCGTTGCATCTCTAAAATGTTTCATCGTAAGTAGACGGCGATATGGCAACGTTGCTCGTGCCTAATTTGGTCAGGGCTGGATCTTCTACGCACAGTCCGAGTTCAAGGAGGTGCCAGAAAAGCTTCAGTTCTTGCGATCGGCCACAGAGCTCGCTTTGAACTGTCTAGAGTATCACGTCGACGATGCTATGGAGCTCGTGGCGGAAGTCCTGGAAAACTATCCGAAATTCTTCGAGGCGAAACAACAGCGGATGCTGTGGTCAGCAATAACTAGCGCTTGGGGCATGGATATTCTTAAGAATCTTGATGCTGAAACAGTGTCGCTTGCGAGGATCATCGTTGCTTATGGCCAGATTCTGCTCAACTCAAGAGTCTTGTATCAAGAGCCTGATGACATTCATCATCAGCAAGTTCTTTGTAAGTTAGGGTTCCATGCCTCCGCCGGTGCCAACGTTCAAGTATTCGACTACTCAGTCGGGTTGAGAATTGGATTTTGGGATCAGCACGCTAACATTGCTCTAGCTATTCTACACGAGTTGCTCAAATACCCCAACCCGGTGGGCGTTGAAGATGATGTTGCGCCGGTTGTCCTTGACTTCTGGAACAGCTACATCAGCACCATCGCCGAAGAGTTCTTCCAATACACAGAAGAAGATGCGAAGCCAGCATGGATGGAAAAGGCCAAATCCAACATCTTCCTATCCATTTCCGAGTTCCTACAGAAAATCATATTTCCTCTACCGGTAGTGACGAAAGACTGGGATTCAGATTCCAAGAAAACGTTCAAGGTGTTCCGGGTCGATGTCAGGGACATCATCCAAGAGGCTTACGAGGTGCTGCATGATGCCATGCTAGACCAATTCATCGATTTCACTTTGCGTGCTCTGGAAGGCGGCAATTGGTTGGAGCTTGAGGCTGGCTTGTTCTGCTTAAACTCCATTTCCGAGGCTCTTCAGGAGAATTCGGATGTTCGGCTACGACGCCTCTTCGATCAGCCACTCTTCACGATTATGACCGAGAACGCCAACATCCCTGCTGCTACGCGTCGGACGGCTGTCGAAATGATCGCCGACTTTAACAGCTTCTTCCTTCGACACCCCGAGCTCCTTCCACAAGTCTTACCGTTCCTTCTAAGAGCTTTGGGCCAACCGTCTCTAGCACATTCCGCAGCGAAATCATTCGCTTCTCTCTGTTCCGAATGCCGAAATTCCCTCACAGGCGAACTGACCTCGTTCTTCCAAATGTACGAGCAATTCCTCAGCTACCAAACCGCCGAAGAATTCACCAAAAGCCGAGTCCTAGAAGGTATCGCCGCCATTGTCCAAGCCCAGGACTCCGACGACAAGCGACACTCCGGCATCCAGCAACTCTTCCAATACGTTTCCCACGACGCCATGCAAGCAATTAACGTCACTAAAGAAGGTAATGACCTAGAACAGGGCCAAGCCCTCGCCCTCACAACCCTGAAATGCCTCGCCTGCATCGGCAAGGCCCTTCAAGCCTCAGACGAAGAAGTCATTGATC
The DNA here is from genome assembly GCA_010093925.1 of Zopfia rhizophila CBS 207.26. Classification (NCBI taxonomy): domain Eukaryota; kingdom Fungi; phylum Ascomycota; class Dothideomycetes; family Zopfiaceae; genus Zopfia; species Zopfia rhizophila. The sequence goes on from ML994637.1 coordinate 1,476,164, forward strand.
TTGAGTCCGACCACATAAACCCTCCGCAATACTGGACCCACGGTCCAGGCAAAGAAATCCAAAACCAAATCATTAACATCGTAAACTATCTCTCTCAAATTTTCCCCGCGAACTCCGAGGTTATCGAAGCAGCTTGCAACGTTTTACGAGCGGGCTTCAAAGAGACTGTGCCTGGTCCGTTCGTCCTTCCGCCGTCAGCTACGATTGATTTTGTGAGCAAGACGAATATGCAAACCCCGAGACTGCCGTATGTGCTTGATACGGCGTGCTGTTTCATCTCAAGCCATAAGCTGGATAAGACAGACGAGTATGAAGTCCAAGCCCAACGCCTCCTCCACCACATCCTAGCTATAATGCAAGAACTCCAGCACCCGCGAAACGATCCCGAGGTCTCCGTCGGTTGTATCGAAGTCATACAAAAATTCATTAATACAAACGCAAGTATATTGACTTCCCAAACCGCAGATGTGCTCAAGGGCATGTTCGACTTCTCGATCGAATGCTTGAAGAGCCCGGAGGTGCTACCCAAACGTGCGGCTGCGCAGCTTTGGAAGGATATTTTCGAATTGAGCGGGAATGTGAAGAGTGGGGATAGGGCGACGGGTCAGGATATCGTGGAGCATTTTGGACCCGCGGTGACGTGGGCGCTGTTGTGGAATGTGTGTGGGGAGGTGGATGGGACGAGTCTGGAGCATATAAACCTCCCACTTCGCAAGATGATACTGTCAGACAAGAACGCTAGACTAAATATCACCAATGCGTTGGCGGAACAGCCGCTTATTATGAAGGTCAAGGAGGATCCGGCGACGGAGGGGATATTGAGGAAGTTTGTGGAGAGTTTGATGAGGTATGGTTATCTACATTCTACTTTGGGAAGTGTGGACGGGATTCTGACTATGTACAGGAATGCGAGGAACTCGACGGCGTTCAAAGAAACGGTCAAGGAGTTTTGGACGAGGTGCAAACAGATCCAGATTCAGTTTGCGGCGGCGCATATGATGCAGCGTGGTGGAGCTGGGCAGATGCATGGATTCTAAACTTCCCCTTTCCTTGTACTACATCCTACCACAAGTCTCGACTCCAGAGAGGGGTTATACGACGTGCGTTTTCAGTCCAATGGTTTGAACTCGGCGAACCCGGCTAGCGCGAACGTTATCCCGAATGAGACTTTGAAGGCTATGTTATCTTGAACCAGCGACCGGATGTTCGTGGAGTGGAACCGTTGCTGGAGATAGGAGTATGGTATTACATGTATGCCGCGGGATTCGAGGAACTGTGTGACTTCGGTCAGCTTCTTCTTTTCCTCTCTTGGCTTTATTCGAAGGGTAGGGGTGGGTTTGCGGGGATGCGGCTTAGAGGGTGATTAGACCATGAGAAATGTCCTTTATGAATAGAACAATTTTTCTCCTTTCCATAGTATTGCTTACATCCTCGGAGGAGGTAGATGGGATGGAAGGAAGGCAGTCTACTAACCTGGACGAAAAATATGCCTAACCCAAGCAACACAGCCAACGGTCTACTAAATACACTTACACCCAGACCTCCGAGTACCCCAAGTATACTGCCCAAGCTAATCTGCCGTATAGTGCTGGGATTGAGTCGCCCGGATGATGTGGATACGGGTCTCTGTGCTTCTTGTATGTATTTGTATTTTAGGTCGGAAGTTATCTTTGTAAGAGGGTCGGATGAGTCGCATAGTAAAGGTCTATTGCATTGTCTGAGGAGAAGAGGTGCGGAAGCTAGGAAGGGTGTGGAGAGAAGGAGCGTACGGCGGAGGCCGGGGAGGATGGACATGATTGTTGGGATATTTGGAGGAGCTGGAAGTCTGTAGAGAGGTAATATGGAGGTTCTTGGAAGGGAGATGGAGCTTTTGAGGGACAGTAGGGATTACGGAGTTCAATTGCTGGTGCAGCTTGGGATGAAGGTGGGGAAGTGAATGGAAGAGATAGCCTCGGCACGTTCAAGGCCTCGAAATCAAAGTGAGAGCATAAAGGTAGCGCCGGAAGATATAGGTACGCTTGAAGGAGAGTCGGAGTTCAATGGCGTGAGGGAGCGAACATGGAGGCTTGATGGTGAACATAGTGAGTTGGAGCTGGGTGCTGATGTCATTGGCTGTGGGATGGATGTCGCTAAGCGGAAATGGGACGGGAGCTTGGACCCTGAGATTTGACTTGGGATGTGGCTTCAACTTCAAACTTCAGCATTAACATTCACTGCCCTGCACCACCACAATGAACGAGCGATAGCGAGGACGATTTCTGCTCAATTATGTTTATAGACCCGCCTTGAAAGCTTTTGTTCGATCTTAGTTGTAAAGTTGCTTGCTCGCACCTCTCCCAGCGCAACAATCGTAAAGATGAGAGGCAGAACAATTCTCTTGACCGTCGCGAATCTGCTGATTCCAGTCGCGATACTGGTCTTCGCAACAGGATTCTTTCCGTACAAACCGTTTATCCCAGGACTGGCCGAGTATGAAGAGATAGGGAACTATGCATACAAATTTGGAAAGGCGCCAGACGCGCCATTTAACAAACTGGTGTTTATGGTTGTGGATGCGCTGAGGAGTGATTTCGTATTTGGTGAGCACTCGGGATTCAGGTTCACCCAGAGGTATGACCCCCTATATCCCATCTTCCATCTGATATTGTGGTAGCTAATTGATCCCCCAGTTTAATCCGCTCGGGCACTGCCATCCCATTTACTGCTCATGCGACGTCCCCTACGATTACTATGCCCCGCGTCAAAGCGATAACCACAGGCTCTATCCCATCTTTCCTAGATGTAATTCTCAACTTCGCCGAATCAGACACTACATCCACGCTCGCAACCCAAGACACCTGGCTCGCGCAATTGAAGGCAATGGAGGGCGGGAAACTGGTCATGTATGGCGATGACACCTGGTTGAAGCTGTTTCCAGACTTCTTTGAGCGCGCAGATGGGACGAGCAGTTTTTTTGTTTCGGTTAGTGGTCCTTGTGATATACCTATGCCTGTTGTAGGTAGAGGTAGAAATAGAGAATTAAAAGTTGATTTTTTTCTTGCAGGATTTCACGGAAGTAGATGATAATGTGACGAGGCACGTGCCCGAGGAATTGCTGAATAGTGATTGGAATGCTATGATTATGCATTATTTGGGCCTTGATCATATTGGACATAAGGCTGGTCCTAACAGGTTGCTTTCCCTTCCAGGCAGAATGTTGAAGTTCGGTACTGATAGTGGGCAGTCCCAACATGCTCCCCAAACAAATTGAGATGGATGGCATCGTGCAGCAAATCTACGAAGCCATCGAAAACGAAGAACACCTTTCTCGTACACTCTTCGTTCTCGCCGGTGACCACGGTATGAACGATGGCGGAAACCATGGCGGTTCTGCTCCAGGCGAAACATCCCCGGCATTGGTCTTCATGTCACCAAAGCTAAAACAGATTACTGAGGGAACGGACGGTTATAGATGTCCGACGACACCGAAGGCGGATTTTGACTACTACACCAAGATTGAACAGTCGGATATTGCGCCTACATTAGCCGGGTTGCTAGGATTTCCGGTACCGAGGAATAATTTGGGAGTTTTCATCCCTGAGTTCTTGCACTTTTGGGCAGACGGTAAGTGTTTTAGAGAGATGAGGATTGATGAAAATGTTAATGAGGGGTATTAGGTTCTGATCGAATTCAACTACTACTTCGAAACGCAAAACAGATCCTCACGATCGTCAAAGCAACATTCCCGGCCCACAATTTCAAAGATAAAGTCCAGGAGATGAATTGTGAAGGCAGCCTGTCGAGTGGGGAGGAGTTGAGCTGTAAGTGGCAGAACGTGGTTCAGGCATTGGAGACTGCGGCGGCTTTGCATCCGAAAATGAGAATGGATATTATTTATAGTGTATGTGCTGCGCCCTCACATCAATTCTCGCAGGAGATTGATGCGCTTTAAATGGAGTGACGCTAATATTTGGATTCAATTAGTTCTGCCGCACCGCACAGGACATCATGAGCAGCACAACATCCAACTACAACGTCTCGCGTCTCATCCTTGGCACAGCTCTCGCCTTCCTCTCATTCACCCTCACTATGCTCTCCATCCGCTCCAAACTCTCATCCATCTCCTCAACAGGAATCTTTTACACACTCATCCTACTCCTCTACGGAATTCTGATGTTCGCGTCCTCTTATGTAGAAGAAGAACAGCATTTCTGGTACTGGAGTGCTTCAGCCTGGTTCGCGTATCTCTTTATTGCCGAGTAAGTTAACCTCCTCTCATCTCTCAATCCATCGTCTAAATGAAGTGATGAATTAGATCCCGTAAAGAGTGGTTCTCTAAATGGGTCTTTCATCCCGCTGTTATGCTGCTGATTGTAACCCGCACTCTCCGTCGCTGGAACCAGACCGGTCAGAAACACGCCGGTGCCCCGGATATCGCACATTCCACTTTTCTCCTCCACCCGCTAGTCCTGTGGTCCCTGGTTGGTGCTGTGTATCTCGATATTACTATTCGTCTCTCCCGGCACATCGCGAGAAGTGTCATGGATCCGAAGAAAAGTAGGGAAGAGAAGGGGTATGCGGAACTAGAGAGTGGTGAGGGTGACAGGTTTGTAGGTATGCTAGCGGTGTTCCCGCTCGGAGCCACCGCATTCGTGTTTAAATTGGGGTTTACGGCGAAGGATGCGCCGGAATTGGTGAAGGGGGTGAATGGGGGTTTGTTTTATTGGGTTGGGGATTTGGGATTGGTGGGGGTTGCGAGGATGGTTTTCGTGGGACTTGCATTAAGTGCGTCTTGGTTAGTGATATCCGAATGGCGGAGGACGAAGATGGTGAAGAAGGGGAAGGAAAGTGGTGGTGGTAAGTGGACCCATCCCTTTTTACTATCAATTGTTTGAATTGTTGGGAAGTGCGAGGTATTAACAGGAGAGCAGACCTCGCAGTCGCGCTCTTCGATCTCCTCTCCCTCTTCCTCATCACACAAACCCGCGCGCAAAATATTCCTGTGTACCTGCTCTTCCGCATGCAAATTTTCTTCCTAAGTAAGTCCACCCTTTCCCACCCCCCTTCCCTATCCCCCTCTCCTCCCTTCCCCATCTTCCCACATAAATCTAACCCTCACAGCACTCTTGAACTTGACACCAACTCAAATCACGATTACCACTCTTTTGCTGACGCAAACCTCCTTCTTCGCCCTCGGAAACAGCAACGCAATCTCCTCCATCGACCTCTCAAACTCCTACAACGGTATCTCAGGCTACAACATCTCTGCCGTCGGCCTCCTCGTCTTCATGTCTAACTGGGCGGGACCGGTGTACTGGGCCATCGTCGGGGTACTACTTCTCTCCGGCCATCCATCCTCTACGCCTTTATATCGAGACAGGTATTTCGATGAACAGGAAATCAAAGAGGAAGTTAAGGATTGGGTTAAAGAGGAGCGGGAACACTTGAATGAGATGCTCGAAAAGGAGGTTCAGAGGGGGAGGGAGAAGGGGAAGAAGGGAGACTGGGAAGAACATGTGGCGCTTTTGACACTATGGATGGGGGCGGGTTTGGGAGCTGTTATGTGTGCTTGTACCGTGTTGAGGACTCATCTTTTTATTTGGACGGTGTTTAGTCCGAAATTTTTGTTTGCTATGGCATGGGGCGTTGCGTATCATTTGGGGGTTTCTGTGGGTTTGGGAGGGGGGATTTGGTGGGTGGGCGGTTGGTAGGGGAAGAAGGGGTAAGGGGAGTGTAGATATGTGTATGGAAATTGAGTTGAGTGAGTTGAGTGAGTTGAGGTCGTGGGCTTCATTGTTTATGTGATGGTGAAGTGGGGTATGTATGTAAGTGTGAGGAGGGGGAGGGGATTGATGAGTTATGTTGACGTCTTGAATGATTGGTGTGGATGCTGACTTTGATGTAGGTATTAAAATGATCAAAAGGCTCAAAGAAATCGCATGTCGAAAAGTAGACTCACGCTAATGACTTCCTTGGACTGTGACGTGGATGGCTGTTAGGATGGCAAGATGGTTTATAGTGCTAACTTCAGGACTGCAAGAAGTAGAATTTTGTATTTGAGAGGAGATAGAAGATGGACAGGTGGTGCATAGCGTAAGTGTACTGTTCTTTGTCTTAAATTTCCGTTCTCTTGTGAATCGCTCGGTTTCTATAAATTCAAGTTTCTTCCTGTCACCTCAAAATTCTCTTCCCCTTCAAAACCGAACCCTCCGAGTCATGATGAGTGATGGTGGTGATCACAAGAAGAAAATGCCACGGTACCTTATTCGGCAGCAAACCGTCAGTTTGAAGGACCTGGCGGAGCCGCTTTCTTACGAAAGGAGGCAACGCGTCATGAGATCGTGTGAGAAAGTGAAAGACGAAACCCGCGTAGACGTGTTTGCGCTGCTCCGCCTCATTTCGGTGCGTTTTAGCAGCCTGGGATGAGTAAATTTATTTTATATATCCCAATTAGGACTACCGTGGCCCTTTTCTCTCCTTCACCTTCAGTATGCCTCGTCTGCGCTCCTTCAACAGTTCTGTCCTCGCTCTCGTCATTTTCTTTCTCTCCTCAACCTCACAGCTTGCTTGTCATTGTTCCTATTAGGATGTCCATTGTGCGCTGTTTGGTAAAATGAAGGACGGCATCAAGAGCACTGTGAAGCAGCGTAAGCCTTCCCTTTCCCGTTTGTTGCTGTAGTATCATGCCGCCGCCACCGCCGCGACCACCGTCAATCGTCGCCTCTCGACTGCTCGCGGCGCTATACCGCCATCTCAAAGCCGAGCTTTTATCAACTCAGCTAACCGAATAGCCTCCCGCTTCTTCAAGGACAAGGACAAAGATAAGGATACGAGCGAAGACCTCGTGCGTCCGAGTACTGCGGGCCCTTGGCCTGCGTATGCTGCTGAGGAAATTGTAGGATTTGGCATTGGTTCCTGGAGGTTCAGGAAGAAGCGTAGGTTTTACCGTTCCTTTTCTGTTGTCTCGTAGCCGGTTGCCATTTTGGCCATGAGCTCCTTACTTCTGTTGCCTTCTGTCTTATTCAATTGTTGACCGCCACTCCTGATTTTCTTATATCCTTATCTGACCGAGTAGCCTCGCCTCTTGTGCAAGTCAATGCCGCTGTTGATGATGAGAAACAACCGAGGGCTGCCGGGGCGAGTACTGGCAGGAATGAGGATGAGTTTTGGACTATTGGAGAATCTACATATGCCAGGGACGATGATAGGGTTCAGGCTATTGGAAGATTGACCATTATCAGGAGCGACGATGAGATCAAGGGTATTGGAGGACCAACTACTATCAGGAATGATGATGAGATCCAGCTTCTTGGGCAACCAGTCAGTGCCAGGAATGACGATAGGATCCCGGATACTGATTCATCGAGAGTTATGATAAAGTGTAGGTTTCCTGTCTCTTCCCTGTCTTTCTCCATTATCTCTTGTTTCTCTTTCCTTCTGACCGGTATCTCCCAATTCTCTTGTGACTTGAATTAAACAAGCAGCCTCCTTCTTCTCCAGCAAGAAGACACCCAACGTCGAGCGACCGGCCACTGCCAATGGTGACGATGGAATCAGTGCTCCTCGTACCCCAAAGCTCAGGAAGAAGCGTAAGTCTTCCCTCTCTTCCCTCCTCTTCACGCTATATCCTCTAACACTTCACCAGCCTTTCAATTGCTCTCCATTTTCAAGAAACCCGACAAGACCGGGGCGCCATGCCGCCCTCGTCTCGTCATCTCAGACCCCATCCCCATCACCGACCCGTCGCAACTCGAAGGTGCCTTCACTCCCCGAACAGTTCGTTTCAACGACAACGTCCAGACACATACTGTCCCCGCCCGACCTGTCGCACCCCCACAAACCCCATTCATGAAGCCCACAGGCCCACCACCGCCGCGTCCCACCCGTAAGCCACTTCCGCGATCCATCACGCAGCTCTTCGATGAAACCATCACCATGTACGAAGGCATCTACACACCGCGAAGCACATCCGAACGAGAATCCGCATACACCTCTGGAGGTCCTCACGACTATGTATCCTCCAGCGACGAGGATCCTTTTGCACTAGAGCGGTATTCAAGTGCGGTGGCAGAGGGGTCTAGTTATTCTAGGCGAAATCAGCGTGCGGTCAATGAGCAGGTGAACAGGCTTGGAAACAAGCTGTCTACCACCAACATGCCTACCGCCGCCCAATTTGCCATGGAGGGTGGCTTCCTTCCTGCCGGCTCCCGGCAAACTAGGAGCGTGCCGATTGGCACCATTCATAGAGATGAGAATGGATTCTTCAGGATGAGCACCTGATTTGTCCAAATGCGCCAAAAGCATGACGCGACTCGGCGTTATTTGGAGTTTTGGTGTTGGTTTGTCTTGAATTTATGAATATATGAATTTTTGTTCATTTGTTTGACTGGGTAAGTTGAATTGGGGTCAGGGGGAAAGAACTATGAATTCCGGTCTGAAATAGGGCTGGCTGCCTCCAAGGGTTCGAGAGGCGTAGGTAGAGATCCCGATGGGAGGGACTTGGGATGAAGTAACGAGTCCATGGGGTCTATTTCTATGACGTGAATCGTGATCCTTTTGTCTTGCACCCAATATCTAGCCGCCAGTCTTCACCTTTCTGTCAACTCAGTACACCCCTCCAGAAGCACTTCAGCACTCTATCCACTTCATTCCAGCTCCGCAGTCCCCACTGAAGGCACCCTCACAGTCGTAAACTCATCATCCCTCCATTCGATTTTCCATCGCTGCAATTCGGGCCAATAGAACTCTATCTCGAAGAACTCCAATCCCTCATTTCTAATATATTTAAGCGACGCAAATACATTCTCATTGGGCCTCCACCTCCAATACTGCATAAAAGGCCAAGGTCGGGCGACTGAGATGTCTAGCTTTTTCAGGCCAGTCATGCCTGATATTACTTGGCAAGTGACATCCAAGAATGTGTCGAAAACCCTGGGATTCGGGCACGGGAGTTGAGTGAGAGCGCGTTGATTCTGGATTCTTGAGGATTTGTAGTTAAGGAGCTCGTCGATGGGATTGTGACCAAAGGTACTTGAGAAATGGAGACGGAGAGATTTGATTGTGCTTAGACGCTGGGAGAGAATGGTGGCGGCAAATCCGAGGAAGCTTTGTGGATTGTGGAATGTGAAGGTTGGGAGGGAATAGAGCGTCACAACGGCTTCGGAGTATCTGCAAGAAAGTTAGATATAAGGGACTGGACGAGAAGAGGAGAGCATATACAATTTTCTGCAGGTCTGTAGCAATGGTATTACGCTGATACCTGATGATTTGTGTACGTGACATCGGGTTCTCTCTCCACTTTCCCCTTGCCTATATGTAACCGGGAGAGTACGTGACGGAGGGCTCCGGTAGGAATGAATTCGAGCGCGAAGAATGATGTCAACCTCTTCCCTCCCAATGACCAATTCGTATATCAATAACCTCAACTCTGCCGGTAGCTTGAAGAACGCTGCTTGTGCTTGATCATACATAATCTGCTTCTTCCTCAAAGGCACGGAAAGAGATCGTTTCCTTCGGATTACTGTTGGAGGTTTCAATTCCTTCCGCCGTCTCCTCACTTTGTATATCTCGCTTTCCTCCCACTTCTCCTTGCCAATGAGAAGCGCCCAATACGGCCAAAGGCATGGTAACGTGAGCCATGCTAAGGCTAGCTTGAGGGGACTCCTGCGGCTTCGGTTCACTTGGATGCTGGCATCTAGCTGCGTATTCGCATGCACAATGTTCGCGGCCATGAGTTGAAACAATTGTTACGATAATACGAGGTCTAATAGATGGGTTGTTTGGACGAGGACGCAGTTTGACAGCTGCGATGTTGGTTGCCTTATCTCGGTAGCGGATGTGCTACTGGAATAGGAAGGCGGCTAACCCGAACTGAACCTCTTTCATCGATCTCGTGGAGACAGCTGAAGAGCATCGAGAAATAGCAGTAAAGTACATAACCTCCCTCTATATAGAAACGCACTAGTCGTATTATTGCTGCTACTAAATATAAGACTTCGCCCCTGACCTTCCTGGCATCGTACCAAAAGTCCTGGACGAGGTCTTAGCACGTCAGGTCAAAGTTTGTAACCATCCTACACCGCCCTTCTTGATAATAGTCCAATACTTCGAAACCAAACCCTATATGGCGTTTCCAACCCGGATCAGGCGCCATAAAAGTCACGGAGCTCTTCCATCATTCATCTTCAGATTCTGGAGCCCCATCACGTGACCGTTCTTCATTCGTTTCATTGTCTATTGGGTTGACTCAGAGGCCTGCGTTATGGAAGATTTTGCCTCCGAAAATGGAGGCCTCCAAGTCAACGAATTAAGGATATCTACTAATTATAAAGGGTCCGCGCGAGATGCTCGGCTCTCGCGGCCCCCCGCCGATAGGTTCAAGGTATCATTGTTTGACGCTTGATTTGTTTTGGAAGGCTAGTGTCAAGAGATCTGCCTCCAGCGGGCGCCAAAAATCTCCTCGCCCAACCCACTATCCAACCTGCCATCAATCATCACTCTCTCGCTGACCCAGCATAACAGTCGTGACCATGCTGTATATATCCTATGTTACTCTGGGTACGCCGTGCTGTGAGTGCATCCTTACCTCAGCATCCGCAGCTAAACCCGCGAAGCCCGTTTTCGTAGCTTAAACGGATGCCGTGGGTTGATTAACTTGATTGGCCAGCTCCGGCGGCAAAGCTCGACAAAAATAGCGAACAAGGAAGCTCCTTCACTGAAAAGGCACATTAAGCCTGGAACTGGTTCCCCTACTTCATCTTCACTCAATCCTTGTTCGTTATGCACTTGCCAGAATAGGCAAGCAACGGGATCAAAAATTAGAAACTGAGAGTGCTTGAGCTCGAGTCAGGGACTCTAAAACACTTAGGATTTGCTGTTCCAAATTAAGTATAAAGCTTAGGGCGCCATCCAAGGCATTGCGAGCCTTGTAGAGTGCTGTTGCTAGAGCAGGGCGGATTTGGTTTCTCCGCGCCGAAATTGCGCAGGATTCATGCTGACGATGTTCACCTTCGACGTACTGAGTACACTCAACTCTGAACCTCCCCAGGAAGTCTTGCATTCAGCCCTCTTTCCGAACCAAATAAGCATGAGTCGACTATACCCTGACTCTTCATCACACATTCGTACTAAGTCATGGCGATTGCACACTCCAAACTACCATACAGTCGCATCGACAGCAGAGACGCGACTTTGCGGGCCGAGGCTGGCGATGCCGTGGAGCTCACATCGATGGAGACGGCGGACGACACTAAAAACAATGCCATCTACCAGCGCCTAGATCCTCCAAAGCCGCACTTTCCGTGGCCCGGAGTGGCGGCTTTGATTTCAATTGTCCTTCTGACGGTTGCTGCTGTCGGCGTGTTACTTGCCAGCAGCGGTTCGCCAATCGATCGATGGCAGGTTCGCAACGTTAACGTCCAGCCTCAGGTGTGGCTTTCTGTCCTGACAACGATCATGGACGGAGTGACCATGTTCGCCCTCATGGATGCCGCTGCAATCACGTACTGGCAAGCAGCGGCTCATGGGACGACGTTGCGAAAGATGTATGACCTGTACGAGTCTCACACTTTCCTAGGCGCACTAAACAATGTGATCCGTCTGCGCGTAAACAAAGTAGCAGTTGCCTCTATTCTGTGTCTGGTGTCGGCACTTCGCGGCCCACTCTTCCAGCGCGCCTCTTTGGTGATGAGCAATGTTACTCGCGACACCTCTGGAGAGCAGGAACTTCGTGTGGCGCAACTTATTCCTCCTGGTTTCATATATCCAAATGGCACACAGACTTCGACTAGTTATGATGTAGTGTACGACGCATACATAGAGAGAGCACCTATACATATGGAAATCGATTATGGCGAATGCGGAGATGTTTGCGATGGCAAAGTTAAGGTATGGTTAGGGCACTATCCCTTTCGCTAAATAGCTGATTGCATTCAGGCTTATGGATTTGATATCAAATGTTCAAATTTGACTACCATACCTTGGGACGATTCCGAGAACAGCACTGTGCGAGATCAGTTCCAATATTCAGGCAACCGGATAGGTGGCGCAGTCCCGTCATTTAACAGTTCAGCTTATCTGCAAGGTGTGGCTTTTTCTGAAGAGGGGGATGCGGACGAAGACGCATTCGAGGCCGCTGAGAATCGAGGCTGGTTCGATGTCGTCAACCTGTTCAAAACCGAACCTGTTTGTGGGGGGGAGCTCTCAGTCAGTAAATGTTCGCTGCATCATGCAGTGGTCGAGTACGCGGTTGACTTACGAAATGGGACCATGAGCTTGCTGCACGACCACTGGCAGGACGATACTGTCCTGTTCCAAACGTAAGTTCCTGTTTGATACCCACATAAGCTATACACTGAAATTGGTGTTCGACTTCACAGTGCGACCTGGAAATTCGCTGAAACCGACACTCTCTGGGGTCCAACAACACAGTGGGCCGCTTGGTACACGGGGCAATTCAACCAAGAAGTATCCATCTACCCCGATGGCGATAATGGCCCCTTCGAAGGCGTAGATAATCGCTTCCTCCTCGCGAAGCGCTTCATAAACGGGAACATTAATGCAGTAAATTGCAGCACAACCTTTAGTGACCCCACGCAGGTAGATCACTTTCCATCATTCCACTGCCGGTCGATGGGCTAATATTGTCTAGTTTGTCCTGGACAGGCTCCGTGAAATGGCTTTTCGCACCGCCGTTGCCGCAGGTAACGTCACCGACAACAATACTCTTTTCGGCCTTCCGTCTCTGGTCGAAGAAGGTTTCCCATTGACCCAGAACTGGACTCAGAAGGTTGCGCTCGCTGGCGAGAAATACGTGGTTACATACAGCATCAGCATTCCCTACCTTGTTTGTGCCGGCATTGCAAGTCTCTTGGCTGTTGTGGCTATTGCACCGTTTTATTGGAATTGGAGGGAGATGCCTGTGTCGCTTTCATTCAATCCACTTGATGTTGCAAATGCGTTTGATGCGCCGCTCCTGCAGGATGCATATTGTGAGAAGACCATCCAGGACTACGTACGGAAGGAGAGTGGCTTGCGAAGATTGAAGTATTCTGCAAGAGCATCGAATGGTGGGGCAGATATGTTGTCCGCTAAAATGAAATGGGAGGACAAATAAAGCGCGAGCTCCAGTTATCAACCTTACCAGACATCGTCCCCTTATGATTCAGCGACTAATAAGATGCTCAAGTGATTACGCGCGCTGTGTAAAAGACTTTTTTTCACAAGAGTGTTCCAATCTTGCACAAACGATGTGTAAGTCATAACCGTTCTATTGCAAAACAATACTGAGGTAACTACGAAGAATCGAACTATGAAATGCCAGAGGCGACGCCCTCTTATATCCCATGCATTGCCAGCAACGCTGCTGGACACCGTGCGCAGCTGCAACCAATCAGAATGCAAGGATTGTGATTATGTAAGCTCACATGGAAAATCAAAATTATCAAAACATGCATGTAAACAGTCAATTAAATTCAAATCAAGTCTCAACTAAAATGAGATATGCCGTCCAGAAACCCTAAGAAGAGAGGTACCGATGAAGATTTTGTCGAGGCAACACAGTATCCAAGAATTACCAAAGATACCCAGGTTCCAGAGCTACCAGATGATCAATCTCCACCTCAGTTTGACCCTCTACCAATTGATAATGACTGCCCTCATGGAAAGCCTAATTTACCGCCTGGAACCAACAATGAGGATGCATTTGAACTCTTCAGATTGTTCTTTACGGACGAATTAATGGATCTGCTTGTCTTCTACACCAATGCTAATGCAGCTAAATCTAAATTAGATCTACAAAAGAATCCACTAAGGAAGGAAGCTAGAATATACCAATGGAAGGATACATCAAGATCAGAGATGTACGCATATTTTGGAGTACTTATTTATATGGGGCTACACAAAGAACCTGCCATTAAGGACTATTGGAAGAAAGGAGACGAATATACCCCCCAACATCCGGTTAGTCAATGGATATCTAGGAATCGATTCCAGGCTATAGATCAACACCTCTACTGTGAGGACCCTAGCTAATCAGCATCATTTACCTGTCCATTTGAAAGAATTTGGAGAGTCTCTGAGCACCTTAGAAAGGCCAGCTGTCGCTATTACACCCCAGGTATTCATCTTGCCGTTGATGAGTCTATTAAACGGTTTACTGGTAGGGTAAAAGAAATAGTAAACATACCCTCAAAGCCGACACCTGAGGGGTTTAAGATGTGGGTGTTGGCTAATGAGGGCTATGTACTTGATTGGCTATTCCATGCTAAGGGCTCAGGCAAAGGTCCGTACAAGCTAGATTCATATTAGACAGAAAAGGAAGGATTTACCCCTACAGAGGCTGTAGTTCTAGATCTTTTATTAAGAAAGCAAGAAGAACTATCCTCTTTTTGTACAAACTGCTATATTATTTGGATTGACAATCTTTTTACCTCAATAAGGCTTCTAGAACGCCTATGGGAGGAAGGGATAGGTGGTGCAGGGACTGTACGTACGAGTCGTACAAAGCGTGAGCAGGAGTTGGATAAGAAGGCTAGAAAGGCTAGGGAAAGCTCCAAAAATACTAGCAAAAATCTCACTCAAAACGAGCTTCCTAGAAAGCTCGGGAAAAAGAGGAAAACCACTAGCCAGGACAGCCAAAATCTCACTCAAAATCCAAGGAAGAGAACTAAGACGACAGGCAAGCAGAAAGGGATAGGAAAAGAGAATTTTAAGCCTATAGAAACGCTAGGAAACCTTACTGAAAGTAGCCAAAATCTCTAGTGATCAAGCAGGCGATCAATTCTCATGCAGAAAGCTGCTGAGGCGTTGGAAAACCTAGAAAATTCATGGGAGAATGCCTAGTTTCCTAGCCAGGTTCTGACCCAGGTTCTTACCCAAGACGTGGCGTTAAATAAGCTCCAATATTCGACTCTAGATGACCCCCAAGAAGGGGAGGAAGGCCAAGAGAACCCCCAGGAGGAGATTGGGGAGCTAGAGGAGAATACTGATGGCTAATCAAAGGAGCGGTTTTCTTAAAAACTAATGAATATCAAATTATACCACACGGACAAGCTACAGTGGGGAGATCTATATTAGGACGTCTCAAAGAATAAAACAGTCTTACAAGCAGCCTGGAAAGACGCCCAGGTCGTATTATTCGCTAGTACGGTCGCCAAGCCAGAGGAAACTATAGAGAGGGAGCGGAAGAGACCTGCCAAGACGTCTACCAACGCTGCCTGTATGAGGCTCGTGTTTGGTAATTTAGCCGTCAAGATTCTTAAGATTCCACTCTTTATTGATTTGTATAATCATTTTATGAATGGCGTAGATTGATTTGATTAGTCTACTTCTTATTATTCGACCCTACGGGCTAAAAGGAAGACCTGGAAGCTTCTCTGGTTCTTTCTTTTTGATTTAGTTCTTTCAAATTGCTATCGGCTTTCAGGCTTCTTTAGTAAGCCTTCTATAAAAAGGGGAGGGCATAAAAAGTTCCTTCAAAGCCTAGTCAAAGGGCTTTTTAACGCCTCTGGAAAGCCAAATAGGAAGGACATCTGTACAGTCTCTATGAGAGGTGATCACATTCAAATTGGAGCACATGGACGTAACCTAACTAAGCTAGGTGATAAAAAAAAGACTTGCTCAGCGTGTGCAGTAGCTGGGAGGAAAAGAAAGAGGAAGGCATTAGAAGAAATTAGCTCTAACATACGTCAATGTACACCACAAACACTGTATGGGTGTGAGCTATGTAAGATACCACTCTGTTCATCAGGAGAATGCTGGAAGGAACACTTGAAGCAGGTTGAATTAGCCAGCTCTATGGCTGGGACTACTAGGGTTTGAATTCAAATATCTACAAATGTTATTGAATCCATAGTGTTGATGTTTTAGCCGGTAGAGTTGACTATTTTGATTTTCCATGTGAGCTTACATAATTACAATCCTTGCATTCTGATTGGTTGCAGCTGCGCACGGTGTCCGGCAGCGTTGCTGGCAATGCATGGGATAGTAAAATCCTTCGTACTTATTTTGCTGGTGATTTCCTTTAATTCCTCCCGCTCCCTTTGGATTATTCGAATCACCCTAGATCATGCACAGACCTTGATCCGTCTTGCTCCCTTGGCCAAGGCCGAATCATCCTGAATCAGTCACGTGAGTCTTAACTCACCAAGTCCTCATTTCTCCTTTGTTCACGTAACTTCTCCAGTCGTTGGTCCTCCAAGTGTTTCTTAGCGTATGACAACTGCATACTAAGCGAGTGAATCTTCCGTCGTCGGCCAGCATCCTTCGTCGCCAGCTTCCAGTATTCCGTCTCCTACTTCGACGCCTCATCAATCTCTCTGGTTTGCGCTGGTGGCTTATTACATTCTATAATACTTGCTTCCTCTTTCAAACTTTCAGCTTGAAAGTTAATCCGTTTCCATTCTAGGCTTCTAGTATAAGAGGCACCTATTCCTTCCGTTGTGTTGTAAGAACTCCGAGACCCTCTTAACCCTTCTTTTCTTAACGATGCCTAAGGCCGAGACGTCAACTATTTGTAAATACCATCTCGCAAAATCCATCTGCCGTTATAATCATCTAATACCAACTCCCTGTGGTAATTGCAAATCTCGCAATTTTCGTTGTTTACTTAATCTTTTATTGGGATCGCTGTGTAGACTACTTTACGCACAATTATAGATATGATCTTGTGGTTTCCAAGTAGTAGTTTAATAAGTTCCTACTTAAGAAGCAACAGCTCTAGCAGCAGCTCAAGCTTACTTAAGGCCTAGAGCTAGAAGCGAGTTCCCACCAGCGTCGTTTTCGTAAGTAGCTTGCTCTTGTGGATTCTCGTGAGCAAGAAAAATTAACGCTAGCAGGAACCTTAAAAGAATTGTTAAGAAAATTTAAGAAAAAGAAAAAAAATAACATAAAAAGTACTTATTACTAGTAACTACTTACTATATTAACTTTAATTTAAAATACTCTCCTAAAACGCTAAAATTGCCATTAGTATTTGCAATTTATACGCCTTTTATAGTATTTTCTATAAAAATAAGTAACCATTTACTATAATATAGTCTTATACTTAATTTAATAGCTAACATTTATATATAATACTGTTAACAATTTTACGTTTTCATACTTTATTTCTAAAAGTAATTACTTAATATTAAAAAGTTTTTATTAGTAATTAAAGCTTTTAGTAAAATAATAATTAATTTTAAAATACTAAGAATTTATACTACTATAGTACTATATAATATTACTTATATTTCTAGCGTTTTTACTAATATTATCTTATTATTATAAATAGCTTTTAATAGCATTTATTTTAATTTTAATTTAAATATACTTTATTAATATATAAACTAAAGTTATATAATTGCTATAACTATAACTAAACTATTATAATATAATAAATACCAAATATTAATATATTAATAACAACTTTTCTAGTAAATACTATTTAATTAAATAATTATAACTTAAGTAGTACTTTTTACTTTATTTACTATTTACTTAAAAATTAGCTAAATTTTAAAAATACTAATTACTTCTAAAATAATATTAAGTAACTATATTAGTATATAATAAATATAAAAGCATTAAGTAAAAAAGTAAAATTAATAATAATAAATTACTATTATTAATTTACTATAAAAGCTTATAAAATTATTTTAAATAAAAACTTAAATATTAATTAATAACTAGTAAACTTTTTAAAAAAAAAGTAATTAATTTTATTAAATGTAATATATTTAATTATATTTAATTATAAATAGTAATAAACAAGAATTTATTACAAGTAATAATTAAAATATAGTAAATAACTTAAAAAATAATCTTTAACTACTAGCTAAAAAGTATACTAAAAAGTAAAATACTAAATAAAAAGTAGAATAGCTACTTTAAAAAAATAAAAGATAAAATAAAGTTACTAGCTAATATTATTAAAAAACTTAATATAGTTAATAGTAAAAAAATATAACTTTTTATATATAAAATTATAAGTATAATAAGTATAATAAGTAGTAATAAAAACTTATTAAACTTTTTAAAACTTATTATCTAATAAATTATAAGTAGAAAATTTACTATATAGAAGGTTTTTTTTTTAACTTTTAAATAGTTTAATGTTTTATACTTATTTTTATATATTTAAGCAACTTTTTTAAATTATTAAATAATAAATTAAATAAACTATTACTTATTATATTTTTATATTATTAAAACATATTATGTAAATAAAACTTTTTATATAACTTTATATATTAACTAAAGTATTTAACATAAACTATAAACATACTTAAAATAAATAATATACTTATATACTATTTATTAAAGTATATAGTAAAAGCTACATAATATAACTATATAAATTATAAGTATGTAAAAAAATTTCTTTATTTAAAAATTATAATACTATAAATACTTATAAATTACATAACTTATATATAATAATAGTAAATTTAAGTAATTTAGCTTTAGTACTAGTATTATATATAGCCTAAATTATATAATAATAATAGGCATAAATTATAAAACTATAATAAATAGTCTTTAAACTTAAAAATTAAGTAAATACTTAAGTATACTTTTTAAATACTAAAGTATAGTTATTTAAAAAGTTTAATAAAATAAAAAAAACCTTTTCAAAGTTCTTTTTATAAATACGAAAATATATACTTAATTTAATAAAAATACCTTTTTTAAGAATTAAAACAGAATTCTTATAATAACTATAAATGTAAAAAATTAAGATTATAAACTAGTTTAAGATTTTAATAAAAAATTACATAGAAATATATATTAAAAATATGAAATAAAACTAAGGTAGTTTTTAGAAATTATAATAACTTTAAAAAACAAATTATAACTATATTTAAAAAAATTAATAAAAAATGCTTTATAAAAAATGCTTTATAAAAAAATAGAATTTAAAATAAAATAAGTTAGTTTTAGTATATACTATAAAATTTTAATAACTATAGTTATAAATTAATTAAAATAACGTACTATTAATAGTAGCTTACTACACTAAACTTAAAAACTAAGTTATAAATAAGCTAACTAAAAAAAATCAACTATATAATTTTTAAGTTTTTATAAAGTTTACTATATAAATTAATAACTAGTAGTATAAGTACAAACTTAAATAAAAAAAATTAAGTAATAATTTAAAAAAAAAAATTAACATAATAAAGTTAAGTATAGAATAAAATAAATATAAATAAAATTTAAATAAAGAAATTTAGACTATAAATAAAAAAGCTAAAAAAATAGCTTATAACTTAAAAATATAGAAAGTAACATAACAAGAAAACATGCTTAAAATATAGTAATATTAGGTACTTTATAAAAAAATTTAAATAAGAAATTAAAATTATAATTATTAAAATAAAACCTAAACTTAAAAAATAGAACTTTTAGTAAAAAAAAAAACCATTAATTAAAATTATTAGCAAGAAACTTAATAACAATTAATATTAAACTTATAAATTTAATAAATACTATAAAAAAACTATAAAAGGCATTAGGAAAAAAATTCGTGGCTAAGAATTTTATATTCATGCTATTCTAGCATTTCCGGTATTTTTAAGTATTTAGTGGTATTTAGCTACTAAACGTGACTCTACCTATAACTCTACTATAAACTATAGCTAATTATAACTTTATTTAAGTATTTAGTAGTATTTAGCTGCTAAACGTGACTCTACTTATAACTCTACTATAAACTATAACTAATTATAACTTTAAGTATAAGTATATAGTAAGATACTATAAAATGCTATGAAATACTATAATATATATAAACCTTAGTAGAGTATAGATAGTAGCTAATATATATAATAAGATTATATTAAACTAATATAGAGCTATAGAGTTTTTAATTCACTTTATTATTATATATACTACTCTATTATATAGAATTTGCTAAAATATATATTACTTAGGTAATATATAAGTAACTTATAGTAGTTATAGTATACTAATAGTAGTATTATATAAGGTATGACTATTATCTCATTATTTCTTCCTATAATAATTTTTTAAAATTAAATTTCTAAAATGCTTTAGTAAAATACATATACTATCTATACTTTTAGGAATATAAGTTTATATTTATTTAATACTATCGCTATATTTACGTTCTTTTTGTTACTATACACTAATTTTTATACTATCTTAGCGAATTCTGTTGACTTTACTATTCTTTATTTAATACTAGACTTACTGTTAACTAAGATATAACTATAGTAATATAGTTTTATTTATTCTTACTAATTTATTCTAGTAAATATCTGCTTAATCTTTGTGTACTTATGGCTTAGTTTTATTATAATAGTATAGTTTATATACTATACATTCAGCACTAGTGCAACTAATATAAAAATATAAAATAAAATCTATTTAAAGTTATTATTTTCAAATAGTTATAGAGTTTTGTTTTTTTTTATTATTATTTATATTAGCTATATAGCAGAGGACGGATCTATCACTATATATATAATAAAGTCTATTTTTCTAAGCAGCTAATATAAAAGAGTTATGAGTTATAATAAAAATCTTATACTATAAGCTATCTCTTTTTTTCTGTTTTTTAATATTAGTATATATAGTAAAAGCAGCCTTAAACTTCGCATTAAGTCTAAACTAGTTATTAAAAATTATAGTAAAGAATATACTTTATAGTTTATTAACCTACTCTCTAATAAGTATGTCTGTAGTCAAGTAACTTTATTAACTCTTTATAACTAAAGGTATGTTATTATCTTAGTACTTAATTACTTAGACTATAGTTACTACTACTCTTATAATATAATAGAATTCTAAAATAGTAATACTAAGCTTATTAGATTCTAGACTTAAGTCTTTTTTATTTACTTTCTATTTATCTATAAGCTTAGTATATTTGTGTTTATTTTCTATTTTAATTTTTTCCTTTAGTCTTCTAATAATAGCCGCTTCATCCTAAGTGGGCTTAATATATATAGTATTAAACTTAAAAATATTAACCTTTAAAATAACTAGCTTACTATTAAACTAATATATTAATTTTTTTTTATGTATTTAAAATGTTAGTACTACTTTGCAGATAAATACAGCTAGTTTACTATATTTAGAGTTTTATATTATAGCATATAGATTGGTTTTCGCCTTCTTATAGAGATAATTAAATTTCTTTGTTTTTATCTTAATATTATTATTTATAAGCTTATATAGAATCCTGAATGGATTTTTTTTCTTAATCTAAGCTTATTAGTCACGCTTTAGTCTAGTTATAATAAATCTTAGTAGCTATATTAGGTTACTATTATCAGGTATATTAGATATATTTTATATAATAAAGTTATAACTATTCGCCCTGTAATGTTTTTTAATAGTGTTTTTAATAAAGTTTATTATAATATTACTACTTACGTTTAGATGGTACTTGTTTTAGAATATACATCTAATCTATATAACAGGCTAATAAATATGTCTAATTATAAAGTTCTTCTTCTTAGAGCATAACTAAGTAGTTTATTATATATAAGTTAACTTATTTTTTAGTTATAACTTAATATAACCTCACGTCGTGATTATTATGAAATGGGTGGAATATTATAATACTTTTATTAACATAATATTACACTCTTTAGTATATAGTCCTATAAATATAGCTTTATTTTATAGGTATGTTTATATATTCTTACTAACCACAAATATTTAATTCTCTTTTTTATATTATTCTTTATTAGACTAGTTAATGTTCTTATAAATTTTTACTAATTTATTTAGTGTTAATTTACTAGAGAGCTTATTAATATTAAAACTAGATATATAAATTATAATTTAAGGTAGAAAAGAGTGTTGTATAATCGTGCTATTTTTTAGTATATATCTAATATCATTCTAGAAACTAGATAGACTGGGGTTAGGTGTAATAATAACTATAATATCTTACTATAACTTAATAAAGTAAAGATCTTTATTATATTATTTATAATAGTATATAAGTAGCTGTAGTTTTGCGCTCAGGTATATTATATTAAGTAGTTATAATTTAAATAAATAAAAAAACTAGTCCTAACGCGCTCTAGCTCACTCTATATTTATTATATTCTAGTAATAAAAATAATTTATAAAATAAAAAGCGATTAATATTATTTTTTTTTAAACTAGATAAGTCTATATTAATACTATCTTCTATTATAGTCCTCTTTTATATGAATACCCAAACCATAAATGCTAGTTAGTATAGGTTAATTTTAAAATTAATATTAAAACTTTAGTTTAGAATCTTAATTAAATCTATCTCTATAAGTGTTTTAAGATTAATAAGTAAAAAGTATTTATAAATAAGCTCTAAGTCTATTTCTTATATGTAAATAAAAAGGCTATCTAAATTATCTAAACTAGTTTAATAAAGAAATATGAAAATTTTTTACTTATTAAGCTTATATAACTCATTTATATTAATATCCTAGTAATTAAAATTATTATCTGGGATATTATACTCTTTATTATTGTTATCTATTTTATTATTATTACTATCTCTATTATTTAAGGTGTTATTCTCTTTTTTATTACTAAGACTAAAATTAAAATTACTAGACGTATATATACTATTATTATCTACCTTATTATTATCTATATTACTGTTAGTTAATATAGATCTATTCTTAAAATATTTATTAGAGTAAACCTTCTCTTTCTTATTATCTCTTAATAGTAAATAATATAGGACTATTCGTTTTACTCTCTATTTATATAAAAGTAGTTTATTATTACTACTATTATTATTAATATATATTACTATTTTACACTTTCTGCTGTTTTCTTTATAGGTTTAGGGTATAAGCTATATTACAGAAATAAAAGGTTATATCTTAATAGTATTTATAAAACAGATATTTAGAGATAATAATAATATTATAAGTATTATAATCTATATATTATTTCTTACTATCTAGTTAAGGGCTGTGTTTAGGTTAGTGTTATTTTAAATAACAAGATACTTATACTTTCACAGCACTAGATATATACTATTTTTAGGTATATTTATATAATAAAACTTTTTATAAACCTCTAATTTCTTTCTTAGCTTCTCTAATAAAGTAATTTATTTACTTTTAGATAAGATATATAAGACCTTAAGTACTTTAATCACTTCTAATATATTATCTTTATATATATTTTAGATCTTAATTAAAATATTTTTCTTACTAATAAGTACACATACTACCTAATTAGTTAAATAAAATAAAGTATTATATAATAACTATTTAATTAAGTTCATCCGTTAGGGTGCACCCTGCTAATAGAATAATATTATTTAGACTTAATAACCAGATTTAAGTAGCAACAGGTTTATAGATAGAAATATAAATATTAAAGTTTATATCTATATAGATTAAAAACTACCTTATATTCTCCTTATATTATTTATATGTATAGTTTGTATTATTCTTATAATTACATGTATTTTCTACTCTTTTAGTATGTTACTAAATTCTGGCATTTTAGCACAAAATTCCATAACATATTTATATTTTATATTATCTAAGTTATTATAATAGGTTATATTCTTAAGTTTTATCTTAAGTATAACTCTTATAATCTTCTACTTTAAACTATTATACTACTAAGAACTTAATCTAAAGTCTTTAGAGAATTCTGTATTTTTACTTAGTTTTAAGTATATTTTATACTACTCTAGTAGCTTTATTTATAAACTAGTTATTATTATAATACTTTATCAGCAACGCATACACGATAGTAAGATATATAAAAATATATTAATAGACATTAAATTAAAGAATATAGTTATTAGTTAACAGTTCAGTTAGAACGGCGCTAGTATTAAGTATTAGAGTAGATTATTAAAAACAAATATATAATAAAGCATAGAAATGTAGTGAAAAAATGTAGTAAAAAGATATAGTAAAAAGATACTATAAATTTACTTTAATTAGCAATAATACCCGTAATCTAGGCATATATACTAATAACTTTTATAATAAAAGTAATATATAATAAGCTATACTTCTTACTATTTTCTTATTATTATAATTATTACTGTTATCAGGCAGTTACCTGCTAATCTTATAAATAAAAGTTTAAAGTCTCTAGTTTTCTCTTATAGCAGCATATAGTATATTATAGTATACTAATAAAATTATATTATAATTTTATAGTTTATAGAGACTACTTTATTTAGTCTGTTTTATAATATAAACTAGGCAGCAGTCTAGCACTACTAGGCTCTTATAGTTTTTAATATAAGTAAGTTTAAATATAATCTATATATACCTATATTTAACTTACGTATTTTTAATAGACATATACGCTAGTATTTAAACTTTTTAATTATAACGAAATAATAAGAATAGCTGTGATTAGGTAGAGTTTTAGTAGAAAAGTAACTACTTATTTTAACACAACATACAGAACATTTCTAGTGTTATTATTATTATATAGAGTTAGTTAAGATATATGCTATTAATATCTATATATAAAATATATAGTAATATAAAGTAACTAATACTTATTTATTAGTACTTATTATAAAAAGTAATATATTCTATTTATTTTTATACTATTGAAAACTTTTATCTTATATTATTATCTTATATAGTAAGGGATTTCCGGCCTCTGCTAAGCCTTTAAATAACTAAAAAAAAGAATTATTTTTTCTAGCTATTATATATCTCTTACTTACTATATATAGTATCTTATATAGTAATAAGAACACATAAATATAATAGAAATATATATATAGAATATAATAATTAGTATATACCCTAGACTTATGTAATATACTCTCTATTATAAAATTCTATATAAATTAGTATTTTATTATAATTTATAGTAGTAACGTTTTTTATAAGTGAGTGAGTTATATATGTAAGTAAACTACCTTAACTAAAAATCATAACACGTTAACTATTAATAACTATAGCTTAATAAATCATGACTAAATTTATCTACAGTAAAGGTAGAATGTCCCTAGCTATTTTAGCTATTTAATAGAATTAAATTTAGACTATATAATATATAATAGTAACCTATAAAGTTAATAAAACTATATTTAAGTAACGAATTAATGGGACTACTGTATGACGTGATTATAAGTCTAATTTAAAAAAACTCACGAAGCTAAAAGAGAGAGCTATTATTATATATATTTTAAATTTAAATTTATAAGGATTTACGCTTAAGCTTATCTATGTAAGAGAAATAGCTAACTATCTACTAGCTAAGTAATCTAATTTAATAGTTAGTATCCTATAGCCACACAACTTTATTAAGAGAATTAAGGAAATTAAGATAAAATATAATAAAAAGTATAATTATTAGCATGCTCGCTGTAAGGATCCTATTATTATATAACTATAATTTAACTTTATATATAACTTTAAAGTGAAGTATAGTATTACTAATAAAGGCATATATAACTTTAATAAGACAGGTTTCTAGATAGGTGTCTTATTAACTACTAAAGTTATTATAAGCTTTAAATAATATAATCAGCCTAAGACTATACAGCTAGGTAATAGAGAATAAATTACTATTATTTAAGATATAAATAGCTAAGGCTAGCTAATTCTACTATTTATTATTTTTACTAGAGTCTATTATTTATTCTACTGGTATAAGAACCTACTATTAGGCTAAATAATTATAATAAGTAAGAATAGCTAAATAATAAATAAAATAAGTATTAAGTAACTAGAGCATTTTAACATGCACATAAATAATAAAACTATAGGCATTAATTGTTTATTAATTCTAAATAACTATAAGAACTACAAGTCTCTTAAATTTTAGCTACTTTATAAGAAGAAGAATATTCTTATACTTTATATATTATTATATACGTTGTATTTATTATAGTTTCTAGATATAAACTACTTTATATCTCTTAAGTAAGCCTATAGAGAAGAGATTAATAAGCTAGTTAGAAATTATATTTTCTATATTACTAAGCTTAACTTTCTATTACTTTTTAAAACAGCCTATCTAGCCTTAATTACTAAGAGTAATATACGTGAAGGATTTTAAGATATAAGCCTTATTCTATTTAACTTAAATATTATTCTATTAAATCTAGATATTAGGCTATAGACACTTAAGCTGCTTATAAAAATAACTTTATAAAAACCCTAGATACCTAATAATATTATTAAATTAAATAGTTAGTTTATTTACTTATATAAATAGTTAGTTTATTTACTTATATAAATATATTAAGCAGTACTAGAATAGCTTATTTATATTAATTCTAAAATTACTAGACTAGCTTATAAAGGGTGTGTTAATAATAGTATATGCTAATATTCTAATACGCTTACAGCTAGCTACCCTATAATAAGCTAATAAAATTATATTAGAGTATAAAAAGTATAAAAAAAAGCGTATATAGAGACTAGGAACTCTATTATAGGCAGAAGATATAGCTATACTAGCTTAAGCTAATATTAATATATAGATAAGAATAGAATTAGGTTTTAGTAAAAGATATAAAGCTAATAGTCTATAATAGTCTAGACACTATAAACGCTGCAGGTAGACTAAATATAATATAAAAAAGTATATATAAATTAAAACTAAAGCTAGCTATCTACCTATTAATTCTAGTAATAATAGTTAATAATTATAGGTTATTATTATTACGGTGATGCTATAAGCAAAAAATTAAGTACTTAATAAAAAGCGTTAATTAGTTACTAAGTATAGTACCAGATAATAAGTCAAAACATTACGTAAAAAAAAAAGAATATAATAAGTTATAAGCTGAAATATTTAAGATAAGGGCTTATGCGCTAGCACGAGGCCAAAGTGTAAATATATAATATAAAAAAAAGACTTATAAAAAGGCTTTCTTAGAAGACTCTTATATTATAAATAGTTATTATAATAGTACCTTTTTTTTAGGTCTAAGCTTTTATAAGAAGCATTTATATTAGATATCAGGTCTAGATTAGTTTAGGTTTTTAAAATAGAATTCTTTTATAGTAGCTATATCTTAGAGGTCGCTTACAGATTCCTATATTAAATTATTATATCTAGTTTATTTAACTAGGTATTTATAGCGTTTCTGCCTGTAATTTAGGCGTAGTTCTTTAATTTATTTAACGTAGTATTCAGTTTCTCTATTAACTTTAACGGGTTTAGATGGTGGGTTTTGTTGACTTAAAAGGTATTCAGATTCAGGCGCAGCAGGCCAAAGCAATAATACATAAAAAACTAGATATATATTTAAGAATTTAAAGAGTTTAAGTTAGTACGCGTATAGAGAAACTATTTAAAAGATATAGTATTTCCCTAAAGCCTTTAAGTCTAGCTTCTTAGAAGATTACTTTATTTAAATATTTTATATATTAAGCTAGACTATATCTCCTATCTAATAATTAGGTGTAGGTGATTGTTTTTGGTTTATATATTCTTTTTAGAGAGCTTAAACCTAAATCATCTTTTCTTAAATTAGTTATTAGATATTAGCTATTTTCTTTACTATATGGTTAACTTCTAAGGCTTGTAACACTTAGTAAGAACGTCTTTAAATTCTTATAAAAGATTTAAAACCCATTTAAAGATATTAGCCTATATTAGCCAGAAATAGTAAAACTTTTATAAATTTAGATATAATATTATTAGCTTTAAACTATGCTAAGGGGAGCTAGTTTACTTAGTTATTTTACTAATAGTTTATATATATATATATAGGATTTATTTTATTACACTATTAGCTCTTTTTATTTAGCTATTAGTTTCTAAGTAATATGCAGAAGACAGTTAGGGTTTAATTTATAGTTATTTATAGAGTTTATTATAAAAAGTAAAGATAAATTATGTTCCTTAGTCTAATATAATTATTTCTAGAAGACTATAGTCTATCTATATATACTAGTAAAAGAGATAGATAATATTCATAGTAGTTATCTCACTACAAGAAATTAGGTATCTGTATTTTATAAAGTGATTAACTATAACTATAATATTAGTATAGCCTTTAGATTTTAAGAGGTTAGTAATAAAGTCTATAGAAATATCCTTCCATCTCCTTTTAAAGACAGGGAGAGATTTTAAGAGGCTATAGTACTTTTCATAAAAAGTCTTAAATCTTTAGCAGGTATAGTAATAAGATATATATTAATATATTATTTTAAATATCCAGGACTAGTAGTATTCGCGTTGCAGGATTTTAAGGATTTTTTTATAACTAAAGTAGCCGCCAGCAGGAGAATCATGTATAATTTAAAGAAATTTAATCTTAAGTTTATTATTATTTAGTATTACTAGCTGGTCGTGATAGTATAATCGGCTTTTTTAGTCTTTATATTTACTTAAAGAAAGCTTCTTAAAGCGTCGGGTTCTATCCCATATTAGTAATAGAATTTCCTAGATAAACTTATTATTTAGGTATTTATTATTAATAATCTATTAAATTAATCTATCTGTCTTAGTTAAGTTTAATTCTAGAATATTATTAAATAGTTTAGAGCAGAGAAGTATTTATTATTAAACTCTTCAGGCTTCTTTTTAGGCTAGAGTATTCTATATATAGTAAGTAAGAGCATCTAGTTTTCCACCCCGCTTACCTAGTTAATACAGTATAGTAAAGTTAAATTAGGATAAATATTTAACCTAATAAGCTTATTAATAGCTAAGTTACTTTATTATAGTAAAGTATTAAAGATTTTTATAGTTATTTAGTACTTAAATTAGGAACACAGCACCTTCTAATTTAGGTCTCTATTATTTAAAGTAATGTATAATAGCTAGTAGTTTCTTATTATATATCTTATAATTACATTCAGCAGGATTTAGTCTCTTAGAAAAGTAGACTATAGGTCTTAGTTTATTTTATTTATTTTTCTAGAAGAGGACTTTAGTAGTTACGTAGTCTAAAGAGTTAGCTTCTATAATAATTAGTAACTTAAGATTAAAGTATTAGAAAACTAAAGTAGTTATAAATATATATTTTAAGTATTTAAACGTCTCTTAATAAGCATTATTAAATTTAAATTAGATGTCTTTCTTTATTAGGGCTATAAGCAGGGACGTAATACAAAAGAAGTTATTAATAAATTATTAATAGAAGTTAGTAAATTCTAGAAATGCTCTTATATCCTTTACGTTCTTAAAAAATTCCTAGTTAAAAATGTTCTTTATCTTATTTAGGTCTATACTAATTCCTTTTATTAAAATTACATACTTAAGATAAGTAACTTGTTCTTGGTGGAACTTATATTTATTAATATCAAGTTACAGACCAGCTTCATCTAGGGCTTTTAAAACTTATTTTATATATTATTAGTATTTATATAAAGAATTACTATAGATTAGAATATCGTTAAGGTAGGTTATATAAAATATATTAAGAAATAATTAAAGAACATCATTTACATAGTATTAGAACATACTTAATATATTAGCTAGTCTAAATAGTATAATAAGATATTTAAATAAGCTATATTAGATTTAGAAGATAATTAGCTATTTATCTCCCTCTATTATATAGAGGTAGTTAAAAGCTGAGATAATATCTAGCTTTATAAAGTACTTTACCTTACTAAGGCGGGATAGAGTTTCTTAAATTAATAGAATTAAATAACAGTTTTTAATAGTAATAGCGTTTAGAGCTTAATAGTCTACACAGAATTAAAAACCTTTATTAGGTTTCTTTATAAAGATAACTAGTATAACTATAGGAGATAAACTTACTCTAATAAATTCTTTAGTAAGATAGTTATTAAAATACTTTCTAAGAACTTTTAGTTTGTTTTAGGACATTCTATAGAGAGGTCTAAATCCAGGTTACTTTCCTTCCTTAAGGATAATCTTATAATTATATAGATAATATTTAGGTAGTCTATTAGCTTTTTTATATAAGAATATTTAAAAAGTGTTATAGTACTTCTTTAGAACCTTAGTAGCTAAATTAGTATAGGTTTTTAGAGCTAAAGCTTTATTAATATTAGCTATTAAAATAGCAAAGATTTCGTGTTTATGTTTTTAAGCTATTTATATAAAAAGGGCTGCCCTAATTAGGTAGATGTTTATACTTAGTTTAGAGTTCTTATAAAGGCCTTTTAGTAAAGCCTTTACTAAGAGATTTTTAGAGCCTTAAGAAAAAAGCTTTCTTATAAAGTCCCTATTTAGTTTAGTGTTAGATTTAGGTATAAATTCAGATTCTAAGTAGAAGCTCTCTAGAGAACGGTTTACCAGGAGGTCCTCTAGATAGATATTAGGTTCTTATAATTAATAATTTATTTTAGCTAACTAGTTATCGTATTGAGTTTAGGTAGTTAGTAATAACTTTAGAAAACAGATTTATAAGCGCTATATATAAGTAGTATTAAAATAAAAGCCTTTTAATAAAGAGTTTACTAAAAAGTCCCTTAAGCGGGTAGTATTTTCTCTTAAATAGATAAGAAATTAAGACAAGCGTAGACAATAGACCTAGTAATAGAAAGTATTAAAAAGTAGTTTTTATAAGTTATAGTTAAAGTTAACCTCATGTTTTCTTATTTAAGGTTAGCTAAAAATTAATTCATAATTTCCTATAGCTATTATAAAGAGATAGATTTTCTTAACGTAATTTATATAATAGAGAGTTATATTAGTAGTATATAAGATATAACTCTTTTCAAGACATTTACTATTAAAACCAGTAGAATATAAGACGTTTGGGAGTGATAAGAGATAGAGTTTCTAGGTACTAACTAGAGATCTACTAATATAACCTATACTAGTTACTCTAGTATTAATTAAAGCAGTAATAGAGTATAATGAGCTATCTTATTAGATAGTACATAGAATATTCACTTAATAGTTCTAAGAGTTAGTTACTGGGTGAGAGGTCTAAAGGTTAATAAAAATCTAGTATTAAAAACATCCTAGAAAGCGACTTAACACTAGAATAGAGCTTTTAGTAGGCTAGCTTAGAGATTTTAGAAGCATTCTTATTTATAAAAAGATTTAAATCTAGAGAAAGAACAAAAGCGGGTTACTTATTAGGGTTAGAATAAACTCATAAATCAGAGTTCTAGCAGGGGGATAGAGTAGTTTTAGGAAATATAACTATATTTATTATACTTAAAATATTAGCTATTACGCTTTTAAGCTTCTCGTTTAGCTAATCTGATAGGGGCGTAGTTAGAAATATTAATTTCTATAATATTAGAATCTCTTTATAATACAGGTTACAGCCTAGCAAGACATAGTAAAAAAAGATACTAAAGATTATTATTATATAAGAATATTAGGTTAGTATAGTTATTTAATATATTAGAAATTTTAATACCTATTATTATCTGGTAGAGATTGTTGTTTAATGACCTTCTTAGCTAAGTAATCAGACTAATTTCATTTAGTCTAGTATTAACAGCTAGTTTATAGAATTTAGTAAAGTAAGTAATAAAACTCTTCTATTCTTAGTAAAATAAATTAAGTTTACTTAAGATAGTGAGTTTCCTATTTAGGTCTCTATATATAGCTTATAAGAAGATAATTAATTATTCTATTAAGTATATATTCTTATTTATAAGAAGGTCTATAAGTATTACTGGGTCCTTCTCTAGCCTTAAATATATATATAGAAGTTAAGAGTGTTTAGTAGGGTATTAGTTAGCATTATCTTTAAGCTTATAATTAAGTTTTCTAATAAAGATATATAGGTTCTTTTGTTTTCTGGTAAACATTAGGGGGTTAGGCAGGTAGTCGGATTTTGTTATTATTAGTAACATAATAGGTTCTAATATAATAGTTAATCTTATATTCCTAACTATAACTTAAAGAACTTAGAGATAGATACTAGTTATAGTTATAAATAGGGTTAGAATCATAGGACTTAAGCTACTTCCAGATAAACTAGTAATAAGAGCTAGACTTTTTTTAATAGGGGAGATAATAATAGCAGGAGTTAAACTAGTAAATACTTATTTTATTTTATTAAGCTTAGTATAAAGAGCTTTTATACTCTCTTTATATTAGGTTTCTTATTTTATTAAGGTGTCTATAAGTGATTCGTTACTTACCTTTAGAGTCACGAGTTAAGAAATAAGGTCTCTAAGGATTTTAATAAGATCTAGATTATCTATTATAAGAAATTAGTAAAGACGTAATATAATATTACAGTAGTGCTATAAGCAGAGAGTTAAGTGCTTAATAAGAAGTATTAATTAATTACTAAGTATAATACTAAATAATAAGTTAAAACGTTACGTGAAAAAAAAAGAACATAATAAGTTATAAGCTAAAATATTTAGAGCGAGGGCTTATACACTAGCGCGAAGCTAAAGCATAAATATATAATATAAAAAAAAAGCTTATAAAAAGGCTTTCTTAAAAGATTTTTATATCACAAATAATTATCATAACATTATTAAAATAGCAAAATTTTTATATTTATATTTTTAAGCTATTTATATAAAAGAAGCTATTTTAATTAAGTAAATATTTATACTTAATTTAAGTTTTTTATAAAGTTTTTATTATAATAACTATTTATAACACTTTATAAAAAGTTTTTAAAAAAGTTTTTTTTATAAGCTTTTTTTTTATGTTTATATATTAGCTATATACTAGTATATAAACTTTACTTCTAAATATTTCTATTTATAACTTATTTTATTTTTTTCTTCTTTTTATACAATATTTTAAATTAGTACTTAGTATTATATATAGTAATTAAGTAACACTTTTTTTTATTTTTAATTTTCTATATATAGTACTTTTATAATACTATATTATATTACTAACTTTTAATAAAATAACTAACTTAAAACTTATTAAAAATTTTAAAAACTTTACTTTTTAACTCTTAATTCTAAAAGTAAGTAATAAATTACTTATAAATACTTTAGTTAAATAAAAAGTTTATTACTAAAAGAGTATAAAAATTTGTTATAAAAAACTTTATAAATTAAAGTAAGTATTTGTTTACTTAGTTTTTATTATTACTATTTTTTTTATTAATAAAAGTTTAGTTCTTACTACTAGTATATTTAAAAATAGCTTAAGTTTTATAAACTTAATACTTATAGTAACTTTAACTAAATTTTTTTTACTAACTTTATTAAATAACTACTTAACTTTTTTACTTTTTTTAGGTAATATTTTAAATTATAAATATTTATTAAATAACTATATAATAAGCTTATAAAAAATGAAAATTAGTATTTAACTAAATAAGCTTACTTTTACTATACTATTAACTATTTATAAAAAAAGCTTTTAATTTAGTAAAATTATTTTAATTAAAAACTATATAAAGTTTAGTAAACTTACTTAAAAGTACTTATATAAATTTAAACTAAAAAACTATTAAGTAAAAAAAGTTAGTATATATAAACTAAAAAAACTAAAGCTTTTTTTTAATAGAATTTTATAAATATACTTAAAAATTTAAATAAAATAACTTTACTTTAATTACGTACTTAACAAAAGTTTTTTACTTTAACCTTTATTATATTTTAATTAAAGTTAAATTTTTTAATAGTTTTATTAAATATGTAAATATAATTAGTAAATATTATAATAATATACTAATATTAGCTCTAAAAAAACTAATATAACTTATGTTACTTAATTATAAAGCTAAAAACTATATTATAAAAATTAATACTTTAAGTTACACTTTTTTCTATTTAGCAAAAAAAAAAAAATTGTGTTTAAAAGAATTTTTATTTTAAATATAGTAAGCATAGTTACTTTATTTAAAATTACTTATTTTTTTTACTTAAACTTTAATTTAATGGTTTACTTTAAAAAAACCTTTTTTAATAATTATTTTACTTATTTTTATTTTGTTTTAATAAATTCTATAGTTAGAAATTTAATTAGTAATTTAAACTTAACTTACTAAAAGCTTTATTCTAGAAAAAAGTTACTTTCTAAAATACTTTTAATACTAGGTTTTTATTAACTTATGGACTTTTTATTTAATAACTAATTTTTAAAACTACTAAGTAAACATTTTATATATTATTTAATAAAATAGCTTATTTTACTTTATTACTACTTTAATTAATACTAAAGTAACTAGTATAAGTTATATTAGTAGATTTTTAGTTAGTATTTAAAAAGTTTATTTTTTATTACTTTTATACATTTTATATTCTACTAGTTTTAATAAAAAAAAGCTTAAAAAAAGTTATATTTTATATACTACTAATGTAACTTTCTACTATATAAATTATATTAATTTTTTTTTTTTTTACATAATAACTATAAAAAATTATAAATCAATTTTTAGCTAATTTTAACTATAATATGTAAAAACTACTTTTTAATACTTTTTATTATTAAGTTTATTATTTATACTTATTTTAATCACTAATACTTTTAAAATAATTTATTAATTACTTAAAAAATCTTTTAGTAAAGTTTTTACTAAAAGGCTTTTATTTTAATACTATTTATTTACTTTACTTTTAAACTTACTTTTTAAAGTTACTATTAACTACTTAAACTTAATATAATAACTAGTTAACTAAAATGAACTATTAATTATAAGAACTTAATACTTACTTAAAAAGTGTTTTATTAACTTATTTTTTAAAGAGTTTTTACTTAAAAACTAAATTTATATTTAACTATATACTTAAATTTAATACTAAGTTAAATAAAGACTTTATTAAAAAGTCTTTTTTTAAAGTTTTAAAAATCTTTTAGTAAAAACTTTACTAAAAACTTAAACTTAACTTACTTAAAAATATAAATACAAAATTTTTACTATTTTAATAACTAATATTAATAAAACTTTAACTTTAAAAACTTATATTAACTTATTTATAA
Source organism: Zopfia rhizophila CBS 207.26 (assembly GCA_010093925.1). NCBI lineage: Eukaryota > Fungi > Ascomycota > Dothideomycetes > Zopfiaceae > Zopfia > Zopfia rhizophila. The sequence goes on from ML994637.1 coordinate 1,510,892, forward strand.
AAGTTTTAGAAAAATATTATAATATTCTTAAAATATTTTTATGTAAAAAAGCTAATAAACTAATGTATTTTATAAATAAGCTAGTTAAATAAGCAAACTAATTAGTTTACTAAAACTATACTAAATATAGTAAACTATATAATAAACTACTTTACTCTATTATAATTTATTTCTAATTTCTTATTGTTGCTAAATTCTATAGTAGATTCTTTATTAATTTAGTATATTTAAGTATTATGTTTAGTTTTACTATAGTTTTCACAACATCTTTAAGTTAATTTAATTCTATTTACTTTAGTATTACTCTAACTCTTTTTATTACTAGAAGTTATAGTAATAGACTTCTTAGTAACTAACTATAAGCTAGTTTTAAAAGTAAAAACTTTTTTTTACTAAATACACTTTTTTTTACACTGTTTTTGTTAATTTATAATCTTATTAATTACTTTAAGCTTAGTAATTTAATTGTGCTATAATATAATCTAATAAGCTATTAAAAAAGTGTCTTTAATAAACTAATTAAATTTTTTTTTAAGAAAAATAATAAGCTACCTAATTTATTACTAATTAGCTTTAATTACAACCTAAATTTAAAATAGTTACTAAGAGTTTTTAACTACTATAGGGTATTTTATATAGTAGAAAGTATAAACGTATATAATTAAATATTAAGCTTTAATATTATTTTATTTAGATTAAATGAAACTAGGCTAGTATCTTAAAAACTTTCTTAATTTTTTTTTAATAATAGACGCATTAAACGCGTTCTGAAAAGCTAGTAAAAACTCTATTTTCATAATATAATTAAACTAGTTATGTATTAGCTTTTTGACTTAGTGCTTATACGCTATTTTTAATAATAAAAAATAATTAATATCTAGTAACTATAAGATATATAATGAATATAGCAGTATATATAAAGTAACTATCTTATTCTCTTTATAGTATTTAGTAAATTCTAGTAAGTTATAGCTTTTATAGTTATCTAGAATTAATAAACAATATACACTTATAGTATCCTTTTTTATATGTGTATTAAAATATTTTAACTATTAGAAACTAAGCTTATTTATTATTTAGCTATTATTAGAAACCTTAAATGTCTATTAGAATAGTATATTAACTTTTTAATACTAAATAAAGAAATAGTTTTTATTTTTATAAATAATAAAGAGTAGAAGTATATACTTTAATGTGTTAATACTTTAAATTATTATAACTTACTTTTAATTACCTAGCTAAATAGCTTTTAGTTAATGCTATTTTTTAGAGCCTATAATAACTTTTTACTAAGTTATTATATCTATTTAAAAGCTAGATTTATTAAAGTTGTATGTATCTTTATTTTATATACTATATTTAGTTTTTATATTACGTACAAGGTTAAACTAAGCTTATATAATTACTAGTTCTTTTTATTTATAATACTAGTAGTTTAGTTTCTAATTATACTTTATTTTAAGCTCTATGGTGCACTTAATAAAGTAATGTAACTAGTTTATATTTACTAGATTTTTTTTCTACTTAGCTAATAGTTTATTAGTTATCTTTTAAATAGTATTAAGTAGAGGGGTAAATTCTCTTAAATTTAGTTTAAATATATACTATTTTATTACTTCTTCTTTAGTTACTACTAAATTTATTAAATTAAGCTTAATATTATATTATGAAGTAATTCTAGTGTGTTGTGTTTATAAGCTTAAAAAAGAAATATTAAAAGTATATATAGTAAATTAGAGATTAAATATTTAGCCTATTTTAAGAGCTTAAATAGTAAGCTATATTTAAGTTTCTTTAGAAATTAATTACAGGTTAGTAGGTAGAGATATTATAATATTAAATATCTTAATACGTAATTTTAGTAAACTAATTAGCTTACTTATTTAACTAGCTTACTTATAAAATACGTTATTTAAATACTAATTATACAACTATAAAATTATTTTTTAAAAAAAAATCTAAATTTAGCTTTTTTTCATAAAATATTTTAAAATAAACTTAAGGTTTTTAGAAAGTATTTAAATAAGTATTTTATTAAAAAAAATTCTATATTTTCTTTTATTATTTTTATAAAAAACCTAATAAAAGTTTTTAATTTTATATAAACTATTAAGTTTTAAATACTATTACTATTAAAACCTATTATTTAATTTTATTAATTTAAGAAACTTTATTATACTTTAGTAAAGTAAAGTACTTTATAAAACTTAATATTATTTTAGCTTTTAACTACTTTTATATTATAAGAAAAAATAGTTAACTACTTTTTAAACTAGCTAACATACTAAGTACTTTCTAATATTATATAAATAATATTTTTTAATTATACTTTAATATATTCTATATAACTTATATTAATAATATTTTAATTTATAGTAACCTTTTACAAAAATAGTAATAATATATAAAATAGATTTTAAAAGTTCTAAAAAAAGCTAGTTTATAACTTAATATTAGTAAATGTAAATTTTACTAAAAATAGATTATATTTCTTAAATATATTATTTCTACTAAAAAAATTAGGATAAATTCAAATAAAATAAAAATTATTTTTAATTAAAAATAAAAATATAATAAAGAATATAAAGTATTTTTAAAGTTTATTAATTTCTACTAATAATTTATTAATAACTTTTTTTATATTATACCTTTACTTACAACTTTAATAAAAAAACTTAATTTAAATTTAATAACGTTTATTAAAAAGTATTTAAAACTCTAAAACTTATATTTATAATTACTTTAATTTTTTAATATTTAACTTAAAATTACTAATTATTATAAAATCTAATTTTTTAAATTATATAACTACTAGTATACTTTTCTAAAAAAATAATAATTAAAGTAAATTAAAACTTATTACCTACTTTTTAAAAAATCTAAATTTTATTAACTATAATTATAAAATTTATAATAAAAGTTTACTAGCTATTATATATTATTTTAAATAATAATATTACAAAAGTACTATATATAAAAAGTTAAAAACTTTAAAAAAAAATATTAATTAATTACTACGTAGAGTACTAAGTAATAATTTAAAACATTACATAAAAAAAGAAATAAAATATACTATAAATAAAGTATTTAAATAAAAGCTTATACGCTAATATAAAGCTAATATGTAAATATATAATATTGTATTCTATAAGCGAGCTGCGCACCCAAGCGAGCTGCGCATCTTGGAATTCACCAAAATATCGAAATTTTCCACCTTAATATCTCAACAACCACTTAATGATAAATTCTAAAAATTGAAATTTGAGCTTTCATATACACATGACAGCTTTCATGAGAGTTGCATAAACATTGGTTGAGTAGTTTCTGAGATATAGCGATTTGGCTTCGTTTTGGCTCCTAAATCGCTATATCTCAGAAACTACTCAACCAATGTTTATGCAACTCTCATGAAACCTGTAATGTGTATATGAAAGCTCAAATTTCAATTTTTAGAATTTATCATTAAGTGGTTGTTGAGATATTAAGGTGGAAAATTTCGATATTTTGGTGAATTCCAAGATGCGCAGCTCGCTTATGGAATATAATATAATAAAAAAACTTATAAAAAAAGCTTTCTTAAAAAGTTTTTATAAAGTATTATTATTACAAACTATAATAAAAAAGTAACTATAATTAAAAAAGTGTTATTATAAAAGGCATAGTACAAAATAATATATATGTAATACTAAAAAGTAAATATAAACTAAAGAAAACAAAACTTATAAATAAAAGTATTTTATAGTAAGTTTAAGTTTTATTAAAAGTAATATTTAAATAAAACTACTAAGTAAAGTTGTAAAATAAGAGCTTAGTAAATAACATATAATTAAGAAAATAAAAGCACTATTTCTTATTTTTTTAATAGTATTTAATATACTTTTAATTAGTATATAATATACACACAAAAAATCTACTATAAGTATAAAGTATTAAATAGCTTATAATTACTTTTAATTTTTTATAGTTACTCTAAAATTAAAATCTAATTTTTAAGTAAAATAGTTTAATATTATTTTATTATATTTAACTTACTATATTACTTTTTTTTACTTTGACTAAATTTAATCTACTTTTATTAAGTTTAATAAGCTCTCTAATTTAAACGTAAAAGAACTAATTATAGTTATATAATTAGTTAAATAACTAGTTGCTAGTAAAAGTTATATTAGTAAGTTTATAACTTATAATATTATAACTACTATTTTAGAGAGTAAAAAAAGTAGTTAAATAAATTTTAATAATAAACTATTTAGTTATAGTTTATAATAACTTAATATAAAAAAAATAAAATCTTTATTTAAGTAGTAAGTTAAGTAGTAGTAATAATAAATTAATAGCTAAACTATTATTAACTACTAAAAATACATTTAAAAGTAAGACTATTTAATAAATTATACAAGAATAAAGCTAAGCTATTAAAAAATTATAATAGGCTTTAGTTATTATGTAATAATAAGTTAAGGTAAGTAAATAAATAAAAAAAGAAATAGTAAAAATATACTCTTTAGTAAAGTTTAATAGTAACTAAAAAAAACTTAAAATGTTTATAATAATAATAGACTTTTACTATTAATTTAACTAAGCATTATTTATAATAAATTAAGATTAGATTTTAGTAGCTAGTATGAATATAATAAAATAAGCTATAAAATAGTTTAAACTACTTATAAAAGATTACTTAGCTAATAGAAAATTAAACCTTAAGTTAGTAAAACTTGATAACTATAGTAATAATATATAAAGAGCTTTTAAAAATTACAAAGCCTTTAAATAAAAAATAATAGTTATATTCAAAAAAAATAATAAAAAAGTAAATGCTATATAAAGACTTTAATACTTTAAGTAAAGAAAATTAGTTACTAAATACATTATAAAGTTTAAATAACTTTAGTTATAACTTATATAAAATAATCAACTCTTAATTATAATATACTATAAAGAGTTTAAGAATAAAGTTAAAAATAAAATTATAAGAAATTAATAACTAATAATACTTTTAGAAATTATTAAGAAAGTAGTAGTTATTAATAACTACTAGTACTAGCATAAATAAGAAAAAATAATAACACGCTAGAATAATAATTTCAGTACCTAAAAAAAGTAGAAAAAATAACTAAGTATATAACAAAAAAAAAATTAATAAAGTATTTATTAAAAAGGAGTAAAAAAAGTAAACTAAAAAATATATAAAATACTACACATAAAAAACATACCTAAACTATAGAAAATAAGGATGTTTTATTAAAAATTATAAATAATAATAATTAGATATTAAAAAAGCTTATATTTAAACTAGGGTACAAAAAGAAATTAAAGTAGCTATAATTTAAATAAAATAAGTAAAAAACTAAATAATAAAAGAAGCTATTATATAAAAAAATCTAATAAAAATAATGCTAAATATATAGAAGCTATATATACCTTAAATAAAAATATAAAATACTATATTAGTAAGTTAAAAATTATTTAGTAAAACTACCTAATAATATAATTTTTATAATATAAAAAGTAGTAATCTAATAATACAACATAAAAATTAACAAAAATATATAAAGGTTTTATAAAATTATAAAATAAAAAAAGAACTTTTTTTTAAAAAAAAAAACCAAAGGTTTAAATAAAAAAAAATTAAATACCTAAAAAAAGTAAACAACTTATATCTATAATAATTATATAGTAAATACGCTAGAAATACTATTAAATATATAAATTAAAATACTATATAAAAAATACTATATAAAAAATACTATATAAAAAATACTATATAAAAAATACTATATTACTAAGTACTAAAAAGTTACTTTAAGAAATAAAATATATACATACTAATAAGTACTATAAATAGTAGAAAATAAATAATATAAAAAACTTAGTAAATTAAAACTACCTATATAAATAAACGAAATTTATTAATAAAATTTATACTAGTTATAATTTATATAATGTACTATTATTTTATTAAATACTTAGAACTAAAAAAAAAAAAAAGGAAACTACTTTATTTAATTTATAAATACAAGACAATAATACTATAAATAAAATAATAAAGTAAGAATACTAAATATATATAGAAAAAATCTATATAGAAATAAATTATAAATAAACAACACACACTATACATATTAAAGAATTAAAAATAAAGAAAATACTTTAATACTTAGTATAAAAAAAGAAACTCAATTTTTAACAAAAACTAATTTATATAAACTTAAAAAATTAAACTATAAAACCTAAATTTAAATAAATATAAATAATTAATATAAAATAAGTATTAGCTAAAATACTAATAGTACTAAGCTAAATACTACTAAAAAATATAGTTAGCTATAAATATATATATCAAACTTATATATTAAGGATGTTTTTTAAAATAAAAATGTAAGAATTACAGAAAATAAGCTAAAAATATACATAAAATACTTTATAAAAACACATATTAACTCTAAAAATGTTTAATTTATAAACTTAAAAAAAATACTAAAAAAATAAATATTACTTAAAAGTTAACTATAAATAAAAAACTAGTAAGCTAGTAGACTATAACTAAGCTACTAAAAAGCTAACTAAAAGTTAAAAAAAATATATAATACTTATATACATATAACTAAACTAAACAAAATTTAAAAATAAGCTATATATAAATGCATGTATTAATAGTAACTAAATTCTAGTACTTATAAACTATAAAGCTAGCAAAATACTAATATTAAATAAATAAATATAAAAATACTAAATACTAACTAAAGTTTTAAATAAACTTATATAAGTAAAACATATAAATAATAGTCTAGCAATATTTAGAAAAAGTCTAATTAATTTTAAAACATAAAATGTAACTATTTAAGTAGTAGGTTATAAAAATAACTACTATATTAAAATTATAAATTTAGGTAATAAGAATTTTATTTTAAAATAAAACTAGCTAGTATAATAAAACCTAAAAATTAATTAAAAATAAAAAACTATAAAAATTAGGAACAACTACTATAAATAATAATAAATAATAATATAAATAAAAAAAATAATACTTTAAGAAACTAAATTTATTATACTAAAAAAATACTAAAAAAGATTTAGAGAGTAGTTTTTTAAAGAAGCTAAAAACTAACTACTAAAATACTAAAACTAAGACTATAAAATTATGTCTAAAAAGTAAATAAATTTAAAACTAAGACTATTATATTAATTATTTATTAATTAATAAGAAAAGTTATAATAATATCTAAATAATAATCTATAAAAAGAATATATATAAATAAGTAAAAGCAAAATAGTATTACTAATACTCTTTATATTAAAAAAGAATAGAAAATTATGATTATATGTTAACTATTAACACTTTAATAATACTATAGTAAAAAATTATTATTTAATACTATTAATATTAGAACTTATAAATAAGCTAAAAAAGCTAAATAGTTTATCTTCTTTAATATTAAAGATAAATACTATTAAATAAAAATAACTAAAAAATACAAATAAGTAATAATTTTTAAAATAAAATATAAACTATTTAAATATCTAGTTATGTTATTTAAACTTATAAATACACTAGCTATATTCTAAATAATTATTAACTATATACTAAAAGAGTATTTAAATGTATTTTATAATAGTATATTTTAATAACGTGCTTATGTACATAAATGAAATATTAAAAAAACATATTAAGTATACTAAAAAGGTGCTAAAAAAGCTCAAGAAACACAAACTATACATTTAAATAAAAAAAATATATTCTATAAAATAAAAGTCAAATTTTTAAAATACTTAGTATTTTAAAATAAAATAGTAGTTAACTTAAATAAAGCTAAAGACGTTCTATTTTCGTTTATACTAATAAATTCTAAAGAATTTTTTTTTTAAATTTATAGAGTTTTATTAATAATTTATTAAAGCCTACTTAGAAATTATATTACTTTTAATAAAATTACTTAAAAAGAATTAATAATTTAAGTAGAAATAACACAAGAATAATACTTTTATCATACTTAAAAAAAATTCAAAAAACTACTAATATTAAAAATGTTTAATTTATAACTTTAAATAGAAATATATATATAAATATATTAAATAAAGCTATAGAAGCCATTTTATTATAAACATAAAATAATAAATAAAAATACTTAGTAGACTTTTTATTTTATAAATTTATAACTACTAAGTTAAACTATAATATATATAATAAAAAGTTATTAGCTATAGTTTAAGTATTTAAGAAATAAAAAGTATACCTAAAAAAAGTAAAATACTAAATTATTATATATTTAAACTATATAAACCTAACAATATTTATAATAACTAAAAAGTTAAATTAATAATAAGTTAAATAATAGAAATTACTATCTACTTTTAATTTCTAAATACTTTATAAATTAGAAAAAGAAAACATAGTAGCTAATATACTTAGTTAATAAACAAACTATATAAAAAATATACTTAAGATTTATAATATAATACTTAAATAAAGATAAGATAGATTTTTAGAAAGCTTATAAATAAATATTAAAATAGTAGTTATTATTAAAAATATATATTATATTCTATAAGTAAGCTGTGCACCTACAGCCATGAAGTAAAAGTCTGTTCCCGCGACCGTATACTACCCCTCAACACGAAATTAACACCAAACTTAAACACCACACTACACCACCAAAATGAGGTCCTTTGGGACAGAAATTTCTGGCAATCGTGGCTGTAATGATGAGTTATCTCCTAAGGCTCACGCAGCAATTATTTTAAAACGTGAGGCTAGTGTTTTAAGGAAGGACTTAGCAGCAGAGTTTTATATCTCAGAGAAAACCATCACCAACACACTTAAGAGGTGGAAGTCTCACAACATAGTCGAATCCTTACCTTGAAATGGACGTCCTTAGCTTACTACGCGTCGTGAGAAACGTTTCCTTTGGCATCTTACTCAAAAAACTCCTAAGATTTAATATAGGAAGCTTATGGAGGAAGTAGGCCTCCTCCACCTTCACAAGGCCACTATCTATCAAATCCTTAAGGAAAAAGGCCTCACAAACCACCGTTGTAAGAAGAGACCAAAGCTTAATACGGCTGCAAGAGCTTTAAGGTTGAAGTTCTATCAAGAGTATCACCATTTCAATTAAAAGAGAAGAGGGGTCAAGTTCTCTAATGAGTGCTCTATTCAGAGGGGGTCTGGCAAAGAAGCAGAGTAGTATTTTCGTTACCCGTGGGAAAAATAGAACAAAGAGATAATACAGGAAAAGGACAAAGCTAAACAGATCTCTTAAATAGTGTGAGGGGCTATCTGGCTTACCCCAAATAGAAGGGTTAAAAGAAGTGAATTAATTATCATGGAGAGAGATCCAGAAGCAGAAAGGGGGGGCTACTCAGCCCAATCTTATATTAAAGCTCTGGAAGAAGGCCTTCTTCCTCATTATAGGCCTAAGCAGGTATTTTAACAAGATAACGCTCCAATTCACAATACTTTAGACACTCAATTTTGGTTGGAAAGTCGCGGGATCTGGACGCTTGAATGGCCACCATATTCCCCAGATCTCAATCCCATAGAGCACCTCTGGTGGGCTCTTAAGAAGCTTGTTCATAAGCTTTATCTAGAGCTTGAAAAGATGGGGGCTTCTCAAGAGGCCTGGGAAGCTTTACAAGCTGCTTTAAAGGAGGCGTAGAAGAAGCTCCCAAAAAGGCTTATCCAACAGCTCATTAAGAGTATGGGAAGAAGGCTGGCGGCAGTGAGGAAAGCAAGGGAATAGCAGACGAAATATTAATCTCCTTAAGCTAGTACATCAAAAATAGGCCTTATATAGGCCTTTCAGTACATTCGAATTGCTTCCAAAGTTGGGGTGATTTTGGTGGGGAAACTGCTTAGTAATGTGGCGGGAACAGACTTTTACTTTAGTACTATAAGTAAGCTATGCATCTTAAAATTCACTAAAATATCGAAATTTTCCACCTTAATATCTCCATAACTACTTAATAATAAATTCTAAAAATTGAAATTTGAGCTTTCATATACACATGACAGCTTTCATGAGAGTTGCATAAAAATTAGTTAAGTAGTTTCTAAGATATAGCGATTTAGCAGCAAAAAGGAACCCAAATCACTATATCTCAGAAACTACTTAACTAATTTTTATGCAACTCTCATGAAAGCTGTCATGTGTATATGAAAGCTCAAATTTCAATTTTTAGAATTTATTATTAAGTAGTTATAAAGATATTAAGGTGGAAAATTTCGATATTTTAGTGAATTTTAAGATGTGCAGCTTACTTAGGTGTGTAGCTTATTTATAGAATATAATATAAAAATAACTCCTTCACGTAATACTCTTTTAAGTAATATTTCTAATTAGCTAATATTAATACTATAGTAGAATTATTATACCTATAAAATTTTTACTTACGCTAATTTATAATAAATTAGCTATCTTATTTTAATTATTATATAATTAAGTTAATGCTTATATTACTAAAAGCTATATTTAATATAGAAAAGTAAACTTTATAGTATTTATTACTTTTTCTAAAAGCTATAGCTAAAGTAAAAAGATATTATTACTTAATTTAAGTAGTAATATAACTATAAATTTAAACAAGCTATTATTTTTAACTTACTTAAAAATTACTATAAATATTTTAATAATGTGTTTACTATTAGTTCTATAAGTTTTTATTAGTACTTTAGTAAATAAAAACTACTTAAAAAAATACTCTTTTTATAATAGTAATAGCTTAAAGTTTATAAACAACTTATTTCTAGTAAAGTTCTATAAATAAAAATAAAAGATTTATAAGTTATTTTTTCTAAATATATTAGTAAACTATACTTAAGTTTTTACTTAGCTAGCTAAGTAGGTTTAAAAAGTAATTTAATATAAAATAATATATTTAGTATAGTAAGTTTATTTCTATTTTTATAGTTATTTATATTAAAATAGCTTTTATATAGTAAACCTACCTACTTTTTCTTACACTTTATATATATAATATAAACAAAATTAGCTACTTTTAAAAATAATAATTTAAAGCTTATATTATTTCTAAAAAAAGCTTTTAAAACTTTTATAAAGTACTAAAAGAATACTTGTATTAAAAATACTATACTATTTTACTATTTAGAGTAGTAATTAAACTTTTAGTAAATAAAACTTATAAGTAAAATACTTTAAATAAGTAAATAACTAGTACTAAAGGCTTTTTAAATAATTTTTAGTTAATTTTTCTTTATGCAATAATTTAATAGTATAATAGAAATTACCTAAAAAAATTATATTATATAAAAAAGTTTCTACTGTAGTAAAAACAGATTTAAGAATATAATAATAAATAATTATAATAGTATAAAATAAAAACTCTTTTTGTACTAAAGGTATTATAAACTAAATTTATTAAAAATTAATATTTAGTAAAAATACATAAATATTAAGAAATTAAAAAACTTGTAAAATAAATTAATAAACACTTTTAAATTCTAAAAATATAAAAAAGGTTAGAATAATTTTTTTAGAATATATTAAGTATAGAAAGAATAAAACATTAAGATATAAAAAGTATAAACTTATGTAACTAATTTCTTTACTTAATTTACTATAAAAATTAGTTATAATAGATTTTATTATAAAAATACTAACAACAACAAGTTTTTAAAGCTAATAGTATAATATAATACTAGTTATAATAAACTAATTTATAAAATATATATACTTTAAACTAATACATATAGCAGTTAAAATAAATAAATTAGTAACTATATTAATTAAGGTATTAATTATATAATATAAATTACTATAAAAATTTATTACTAATAAAATAAATTATTTATATTAATATTTTAAAAAACGTTTATAAAAAAGCTAAAAGCTAAATATTACCTTTTAATAGCATTTTACTTATAAATAAATAAATAAATAGAATAAATAAATTAAACATTAAAATAATATTTATAAATGTATATTAATAGATAATAAAATAATTAAATTAACTTACTACTAAAAGCTAAGTTTATATATAACTTTATAAAATCATTAACTACTAAAAATATACTATTCTTTATAAACCATAGTTATAAGCTAATAACTTATTAAAAACTATAAAAAATAAATAAAATAATAGAAATAGTAAAAATAAAAATTAAAAAACTATAATAACTTTATTAAAAAATAGTAGAAAAAATTACCTAGAAAAGAAACCTTAGTAAATAATTAAAAAAAATTAAAAATTAAGAAACTAATTTTTAAAAAAATAATAAGGTTATTCTACTATAGAAAAATTTAAAAACTAAATAATTATTAAAAAAACTAAATTACATTAAATTGAAAGTATTTAAGGTTAAATAATAAATAATATCTATAAATTACAAATTATAACTACTTAAAAACATAAGAATTTACTTAATTTTTTATATTTTATTACTAGAACTAACGCTACTAAATACTAAACTAGAAATAAAAATTAGACTTAAAAAAACACTACTAAGTATAAAGTTTAATAAATTCTAGATTATTAATAGTTTAGGTGTTAGTAAAAGTACTTAGTTAAATAAAAAAATTATAGACTTAAAAATAACATATAAAAGCTAGTTAAAAACTTAAAAAATAGTTTAAAGCTAATTAACTAATTTTATTAAATAAACTAGCAAATACTTAATTTAAGGCTATATTTAATAAATATAGAAAATATAGAACGTTCTATTTAAAACTAGAATAAAAAAACAAAGCAATATTAAATAATATAAATAGTAGTATACTAAATTAACTCTAATAATTTTACTTTTTTCTTTTCTATTATATAAACTTTATTAATTAAAGTAAGCTTATGCTAAAATATTTCTTTCTTTTAAAAATTAATTTAAGTTAGTTAAAAGTAAAAATATTACTAATAGTTTTAAGTCTTAAGCTCTTTATTTTATACTTATTCTAACTTCTATTAAAGTTTCTTTTTCTCATAATTTAGATAATTCTAAAGAGACTATAATACTACAAAATTATATAAAATATTTTAAGTAATATATTTAAAGTAATAACTAAAAGCTAAATTTATTATGCAAACACAATTACTTTTTTAGTATTAGAAATATAAAGATAGTATTTAATAGCTACTCTTATAAACCTTTTTTACTAAATAGTAAGCTTATATTAAAAACAATTCTACTTAAGTCATTCTTAGAAAATTAGAAGAATAAAAAAAGTGTAAAGAGTTTTTATAATTTTAGCTTTTACGTAAAAAACTAGCTGCTTTTATACTACTTATAAAAAAAAGAATAAAATAACTTTTAGGCTAAAAGTTTAAAAAAAGAAAGTAACGTTATAAATTATAATAAAAAAATAACTATAATTAAAAAAACGTTATTATAAAAAGCATAGTATAAAGAAATATATAAGTAATACTAAAAAGTAGAAGTAAACTAAAGAAAATAAAACTTATAAATAAAAGTACTTTATAGTAAGTTTAAGTTTTATTAAAAGTAATATATAAATAAAACTATTAAGTAAAGTTATAAAATAAGAGCTTAATAAATAGCATAAAATTAAGAAAATAAAGATACTATTTTTTACTATCTTTTTTAGTAGTATTTAATATACTTTTAATTAATATATAATATACTTTTAATTAATATATAATATACTTTTAATTAGTATATAATATACTTTTAATTAGTATATAATATACTTTTAATTAGTATATAATATACTTTTAATTAGTATATAATATATACATAAAAAAACTACTATAAGTATAAAGTATTAAACAGCTTATAGTTACTTTTAATTCTTTATAGTTACTTTAAAATTAGAATTTAACTTTTAAGTAAAATAGTTTAATACTATTTTATTAAACTTAACTTATTATAATATTTTTTCTATTTCGACTAAGTTTAACTTATTTCTACTAAGTTTAATCTACTTCTACTAAGTTTAATAAGTTATTTAATTTAAACACAAAGAAACTAATTATAGTTATATAATTAGTTAAATAACTAGTTACTAGTAAAAGTTATATTAGTAAGTTTATAACTTATAATAATTATAAGTAGTTACTAAATAATATCTTTCTTTTAAATTTAAGCTTTTGTAATAAGTATTTATATTAAATTTTAAATAGTAAATTAGTTTAAATTTTAGAAGTAGAATTTTTTTAGGTAGTTATATTTTAAAAATTATTTAAAAATTATTATATTAGGTTATTATACTTAGTTTATCTAATAAAGTATTTATAGTATTTTCGTTTGTAATTAAAGTATAGTTTCTTAATTTACTTAATATAATATTTAGTATTATTATTAATTTTAATAAGTTTTAATAGTAGGTTTTACTAATATAAAAAGTATTTAAATTTAAACATAACTAACTAAAGTAAAAATATATAGAAGACTAAGTATATACTTAAAATTTTTAAAAATTTAAATTAGTATATATATAAAAAAACTACTTTAAAAATATAGTATTTTCTTAAAATTTTTAAGTCTAGTTTTTTAAATAGTTATTTAGTTTTAATATTTTATATATTAAGCTAAACTATATCTTTTATTTAGTAGTTAAGTATAAGTAATTATTTTTAATTTATATATATATTTTTTTAAAGAGTTTAAGCTTAAATTTTTTTTAAATTAGTTATTAAATATTAGTTATTTTTTTTACTATATAGTTAGCTTTTAAAGCTTGTAACATCTAGTAAAACTATTTTTAAGTTTTTATAAAAAGTTTAAAATCTACTTAAAGGTATTAGCTTACATCAGCTAAAAATAGTAAAACTTTTATAAATTTAAATATAGTATTATTAGCTTTAAATTATGTTAAAAAAAGTTAGTTTATTTAGTTATTTTATTAGTAGTTTATATATGTACATAAAACTTATTTTATAATAATATTAGCTTTTTCTATTTAGCTATTAGTTTTTAAATAGTATATAAAAAATAGTTAGAGTTTAATTTATAGTTATTTATAGAGTTTATTATTACTAAGCGTAGCGAAGCTTCTTTTATTTAAATAAAGAATTTTTTTATTCAAAACTCTGCTAAGATAGTACTGAGGTTTCTTATTTTCTTATTAGTTAAAAAAAGCAACATCATGTGATTATATTCTAAGTAAGAAACGTCAAAGTTTTACTAAACTTCTCACGTAACTAATACTTTAATCTCTTAACTAATACCTCTCTTACGTGACTTTTCTTACGTAACTTATACTTAGCTAGTATATATACTATTTTTTACTAATAAGTCTGTTTTCTTCTTATAACTAATATGGTATATCTTTCTTATATAACTTTTCTTATACTCTTTATATTTGCTAGTATACCTATTATACTTTACTAATGGATTTAGAGTTGCTATTAAGTAAGTTAAGTGAGTTAAAGCTATTAATTTAACTTACTTAATAAAATTAAGCTCTCTAACTTACTTGACTTGCTTAATAAGGGGATTTAGATTAACTTACTTAATAACTTACTTAATAACTTAATAGATTATATAAGCCTAGTCTAGATTACTAAGTTGCTTTATAAGCTTATTAATCTCCTCTATTATAAGATCTTAGCATGATGTTAGTGTATAGCCTAGTATAGAAAGTTATTAGCTATATTAATAAGTAATAAATCTCTTACTTATTAGGTCTTAAAGCGTGTTTAAGACCTATTCTCTTTTAAGACTATAAGAATTAAAGTACTAATAAGAGATCTGGCTGCATCCTAAGCCTTTTTTTACCTAAGAAATTTCCAAACTTACTAAAAGTCCTCTTATAATCTATACTAGAGATAGAAGTTATAAAAATATTAAGAGTAAAGTATACTAAAATAGGAAACTAGCTCTCCTAAAGCAGCTAATAGCGTATAGAATTAAGAGTAAGAGTATAATTTTTAAATAGAGCTAGCTTCTTTTTCTAAAGCTTATACTTATCTCTAGCTAATTATTTAATTTTTTTAGTAACTGCTTTTATTATAGCCGTGATAAAATTAGCTTTATTTAAAGCAAAGCCAATACGCTGCTTCTTAGTAGGAAAAGAAGAGAGTTTAATAGCTATAAATTCTTTAGCTATATTTTTCTTATAACTCTTTTAAAGTTATTAAAAGCCTTTATTGTTCTGCTTTAGCTAGCCTTGCCTAGGATATAGTCTATCTTTATTCTTATTATAATTATTAGAGATCTTCTAGAGGGCGTTAAGGTAGCTTTTATAATAAGAGTATAGTTATATAGCTACGTAGTAAACTAGAGCGTTATTAAACTTAGTATAGTACTCATTAATCTTAGCCTAGGCTATATTATAATTAGTTTTAAGATAATTCTTTAGAGTATTTAGATTCTTATAATTAATCTCTATTAGAGATCTCTTTAGCTCTTTAAGCCTACTTAGTAGCCATTTAAATATAATTAGAACCTTCTAGATAGCTTTATATAGGCTAGATTTATTTCTTCTCTTAAGCCAGTAAGTAGCCTCCTTAAAAGGCTTAAGTAAAGTAATATACTTAGTAATAGTAGTTTAATCCTAAGATATAAGCTTTTCCTCTTAAATATAGAGCTTTAGCTTTAGTCTCTTAGCTTAATTTTAACACCTAAAGACTATATTCACCCTATATTTATCTATTTTATATTATATATAGTTATTAAGGAAAGACTAAAGGGTGATAGTGTATTTAAAGTAGTATAAATAAAATTCTAATAAGTCTTTACTAGCTTAATAATCTCTTTTAGTTTAAAGTTAGTAATATTAAGGTATTTAGCTTTTTTATACTAAAATCTCTCTAGTAGTTCTCAGGCCTAGAGGGTGCAAATTAATAATAAAATATTAAATAAAATACTAATAAAGCTAAATCTCTACTACTTAGCCATATATCTTTCTTCAGCCTAATAGATATTAATAGGTATTAGTAGAGAATTAATTCTAGTTATACTACTTACTACTAAATTTACTTATAAGTTTTTAAATAAGTTTTTATTTTTACTCTAAAGTACTACTTAAGCCCTTAAGTTAAGAACATAGTATATATAGCATAACTAATAGTAAAATATACAGAAATTAAACTTACTACTAAGAATCTAAATTATAGAGTTATTATTACTAGTGTTATTAAGTATAAAATAGCTTAAACACTATTTATTAATTTAAAAAGTTTTTAGTATAGAGCTTACTATTAAAGCAATGTTTCTACTAGAGTATTAACTATATAGCTAAGAAAAACTAAGAAAATAGTTCTAAATCTTTTTTTTTATATTAATATAGTATATATATATTCCTGTAAAAGCTTACCTGCCACTAATTATAGTCTAATTATTAAAACTAATATATATAAAAGTTTTTAACTTTTTAAGGTGTTTAATAATAGAGAGGATATAAGTATTATACTTAGTAATTATATAATTATAAAGGCTTTAGTAGTTCTTCTAGAGGGTACTTTTAGCTAAAGAACTAGCTACCTTTATTATAGCTTAAAAAATAGATATTTTAATTACTTAAAGAGCCTGGTTATTGCTAATTACCTAGTTCTATATAGTATTAAGAAATTTTAAGTAGAAGAAATTACCTATAATCTTATTAACTATCTCTTAAGAAATTTTAATTCTTTTATTTTATATACTTATAAGTAGAAAGCTTTAGCTATAAGAGTATTTAATATTAATTCTACTATTATTATTATAACTATAACTAGTAGTATTTACTTTAAGATAGTTATATATAAAGGTAGTGACTTTACTAACTATATACTTACTACCTAGCCTTTTATACTAATAGTAGTATCTATATAACTAAAATAGCTTATTTTGTTTCTTATGCTAAATATAGTAACTATAGTTATAAATCTAGCTTAGTTTACCCCGCTTATGCTTATACAGAGGCTTTAAGAGATATAATACTCTTAACTAATTAAGACCTTAATACTAGTCCTTTTTTACTTTATTTATAATTTTATTTATATTAGGTAAATTACTAGCAGTGTAGTCAGTAAGGGCAGATTCAGGTTTCTAGAATAGTTTTTAGTAGTTTTCTAGTTAGACTTATTATTAAAAGGCATTTTCAAGGTTACAGTTTATTATATAATAATAGATTTAATGAAAACTAATAAGGGTGTAGCTGTAGAGTAGTAGATTACTTAATAAGAAGAGGCTCTAGTTAATGCTAGGTTCTCTGGGTGAACCTCGGAAGGGCTAAATTAGCGCTTCAGAAGGGGTTCCTTCAAGCTCCGCGGCACCTACCCGGCAACTTAGTGCATCTCTCGGAGATCACCCCGAGATCCCCCCTCGAGCTATCCACACCAATCTCATCAAGTTCATATCAAGCAAGTCAAGCAAGTCGAGGCTTCCGACTTGACTTGCTTGATAAAATCTAGCTCTCCGACTTGACTTGACTTGCTTGATTTGTAATCAAGTAAGTCAAGCAAGTTGTCAAGTTGACTTGCTTGTTAGCAACTCTGAATGGGTTTGCCTCCTTCTTGCTACTAGTGTAGTAACCCTAAAGATACTGCCACCAATAAAACAAACTATAGTGCTTGGAAAGCTAGGTGCTTGCGCTGTATCAAGCTAATATTCAGCTCTACTAAAGCCTTTACTAACCTGTTTACTAATCTATATCTAAGCCTACACCGAGCTGCCTCTAGAGCCCTACACCAAGCTGCTCCTAGAGCTCTACATTGAATTCAAATCATGCTTCCTGTAGGGGAAAGGGGGTCCAAGGGGGTTTCCCCCTTGTTATACATTAAATTCAATTCAAATTGCGCCCCCTGCAGGGGAAAGAGGGGTTCAAGGGGGTCTCCCCCTTGATAGCCAAATCTAATTCGATGTAAAAGCCAAATCTAATTCGATGTAAAAGCCAAATCCAATTCGATGTAGAAGCCAATTCAGATTCGATAGTCGCTTCTCTAACGTAACTTCTGTCACGCTGCTTCTCTTTTCACGCTGCTTCTCTCCTCACCCTGCTTCTCTTTTCACGCTGCTCTCTCTCACTGCTTCTCTCCTCACGCTGCTTCTCTCCTCACGCTGCTTCTCTCCTCACGCTGCTTCTCTCCTCACGCTGCTTCTCTCCTCACGCTGCTTCTCTCCTCACGCTGCTTCTCTCCTCACGCTGCTTCTCTCCTCACGCTGCTTCTCTCCTCACGCTGCTTCTCTCCTCACGCTGCTTCTCTCCTCACGCTGCTTCTCTCCTCACGCTGCTTCTCTCCTCACGCTGCTTCTCTCCTCACGCTGCTTCTCTCCTCACGCTGCTTCTCTCCTCACGCTGCTTCTCTCCTCACGCTGCTTCTCTCCTCACTGCTTCTCTCCTCACGCTGCTTCTCTCCTCACGCTGCTTCTCTCCTCACGCTGCTTCTCTCCTCACGCTGCTTCTCTCCTCACGCTGCTTCTCTCCAGCTGCTTCTCTCCAGCTGCCTCTCTGACGGCCCTGCTTCTCTAACAGCGGCTTCTCTAATGGTGCTGCCTCTCTGCAACTGCTTCCCTGACATTGTTCCTCTAACGCGGCTTCTGTAACGCGGCTTCTCTAACGCTGCTTTTCTGGCGCTGCTTCTCTTACCCTGCTTTTCTGGCGCTACTTCTCTAACGCTGCTCTTCTCTCACGCTGCTCCTCTTACGCTACTTCTCTCCCGCTGCTTCTCTCCCGCTACTTCTCTCCCGCTACTTCTCCGACACTGCTCCTCCGACACTGCTTCCCTCACGCTGCTCATCTCCTGCTACTTCTCTATGACTACTCTTTTCACGTAGCTTTTCTTACACTACTTGTTACTGAGCGTAGCGAAGTCCTCTAACATTTATGTTAGCTTTAGTATTTTAAAAAGTAAAAATAAATTATATTTTTTAGTTTAATATAATTGTTTTTAAAAAACTATAGTCTATTTATATATATTAGTAAAAAAGGTAGACTACATTTATAGTAGTTATATTAGTATAAAAAATTAGGTATTAGTATTTTATAAAGTAGTTTACTATAATTATAATATTAGTATAGTTTTTAGATTTTAGGAAATTAGTAATAAAGTCTATAAAAATGTTTTTTTTACTTTTTTTTAGAAATAAGTAAAAGCTTTAAAAGGCTGTAATACTTTTTTTAAAAGACCTTAACTTTTTAATAAGTATAATAATAGAAAATATATTAGTATATTATCTTAAATATATAAGGTTAGTAGTATTTATGTTATAAAATTTTAAAAGTCTTTTTATAACTAAAGTAGTTACTAATAAAAAAATTATATTTAATTTAGAAAAATTTAATTTTAAGTTTATTATTATTTAGTATTACTAATTAGCTATAGTAGTATAACTAACTTTTCTAGTTTTTATACTTAGAAAAAGTTTTTTAGAGTATTAAATTCTATTTTATTTTAGTAATAAAATTTTCTAAATAAACTTATTATTAAAATATTTATTATTAATAATTTATTAAATAAACTAATTTATTTTAGTTAAGCTTAATTCTAGTATTTTATTAAATAATTTAAAATAGAAAAGTATTTATTATTAAGCTTTATAAGCTTTTTCTTAAGCTAAAGTATTTTATATATAATAAATAAAAGTATCTAGTTTCTTATTTTACTTGTTAGACTAGTACATAATTATAAAATTAAATTAAAATAAGTATTTAACTTAATAGGCCTATTAGTAGCTTAACTATTTTATAGTAATTATTATAGTAATTATCTGTAATATCTTATAAGAGTCTTTTAAAAAAGTCTTTTTTATAAGCTTTTTTATTATATTATATATTTATATATTAGCTTTACGCTAGCATATGAGCCTTTGCCTAAATACTTTATTTATAGCCTATTTTATTTCTTTCTTTCTTTACGTAATGTTTTAAATTATTACTTGGTACTATATATAGTAATTAATTAATACTTTTTTTTAAGTTTTTAACCTCCTGCACGTAGTACTTTTGTAATAGTAGTAAAATACTATAAATTATTATAGTTACTTAATACTTAAATTAAGAAAGTAGTACTTTTTAACTTAAGTTTCTATTATTTAAATTAGTATATAATACTCAATAGCTTTTTATTATAAATTTTATAGTTAATTTTAGCAAGACTTAACTTTTTTAAAAAGTAAGTAATAGATTTTAGTTTACTTAGTTTATTTTTCTAGAAAACTACCTTAGTAGTTATATAGTTTAAGAAATTAGCTTTTATAATAATTAGTAACTTTAAATTAAAGTATTAAAAAATTAAAGTAGTTATAAATACGTGTTTTAAGAATTTAAATACTTTTTAGTAAACGTTATTAAATTTAAATTAAGCATTCTTTTTAGTTAAGGCTATAAGTAAAAATATAATATAAAAAAAGTTATTAATAAATTATTAATAGAAATTAGCAAATTCTAAAAATACTCTTATATTTTTTATATTTTTAGAAAATTTCTAGTTAAAAATGTTCTTTACTTTATTTAAATTTATACTAATTTCTTTTATTAAAATTACGTATTTAAAATAAGTAACTTGTTTTTAATAAAACTTATATTTATTAATATTAAGTTAAAACCTAGCTTTTTTTAAAACTTTTAGAACTTATTTTATATATTATTTATATTTATATAGAGAATTATTATAAATTAAAATATTATTAAAGTAGGTTATATAAAATGTATTAAGAAATAATTAAAAAATATTATTTATATAGTATTAAAACGTACTTAGTACATTAGCTAGTTTAAAAAGTATAATAAGATATTTAAATAGGTTATATTAAGCCTAAAAAATAGTTAACCATTTATTTTCTTTTACTATATTAAAGTAATTAAAAACTAAAATAATATTTAACTTTATAAAGAACTTTGTTTTATTAAAGTAAAATAGAGCTTTTTAAATTAATAAAATAAAATAATAGTTTTTAATAGTAATAGTATTTTAAGGTTAGTAGTTTATATAAAATTAGAAATTTTTATTAAGTTTTTTAATAAAAATAACTAGTGTAGCTATAAAAAACATACTTTAATAAATTTTTTAGTAAAGTAGTTATTAAGATACTTTCTAAAAACTTTTAATTTATTTTAGAATATTTTATAAAAAGGTCTAAATTTAGGTTACTTTCTATTTTTAAAAATAATCTTATAGTTATATAAATAATATTTAAATAGTTTATTAGCTTTTTTATATAAAAATATTCTAAAAATATTATAGTATTTTTTTTAAGACCTTAGTAGCTAAATTTATATAATCTTTTAAAACTAAAGCTTTATTAATATTAACTATTAAAATAATAAAATTTTTGTATATATATTTTTAAAATATTTATATAAAAAAAGCTACTTTAATAAATATTTATTCTTAGTTTAAATTTCTTATAAAACTCTTTTAGTAAAGCTTTTACTAAAAAGTTTTTATTTAATTTAGTATTAAATTTAGGTGCATATTTAAATGTAAATTTAAACTTTAAGTAAAAACTTTTTAGAAAATAATTTACTAAAAAGATTTTTAAGTAGGTATCTAATTTTTATAACTAGTAGTTTATTTTAGTTAACTAGTAGTTATATTAAAATTAAGTAGTTAGTAATAACTTTAAAAAAATAAGTTTAAGTATACTATATATAAATAGTATTAAAGTAAAAGCCTTTTAGTAAAAAAGTTACTAAAAAGTTCTTTAAGTAAATAGTATATTCTTTTAAGTAAGTTAAAAATTAAAATAAGTATAAGTAATAAGCTTAGTAATAAAAAGTATTAAAAAGTAACTTTTATAAGTTATAGTTAAAGTTAACTTTATGTTTTTTTATTTATAGTTAGTTAAAAATTAGTTTATAATTTTTAATAACTATTTTAAAAAAGTAGATATTTTTAACGTAATTTAAGTAATAAAAAGTTATACTAATAATATATAAAATAGAATTTTCTTTAAAGTATTTACTATTAAAACTAGTAGAATAGAAAATATTTAAATTTTTTTTTTAAATGTAAACTAAAAGTCTATTAATATAACTTATACTAGTAGCTTTAATATTAATTAAATATTATAAGTTACTAACTTACTAATGTAACGTTATACTAGTAATAAGCCGTCTAATTAATTATATAACTTTAATTAGTTCCCTTACTTCTAGATTAGAGAGCTTATTAGACTTAGTAGAAGTTAATTAACTTAGTAAAAATAGAAAGAAGTAATACAATAAGTTAAATTTAACAGAATAGTATTAAACTATTTCACTTAAAATACGAATCTTAATTTTAGAGTAACTATAAAAAATTAAAATTAAACAGTAAAGGAGAGAGAGCTCTTTTTAATACTTAATTTCTTATAACTATAAACTAATTAACCTTTACTTAAACTTATTAAATAATAGTTACTACTTATACGTAATAATACTCTAGTACCTTTACTTAATATTATTATATTATATATACCTAGATTTTATGTCTTTTAGCTCTTATGACTTTCTCTTTTAGTCTAGTACTTTTTTTCTTAGTTAGCTCTTTTTTGATATAGCTAAGGCTTATTATAAGAGAGTTAATTTTTCTAACTCTATTCTTATCTCTTTTAACCATTTTAAGATATTCTGCCTTCTAATTAATTTTATTGGTATTATTATCTTATAATTGTGTTTTACAGTCTGTAATATTTACCTTCTTTTTTAAGATATTATTATTCTAATAATTATTTTTTGTCTCTAGCTTTTAGTAAGTGTCCCATGCGTTCTTAGTAAGACATTTTTAATAAAAGTCTTAAATATAAAAATAGCCTGTTTCTGCTGTGGTTTTATAATCTCTTTTTTTTCCTAATTTACTTTAGTAAGCTTATTTATTTAGTTCTAATAATAACTAAAATTAAGTCTTTAACTATCTATTCTTGTTATCTTACTAAATTAATTCATAACCGTAATTATTTAATGCTAATGTTATATAAGAACTGTTAAAAGTAACAGTATTATTATTTAATAAATCTTTTCTTAAGCTACTATTTAGAGTACGTTAATTATAGTTTAAAGTATAACTTTATAGTAACTTAGCTAAAGTTAGATCAGAATTTAACTACCTATTATTAAATTCTTTTCTAAATTTAAGAGGCTGAAGAGTTTTTGTTAGTAACTTATATTTATACTTAGCATCTATATCATAAGCTTACTTAGGTTAATTTCAAATATCATAAAATAGTAAATCATAAAATAAAGTCTATTAAAGAGTTAGAAAAACTAGAGAAAGAGGAAAAGTTTTAATAGAAAACTATACTACTATAATCCTTAGCTCTTTTTAATGTTATTATTTTTTTATCTTTTAACTTTAATTAGAATGCGCTCTAATCGCCTTTTTTTTAAAAAATACTCTATAATTAACTTCTTTAATAATACTAGTTAATTAGTTTTAAACTATTCTTTAAGTTTCTATCTAGCTTTTATGTATTATTTTTAGGTCTGTAGTTTTTCTATCTAACTAAGTACTTTTATTAACACCTAAACTATTAATAGTCCAGAATTTGTTTAACCTTATACTTAGTTGTGTTTTTCTTAAGTTTAAGTTTCGTTTACAATTTAGCGTTTCATAGTGCTGGTTCTAGTTTTAAAATATGAAAAACTAGATAAATTCTTAAGTTTTTAGATAGTTATAGTTCGTAATTTACAGGCTCTATTTATCATTTAACTTTAAATAGTCCTAATTTAATATAATTCAGTTTTTTTAATAGTTGTTTTATTTCTAATTTTTTTTATAATAAGAAAATTTTATTTTCTTTCTTAAAGATTAGTCCCTTAACCTTAGACTTATTCTTAGTTTATTTACTAAGATTACCTTTGTAGGTGATTCTTCATATAATTTCTTAGTAAAGTTATTATAGTTTTTTAACTTTTATTTTTATTATTTCTAATATCTTGTTTAGCTTCTGTAGTTTTT
This sequence comes from Zopfia rhizophila CBS 207.26, assembly GCA_010093925.1. Lineage (NCBI taxonomy): Eukaryota > Fungi > Ascomycota > Dothideomycetes > Zopfiaceae > Zopfia > Zopfia rhizophila. Next base: position 1,535,657 of record ML994637.1, read on the forward strand.
AATAAGCTGTAGGCTTATAACTATAGTTTATATAAAATAGTAATTTTCCTATAGTTAATAACTTTACAGAGTTATATATAAACTCAGCTATTAATAATAAGTTAATTTAGTTATCTTATTATTTATTAACATATATTTATAGGTATTATTCTAGTGTTTAGTTTATCTATTCTATTTATCTATCTATTTGTAAATAAAATGCTGTTAAGAGGCGGTATTCAGCCCCTAGTTTTCTAATAAACATTTTTTAGAATATTAATATAAATAATTTATCTCTGTTTGTAATAAATTCTTATAGTAATTTATATCATACTATTAGTAGCTTAATAAGTATAGTTACTAATTTATTTATTTTTATTTCCATATGCGTTGGTTTAAAGTATGTGTACTTTATAAATTAATTTATAATAACTAGTATTATATCATACTATTAGCCTTAAAAGGTAGTTATTATTAGTATTCCTGTAATAAAGTCTATTATAACTAATTCCTATAGTAGGCCTAGTAAAGGGATTAGTTATATAAGTCTATACTTTTTATATCTTAATATTTTATTCTTTTTATACTTAATACATCCTAAAAAAATAGCTCTAACTTTTTTTTATATTCCTAGAATCCAAAAGTGCCTGTTAATCTGTTTTATAGTTTTCTTAATTCCTTAATATCTATACATTTCAGCTGAATGTTAGTCTTTAATAAGTTTAGTTTATAATATTTCTAGTATAAAAATAGTTCTAGTTTCATGCTATTATAGTCGTCTATTATTAAATTCTCTAATTTACTTTTACTATATGTTCTTGATAATAACTATTATTTTAATATCTATTTATAAGCTTCTTAGAGATCTATCTTGTTTTTATCTAAGTATTATATTATAAATCTCTAGTATATCCTTTATATAGTTTATTTACTAAGTACGTCAGCCACTATATTTTCTTTTCCTAATTTATAAAGTATTTGAAAATTAAAGGTAGAAATAAGTTTCTATTACTAGACTTATTATTAATTTAGTTTTTTAGTTATTATAAATGCTATTAGATTTTTATAATTTAAGTAGATAACAATCTAGTACTTAGCTTCTTCTAAGTAGTGTTTCTATTTTTCAAATACTTAAACTATTACTAGTAGTTCTTTATTATGAATATTATAATTTAATTTAATAATTATAAATTTATAAGATAAGAAGTCTATTAGGTGTTTATACTTATTATTCTATATTTATAATAGAATAGCTTTTATAGCTCTGTCTGATATGTCTATATATATCTCTATTTAAAGTCATAAATCAAATATCTTTAATATTAGTAGTTATTAGAATATCTTTTTTAGTATTATGAAAGCGTTTTCCTCGCGTTGTTTTCACTTAAATTATTAATCCTTTTTAAGTAATTCCATTAAGGGTAATATAATCTTTAAGTAATCCTTAATAAATTATCAGCAAAATCTTATAAATCTAAGAAAAAAATAAACTTCTTTTATGTTTATTAGTGTTAGCTAAGATAGTATATCTTTTGCCTTATCAGAATCAACTACTATTCTATTTCAAGATACTAGGTATTCTAAGAATTTAACTTCTATTCTATAGAACACACATTTCTTTATTTAAATATATAGCTTATATTCCTTAAGCTTTTATAATACTCTCTTAATATACTTAACATGTTTCTCTAGTGTTCTATTTATATATATAAGCACGTTATTAAGATATATAATTATAAATACGTCTAGGTATTCTCTTGGTATATAGTTAATAATTATCTAAAATATTACCGGTGCGTTAGTGAGTTCTATTAGTATAACTAAATATTTAAATAATTTATATTTTATTTTAAATACTATTATCTACTTATGTCCTTCGGTTATTTATATTTAGTAATATTTATTCTTAATATTAAAAAGACTAAACCACTTAGCTCCTCTAAGTTTATTTATAAGTTCTAATATTAGTAGTATAAGGTAGTAATTTTTAACTATAGCTTTATGAAAGTATCTATAGTTAATATATAACTTTAGTTTTCTATTCTTTTTAGTATAAAGAGTATTAGTGATGCTATTTTACTTTAACTAGTTTATATATATCCTTTTTATTAGTTTTTCTATAAGAATTTTCGTAACTCTTCTTACTAATAAATAGGTACTTAATATAATAGTCCTAGTTTCAAATCTGTTTCTTCTTTAAGCGTGATTTTATAGTCCTAGTTCTAGTATTCTAGTAGTTAGTTCTTAGCTTTTTTAAAAAACCATTCTCTAAATTCCTCTTAGTATTTATTTAGTATAATAAATTTAGTCTCATAAAGTATTACTTTCTTTATTTATATTATTATAAATTATTATTATTTATAGCATTTATTCCTGTTGCCTATAGTCTTTTTTTTAAATTAATAGTTAGATTCTATTATACTAGCTAGTTCTATCCTAAGATAAAATTCTTACTATCTAGATTCATAATTTTAATATAACAGTTATTCTTGTAACCTACTGCTTAAATAGTTATATTCTGTGTCTTAAGATTAATTAAACTTTTTCTAAATATTATTAGATTATTATCTACGTGTTTTACTTACACAGGTTTATCTAAAACTTTAGTTAATATCTAGTATCTTTATATTTATTTATTTAATATAAGTATTTTACTAGCTTTATTATTTATAAGCGCTAGTATCTAGTTACTATTAATATATACGTTTACGTATAGCTTATTTTCATATTTTCTTTAGTTTAATTATGTGTATATAATTAATATATTTTTTCTAATCTCTTTTTAGTTCTCTAGTAGCTTAGTTATAGTCTACTGGCTCTCTAGTTTTTTATATATAGTTAACTTCTAAGTAGTAGTTATTTCTTTAGTGTTTTTTCTCTAGGTCTGTAGATTAAATATCTCTAAAGTTAGTATACTTTCTTATTTAGCATCTTATGTGCGTTTTTGGTCTATTCTCTATAATCCTTATATTTCCATTCTAAAAAACATTCTTAATATATAAGTTTTTTATGTGACTCTGTAGCTAACTATTTCTTTTAATAGTATTTAGCTTAGTATAGTTAATATTCTAACTAGTATTTATCCCATAACAGCTATTTATGCTTATCTGAATTTAAGTTTTATAATTTATTTTCTAAGTCCGTGTAAACTAATTTTTGTTGTAGGTTAAATTCTTTTTTATTTATAAATCTCTATAATACTTTCTTTATCCTTAGTCCCTTAATATATACTATGTATTTATTCTATTTATAGTTTATTTCTATATAGCTTAATACTATATATATCTAGTATTTCTTCTTTATAGCTCTATTTACGGCGTCGTTGTTTTATATCTATAGTATTAATAGAAAAGTTATTTCTTCTTTCCTATTCTAATTCTATTTTAGTTTTGGATGTCCGACAGGATGATAGTACGTTACATAGTTTATAACTAGTATAAGTATTTATCTATAAATCTTGTTTATCTATATAGCTAATTCTTATTTACTTAGTCCTTTATACTATTTATTTCCTGCTAATTATAATACTTATTAGTATTTATACATTCCATCTCCTAAAATAACTTTCTAGTATTTAGTAATATAATATTTCTCTAGATAGTATTTTAATCTGTATATCTAATAATATTCTTAGTATATTTATTATATAATTATTATAGATATTAGCTCTTTATCTTTTTCTGTTTCTTAATTCTTTTTTTATTTAAATTTCTAGTTTTTCTTATGAAAAGGTCCTCTTTCTTGTTCTATAATCTTATAGAATCTTTATATATATATATTTTTTTTGTTTTAGTATTATATTATTAAATTACTGTTTTTTATATTATAATAATTATATTACTAAGTTATCCTACTAGATAATTTTTAACTTATTAATATAGGACTTCGTATTCTTATCTGAGATATATATAACTTTTATATATCTAGTATTATTTCTTCTAAATTCTTTTTATAATTATTTCTTTTATTATTATATCTTATGTTTATTTTACCCGGACTATAGTAATCTTAATTTTCTAAAGTGCCTTAGTTTAAACATAAACTTTCTTAATATCTACTTTTTATTATTTATAGTCTTTAATAAAATATTTTTATTTATTATATTCTAGGTAAGCCTTGCATGTGTAGTGTTTTATTTATTTTTTAATTTACTTTCCTTATCCTTTACTAATAAACATTTATTTAATATTAATATCTATTTTATTATAGGTTTAGATGTTTTTTCTATTTTTTTTAGATATATAAATTACTATTTTCTTACATGAATTTTTCTCTTACTCTTTTTAATATTAGTAATTATTAATAGTTACTATTTATTTAATAATTCTGAGCAAGATACTTAGTCGTTTTTCTCTAGAAATTTTATTCTTAATTCTGTTTTTTAATTCTTTATAGTATATTATAACTAATAGTTAGTTTATTTAATTAAGTTATAATTAGATTTATTTAAACTCTACTATGTAATTAGCTACTGACGTTTATTACTTAAGTTATTAAAACTTTTAAATTACCTCTATTTCTTTATTAATTTCCTTGAAAACTATAATTATTTCTTATTTAAAGCGTTTATAGGTTTTAAAAGCCTGTTATATATTACTATTATAATTTATAAATTCTATTACTCTTAAGTTAAAATCTCTATTAGCTAGGTAATTTCTTATAAAAAGTTTAAACTATTATATAGCTTTTCCTGTTATATTTATACCAGCTACTAGAATTTAATCTTAATTAGTTATAAATAATACTTAATTAAATTAATAGTAAAGGTCTATTATTATTATAAATATCTTAAGTTTATCTTAATTACCGTTAAACTTTATAGAAGGTTATATTTTTACTATCTCTTTTTTTTAATCTATTTTAACTTATTACTGTAAGTTTATTAGGGCGTTACATAGTTCTATAATAGCTACTTTTTATTTTTAAATAATTTATTATATGCTCTTAGTTCCTCTAGATGTATTTTTAGTTATAAATAAAAATTCTACTATAACTTCTTCTTTACTACTACTTTTTTCTAATAAATAAAGTTCTTATTTATCCTTATAGTAAGTTATTATAGACCTTGTTTAAATAATATAGTATTAGAATCTATCTAACAGCTTTTTTTATTTTCTTGAGATAGTAATTATAATATTATAAGTTACTAACTTATTAATATAATATTATACTAGTAATAAGCTGTTTAACTAATTATATAACTTTAATTAATTCCCTTACTTCTAGATCAGAAAACTTATTAGACTTAGTAGAAGTTAGTTAACTTAGTAAAAATAGAAAGAAGTAATATAGTAAATTAAGATTTAATAGAATAGTATTAAACTATTTCACTTAAGATACGAATTTTAATTTTAGAGTAACTATAAAAAATTAAAATTAAATAGTAAAGAAGGGAGAGTCTTTTTTAATACTTATTTTTTTATAGCTATAAACTAATTAACTTTTATCTAGACTTATTAGGTAATAGTTATTATTTATATATAATAATACTCTAGCACTTTTACTTAATACTATTATATTACGTGTGTTTAGACCTTATATCTCTTAGCTTTTATAACTTTCTTTTTTAGTTTAATACTTCTTTCTTTAGTCAGCTCTTTCTTGGTATAGCTAAGGCTTATTATAAAAAAGTTAATTTTTCTAACTCTATTCTTATCCTTTTTAACTATTTTAAGATATTCTATTTTCTAATTAACTTTGTTAATACTGTTATCTTATGATCGTGTTTTACAGTCTGTAATATTAAAGTAGTAATAAAATAAAAAAACTATTTTATTAAATAGTATATAGAATATTTACTTAATAGTTTTAAGAATTAGTTATTAAGTAAAAAGTCTATAAGTTAAATAAAATCTAGTATTAAAAATATTCTAAAATATAACTTAACTCTAAAACAAAGCTTTTAGTAAACTAGTTTAAGAAGTTTAAAAGCGTTTTTATTTATAAGAAAATTTAAATTTAAAAAAAGAATAAAAGTAAGTTATTTATTAGAATTTAAATAAGCTTATAAATTAAAGTTTTAGTAAAAGAAATAAAGTAGTTTTAAAAAATATAGCTATATTTATTATATTTAAAGTATTAGCTATTATACTTTTAGACTTTTTATTTAGCTAATTTAAAAAAAGTGTAGTTAAAAATATTAATTTTTATAATATTAAAGTCTTGTTATAATATAGGTTATAACTTATAATAATATATTATAAAAAAGTACTAAAAGTTATTATTATATAAGAATATTAAATTAGTATAGTTATTTAATATATTAGAAATTTTAATACCTACTATTACTTAGTAAAGCTTATTATTTAATAATTTCCTTAACTATACAATTAGACTAATTTCGTTTAATCTAGTATTAGTAGCTAGTTTATAAAATTTAGTAAAGTAAGTAGTAAAACTTTTTTTCTCTTAATAGAATAAATTAAGTTTACTTAAAGTAGTAAGATTTTTTATTAAGTTTCTATATATAGCTAGTAAAAAAGTAATTAATTACTTTATTATATATATATTCTAATTTATAAAAGACTTTATAAATATTACTAAGTTCTTTTCTAGTCTTAAGTATATATATAAAAGCTAGAAGTATTTAGTAGAATATTAGTTAGTATTACCTTTAAGTTTATAGTAGAATTTTCTAATAAAAATAAATAGATTTTTTTTTACTTTTTAGTAAATATTAGAAAGTTAAGTAAGTAATTAGATTTTGTTATTACTAATAGAGTAGTAGAATTTAGTGTAAAAATTAACTTTACTTACTTAACTATAATTTAGAAAACTTAGAAATAGATACTAGTTATAGTTATAAGAAAATTTAGAATTATAGAACTTAAGCTATTTTTAAATAAATTAGAAGTACTTACTAAATCTTTTTTAATAGTAGTTGTGATGATGGGCTCGGTCTTCACGCGTCGTAGTATAGATGCAGGTTAACGGGATAAGTTAGCTCTATTTCAGCTACACTAAGATGGGGAGAGAAGAGGTACAAGGGGAGCTCACCCCTAAATAGGGCGGTGCATGGCCTGAGCGCGAGCTAGCTATGCTTCAAGCTCTGTGCTAGCTCATGGCTGGCGTAGCCAGTCGCGATATCATGTGACCTGTAGTGAGCTGAAACGAGCAGCACCGTCACATTACCCCCCCTCTAAGGGAGGCTCGTCCCCGAGTCTCTAGGTTACAGTCTCCTCCTTGCCGGTCTCTGTACCACTCTTGTCTCTGAAGCCGCCTTGTCATTCTTCTCTGTTACTTCCAGGTCCTCCTCTGCTTCGTACGCTTTTAACCAGGCGTCTAATCGTGCCGGCGGTCCTGCTTTCTCTGGATAGGCCTCGTGATAGTCTCTTACCTTGTGTGGGGCGCCTATAAAGCCTCGGGCGTTGTACCAGGTAGAATCTGGGTCATGAGCTAGCCAGGATGCTTTGTACTGTAGTCGGTCATGGAATAGGCGGCTATTAAGGATTTCCTGCACTGGCCACTCAGGATGCCCGTTGATCTCGATAGGCGGTTCCTCAGGTTCGATTTGGCCAGGCAGTGGGTGAGTAGAAGCCTTCTGTAGGCGGTCTACGTAGAAGACGTCAAGTATACGCATGTGCTGCGGCAGCTTAAGGCGATAGGAGTGTCCCTTCATGCCTATAATAGGATATGGTCCGTACATCTGCTGGTCAAGCTTTTGACTAGATTAGCTAGTGGTGAAGCCCTTAGGTGTAACGTACACCTCGTCTCCTGTAGAGAAGTCTGGCTTGCGGCGCTTCTTATTAGCCTGTTGAGCCTGTCGCTCTTGTGCTTGAGCAATCCATTGTTGAGCTATCTCTATAGCTAGCTTTACCGCATTGTGGCGAGCTTTAGCGTAGCTCTGCGCTTCCTTACGTGACATCTGTTTACAGACTGTAGTAGATGCCTTCGTACGTTCCTCCCAGTCCCAGTGATAGATTGGCTGGTGGCCAAACTCAATTTAATAGGGTAATAAGCCTGTAGTCTCATGTGGTAGAATTACTTAGGCCTAGTCCATATAGGGCAGCAGGTCTGACCAGTTGTTCTGATGGTGGTTAACGAATAGGCGTAGGCGCTAGTTAATATACTAGTTTAGGACTTTAGTGTTCCCGTTAGTTTAGAGATAATACAGCATTAAGAGCTTTTACTTAATTCCTATTAATTAGTATAGCTTATTTATAAATACTGAGGTGAACTAAGGACTGTGATTAGAAACTATTAACTTAAGTAGACTAAATACTTACTAGATATAATAATAGTATATATTAGCTATCTAAGTAGCTATAGTGGTTTTATAGTAAGATAATAAGAAACAGTACTTATTTAGTTAGTCTATAATAATAAAAACGCAGTTATATTCTTTTTTATTTAGAAAGAAGGACTTAAAGTTTATAGAGACATCTTACTATACTTACTTAAAAATTAATAGTAATTTAAGTAAGTCTAGAGTCTTATTATAAAGTATATAACTCTATTTATAAGTTTTATATATAGCTATATAATTATCTATATCTTTACTTATATAGCTTTAGTAGTAGTGATTATAAAGTAGCTTATTTATTTTTCTCTTATCTAAATAAATAGTCACCTAAGTAGTATAAATAGCTTAAATAAAGTAAATTTTTAAAAAGTGTATAATAGAAATTATTAGCTTACTATAGTATATAAAAAGGCTCTAGCTGAGTTTTTATACTAAATAATTACTAAAAAAAATTTACTCTTAGAATAGCTATAGACTCTTATAGCTATAATTCACCTTAATAATATAATTAATTAGTAAATAAAGATTATTTAGAGACAGTAAGACTATAAAAGTATTAGTAGTAATTATTTTAATTATATTAATAACTAGTATATTTTTTATTAATAGCGTAGCTAGGTTATTACTTACGGTCTTAATAAAACTAATATTAATTTATTTTACTAAAAAAAAGGCGCGTATTCAGGCTGCTTTATTTTTATTTTTTTAGATTTTTAATTTCTCTTACTTACGCGAGAACGTATTAGCTATTATATTAATTATATTAAATAATAAATAAGCGTTAGATAATAGTCTACTATACTTATTATCTAGTGTATTTAGTAAGAAGTAAGTTTTTACTTTATAAAAAAGTACTCTAGCACGTGATAGTTAGTTAGAGTATTAAATAACTTAATAGTCTATAAGTCTATAAGCTATAAGTGCTATTTTTAGAGGCTATAAATTACAGCTAATATTTTTTTATTATATATATTATAGTTTATCTAAGGCTTGTTTATAGTCTTAGAATAGAAAATTATAAATTACTAAAAATTATTTTCTTAAAGCTATAATAATATTTTTATAATAATTTTATTACTTATGTCTATCTCCATACGCGTTTGACGATAGAGTAAGTAGTAAACTAAAATATTATCTAATAGTATTAGATTTTTAGCTTACTAGAAAGTTACTAGCTTATGTTTACTAAAAGCATATTATATACCCTTCTTAAGTAACTTAGTAAGTAATTAGATAATATGTTTATAGTTTTTCAGAAAGGCTCTATAGAAGTTATAGAATTTTAAGAAAAATTATAGACTTTTAACTAACGTAGGTACTAGCTATTTTTATATAATAGTAATTTTCTTAAAGTCCTTTTAGATCTCTTTTATACTAATAATAAGGTCTAAAAACTTTATTCTAGTAATAATAAACTCGCTCTTCTTAATATCTATTTAGAGATTTATATTTTAAAGATATTTTAGTACCTAAATAATATACTCCTTATACTACAGTGGGTCTTTAAAGTAGATTAAAATATTATTAAAATAAGTAGTATAGAAGTTATTAAGTATATTATAAAATACTTTATTAATATAGCGCTAGAATATAGCAGGGCTATTATAAAAACTAAATAATAGTATATAGTACTTATAGTTACTATATTAAGTATAAAACATAGTTAAGTTCTCTATATTCTTATTTAGATATATATAATAGAAGGTTTATTATATATTAAATTTAGTAAATATCTTTACCCGCGCTAGCTGGATAAGAGTCTTCTAAATTAACAAAATTAAATAAACATTTTTCTTTATAATAGTATTAAGCTTATAATAGTTAACATAAAAGTGCTATTCTTTTCTAGACTTTTTAGTAAATAATACTAAAAAAGTATATAAAATATTACTATAAGTAATAACTTCTTATTAAAAGTAGTTATTTAGATAGGTCTTAATAAGCTATAACTACTTAAAAAATATATTATATATTAAACTTAACATCAGCATATTCTTAGCTATTAGTTTAATATTATAATTAATATCTTTATAATACAGGGGCAGTACGTCTGAGTTTTTTTTTAAAAAATAAACTTAAATTATACTAATATAACTTAAATAAAATAGCTTTTATTTAATAAGCTACTAAAGTTTTTTTTCTTTTATAAGATTTTTATTTAATTAATAGGGCCTATCTAGTAAAGCTTTTACTAAGAAGTTTAAAAAAAAAAAGCTTTAAGTCTAGCAGACTAAGCTTATCTCTATAGTTCTAAATAAGTTTATTTACTTTATAAATACTAGTATATTCTAGTATAGTTTTTTTTATTATATATATATTATAAAAGTAATAGCTCTTATAGTATTAATTTAAAGGCCTATCTTAAAAAGGTTTTTGTATAAGATAGGCTAAAAATAAAAAATTCACTTACTTAACTCTAGCTACTATTATAAGTAAAGTAATTTTTTTATTTTTTTAAATTTTTTTTATTATACTACCCGCTAGAGTAAGCGCTAAAGTGGCTTATAAGTATATTATAAAATTACTATATTTATCAGCTCATCACATCAGTTAGTATTAGCTTAGTATAAGAGATTAATTTTAATTAATAAGTTTTATATTAAAATAATAATATTATGTTTATAGTTAATTAGCTTATTATCTAGCTATTTAAGTACTTACTTTTTATAGTTAATTAAAGCACCTATATCTTTAAATAGCTTATAACTAATTATAAAGTTATAGCAGCTAGTATTATAGAAAATAAAATAAATTAATAAATAGTAATTATTTAGTACTAGATTAATCTAAAAGTATTTATTTACTTATTTATTTAGTCTGCTGTTATAGCTAGCTAGAGAGATAAATTTTATTTAATAAGTTTTTATCTTAAGCCCTTTCTTAATAGCGTGTATGTGCTTTAGGTATACTAGAATAAAACTACTAGCTTTAGTATTAAGAAAACTACTTAACTTAATAGCTAGTCTATTAATAAAGATATAACAAAACAGTATAAAAACCAGTCCGCTAAATAATAGTTAGTAAGAATTAAACTAGTTAGTAGCTTTAGAAAGTAATCTTAAAAAGAAAACTTCCTTTAAGGTAAGTCTTTTCCTAATAGTTCCTTTATAGTAAGCTAAAACTTTTTATTATTACTAGTATCCTAAAGCGTATAAAGCTTTTTATTAGTATTTATAAGCTTAATTACTTTAGCTATAGCTTAAGCAGGTAGTTAGTAGCCTTTTATAAAGTAGCTAAGTTTCCTATAATTATGGTAACTAGCTAGCTTAGAGATAGGTATTAGCAGGATAGCAGTAGCTGCTGCGCGAGTTAGGCGCTCGGCCTCTAGGCAAGACTGCTGAGTCAGCAGCGGCCGAGTCTTCCTAGTTCTTCTGTTAATCTACTCAGTAGCTTTCCTGGCGCTGAGAGCCAGCTCTCTGGCGAAGTCTTAGGCCAGGTCTACGTACTCGTCGTACTGGTCGCGGTACTGCTGTTGATAGATGCCCATCTGCGTACGCAGAGCGTCTGGGAGCTTCTCATGGAATTCTTCCACCCATTAGTCTGCAGGCAGGCTGCGTTCTTGAGCTAGACGGAAGAAGTCGCCCTGGAATACAGCAAAGTTGGTAGGGTCTTTGAGGTAGAGCTTCTGGAAGTCGCGGTGAGCGTTGAGTCTCTTGTGTGGGTCACTGTACGTCCTCTCTAGGCGATCTACCATGTACTAGTAGCTAACTAGCTGCTTACTTTCTCTTACTGTACGTATGAGTGTTGAGAGGTACTGATTGGCAGGACTCTCCGTACACGTACGCATGTAAGAGATGATGTTCTCCTGGGTAGCTTGCTTACTGGCTCCAGCGAACCAGTCTCGGTTAGCGCGTACCTTGTCCTCTAGGACATCCCTCTATTAATCGAAGGTAACGTCCTTGCTGTTCTTAAGCATTAGCAGATCAGGAAATCAGGCTAAGCGGCTGTTGCCTCAATAGCTGCCTACAGTAGGCGTAGCTAGTAAAGTGGCTGGTACATAGGGTAATGCTCAAGGAGTTTAGTTACTGAGATCTCCTGTATCAGAACCATTGTTAAGTCCTACAGCTACATAGCCAGCCTAATTCTGAGAGGTCTATAGCAGAGCTGTGAAGTGTGTCTTCTTTACTGGTGTCAACAATAGCGCTAAGCTGGCCTTTACAGAGAGGAAGGAGTGTATATTATATATAAGTTTCTTTATCTGTACTCTTAGTGTCTTGATCTCGTTCTCTTAATCCGCTACGTGCTCGAGTGTGTTGTTCAGTAGCTGACGAAGCTTAGTAAGCTTGTCTCTAGCCTCGTTAAGCTCAGTTTCGGCTGTGTTGAGCGCTTTTCCTAGCGTATCGGCATGATCGTGATGTGTGAGTACTTTGAGATGGCTACGCTCTAGCTCACTAGCGATTATCGCTTAATTAAGAGTCATTAGGGTAGAAAGCGTAACCTCTATCTCCTGAGGCTCGTAGGTGTCAGTTCCCCAGGTAGTGCTCTTAGTAGTAGCCATGAAAGGTTTCTTATCATGTCGTGCCTGAATGCGGAGCTTCTTAATAGTGTAGTCTTCTCTAATCACGTTGTCAGGGTAGTACGTGGCGGCACACCTGAGCGACTTAGAGATAGGCGTGTAGTCGTTACCAGTGGCTGTTACCTTAGGATCGACTCTTATCTCTAGCGTGGAGAGCTTTCCCATAGTCCTAACCTATCTGTTCTTATATGTGTATAGAGCTTCTAGCCCTTCGTAGAGTAAAGTAATTAGCTGATTTTCTGGCGTAGAGAAAATAAGCTGGTAGTGCTCACAGGAGTCGGTTTCTCTAGCAGGGAGAAAATAGTTCCTAGGGGGGGAAGGGAAATTCACTAGAGCTCTTATAGCTCTCTTCTAATCTAATAGATATATTATCTACTACTATAGGTCTTCTAGTTACCTACTAAATTACTTTTAAGGCCCGCTATATAGGGCTTATATAGGCTATCACTTAAAGTTTTAATTACTTACTACTATAGGGCTTTCTAGTAAAGATTATATAGTTAACAAACTAATAACTCAGCATAGTCATGTAATTAATTCTCTAGGTATAGTTATTAATAAATTAAATACTTAGGTTAATTATGTGGTTTAATCTTAATATTATATTACTATTATCTAGCTAAATAAGAGAGATCTTAGTGTAATATAATAATAGACTCAGTCTTCACGTATTATAGTATAGATATAAGTTAATAGAATAAGTTAGCTCTATTTTAGCTATACTAAGATAGAAAGAAAAGAAATATAAAAGGAGCTTATTTTTAAATAAAATAATATATAATCTAAGTATAAGCTAGTATTATAAGTTACTAACTTACTAATATAAATTATACTAGTAATAAGCTGTTTAACTAATTGTTATAATAATTAATTAGTTTTCTTACTTCCAGATCAGATAGCTTGTTAGACTTAGTAAAAGTTAGTTAACTTAATAGAGATAGAGAGAAGTAATATAGTAAGTTAAAATTTAATAAAATAGTATTAAACTATTTCACTTAAGATGTAAATCTTAATTTTAGAGTAATTATAAAGAATTAAAAGTAACTATAAGCTGTCTGATGCCTTATACTTATAATAAATCCTCCATACGTACATTATATACTAATTAGAAGTATATTAGATACTATTAAAGAAGATAAGGGAAGATAAGTCTATACTTAGTATTATCTTTATTATCTATACTAATTTGCCTTAACTTATTAGTATTATTTATATATTTTTTTATACTATGTTTTTCACAGTAACGCCTTCTTGCTTATATTTTCTTTTTTATTATAATTTATAATATTATCTCCTTCCTCTAAGCCTTTAGCCTGAAGGTTATTCTGTTCTTTTTTTTATAGATAGTATAAAGATAGCTAGTTTTTTATGTAAAAGCTAAGATTATAAGAACCCCTTATACCTTTTTTGTTTTTCTAATTTCCTAAGGATAACTTGAGCGGAATCGTTCTTAATATAAGCTTATTATCTAGTAAAAAGAATTTAAAAGAATATCTATTAAATACCGTCTCTTTATTCTTACTATTATAATAATAATTATCATTATTTAGTGCATCTCTCCTTAGGACGGTATTTTAAGTGTATTAATTAAAACATAAAGTACAATCTTATTATAACGTAATCTAAGTAGAATTATCTAAATTATAATAAAAAGCGTTTTTAGTAATAGTTAGAGAAGATCTAAGATAACTTATTAGCCTATTACTACTATAAAAAGGAACTTTATGCCTATAAGCGCTAGCTTTGCTATAAGCTAGCCTAAATAAATTCTTAAAAGAAAGAAATATTCCAGCACAAGCTTACCTCAATTAACGAAGTTTATATAATAAAGAAAGAAAAGTAGAGTTATTAGAATTAACTTAATATACTATAACCTATAGTATCTAGTATCAGCTCGTTTTTTTTCTCTAGGTTTAAATAAAACGTCTTATATTCTCTATATTTCTTAGATACGTCTTTAGAGTAAGTGTTTACTGCTTCTTTTAGTAGTACTAGTTAATTAGCTTTAAATTATTCTTCAGATTCCTAACTAGCTCCCACGTATTATTCTTAAGTTTATAGTTCTTTTATTTAACTAGGTACTTCCATTAACACCTAAACTATTAGTAGTCTAAAATTTAATTGACTTTATACTTAGTAGTGTCTTCTTTAAGTTTAAGTCTTGTCTATAATTTAGCGTTTTATAGTGCTGGTTCTAGTAACGAAATATAAAAAACTAAATAGATTCTTATATTCTTAAGTAGTTATAGTTTATAATTTATAGGTCCTGTTTATCATTCAATCCTAAATAGTCCCAATTTAATGTAGTCTAGTTTTTTTAATGGTTGTTTTATTTCTAAATTTTTTTATAATAAGAAAATTCTATTTCCCTTTTTAAAGATTGGTTTCTTAACTTTAAATTTATTCTTTTATTACTTACTAAGGTCTCCTTTTTAGATAATCTTTTCTACTATTTCTTAATAAAGTTATTACAACTTCTTAACCTTTATTCTTATTAATTCTAATATTTTATTTAGTTTTCATGGTTCTCAATAAGCTGTAGGCTTATAACTATAATTTATAAAAAATAGTAATCTTCTAGTTATTAATGACTTTACAGAGTTATATATAAACTTAGCTATTAGTAATAAGTTAATCTAGTTATCTTATTATTTATTAACGTATATTTATAGGTATTATTCTAATGTCTGATTTGTCTATTCTATTTATTTATCTATTTATAGGTAAAATACTATTAAGAGACGGTGCTCAGCCCCTAGCTTCTTTATAAACATTTTCTAGAATATTAATATAAATAATTTATCTCTGTCTATAATAAATTCTTATGGTAATTTATATTATGCTATTAATAGTTTAATTAATAATATCACCAATTCATCTACTTTAATTTCTATGTGTGTTAGTTTAAAGTATATATACTTTATAAGTTAGTTTACTATAACTAGTATTATATCATACTATTAGCCTTAAAAGGTGATTATTATTAGTATTCCTGTGATAAAGTCTATTATAACTAATTCCCATAATAGATCTAGTAAAGGAATTAGTTATATAAGTCTATATTTCTTATATCTTAATGCTTTATTCTTTTTATACTTAATACATTCTAAAAGAATAGCTCTGACCTTTTTTTATATTCTAGGAATTTAGAAATATCTGTTAATCTATTCTATAGTTTTTTTAATTCCTTAATGTCCGTGTATTTTAGCTGAGTGTTAGTTTTTAATAAGCTTCGTTTATAATACGTTTAGTATATAGATTATTCTTTAGTCTAGATTCTAGTATAATTACTTATTGTTAAAGTCCCTTATTTATTTTTCCTAGGTATTTTTAATAATAACTACTGTTTTTAATATCTATTTATAAGCTTCCTAGGGATCTATCTAGTCTTTATTTAAGTATTATATTATAGATTTCTAGTACGTCCTTTATATAGTCTGCTTGTTAACTAAGTATATTAACCACTATATTTTCTTTTCCTACTTTATAAAGTATTTGAAAGTTGAATGTAGAAACTAGTTTCTACTATTTAATTTATTATTAATTTAACTTCTTCGTTATTATAAATGCTGTTAGATTCTTATAGTTTAAATATATAATAATTTAATACTTAGTTCCCTTCAAGTAATATCTTTATTTCTTAAATGCTTAAACTATTACTAATAGTTTTTTATTATAAATATCATAGTTTAACTTAGCAGTTGTGAGTTCATAAGATAGGAAATCTACTAGGTATTTCTATTTATTATTCTATACTTATAATAGAATAGCTCTAGTAGCTCCGTCTGATGTGTCTATATATATTTCTATTTAAAGTTATAGATTAAACATCTTTAATATTAGTGGTTATTAGAATATTTCTTTTAATATTATAAAAGTGTTTTCTTTGTGTTGTTTTCACTTAAATTATTAATCTTTCTTAAGTAATTCCATTAAGGGTGATGTGATTTTTAAATAGTCCTTAATAAATTATTAGTAAAAACCCGTAAATCTAAGAAAAGAATGAACTTCTTTTGTATTTATTAGTATAGGCTAAGATAGTATATCTTTTGCTTTATCTAAGTTAACTGCTATCTTATCTTAAGATACTAAGTATTCTAAGAACTTAACTTCTATCCTGTAGAACATATATTTTTCTGTTTAAATATATAGTTTATATTCCTTAAGCTTTTGTAATACTCTCTTAATATACTTAATATATTCTTTTAGCGTTCCGTCCATGTATACGAGCATGTTATTAAAATATACTATTATAAATACGTCTAGATATTTCCTTAGTATATAGTTAATAATTATCTGGAATATTACTGGTGCGTTGATGAGTCCCATTAATATAACTAAATATTTAAATAATTTATATCTTGTTTTAAATGTTATTATCTATTCGTGTTCTTTAGCTATTTATATTTAGTAATATCTATTCTTAATATTAAAGAAACTAAACTATTTAGCTCCTTTAAGTTTATCTATAAGTTCTAATATTAGTAGTATAGAGTAGCAGTTCTTAACTATTACTTTATTAAAATATCTATAGTTAATATATAATCTTAATTTTTTATTCTTTTTTAGTATAAAGAGCATTAGTAAAGCTATTTTATTTTAACTAGTTTATATATATCCCTTCTATTAATTTTCCTATAGAAATCTCCGTAATTCTTCTTGTTAGTATATAAGTACTTAATATAATAGTTCTATTTTTAAATTTATTTCTTTCTTAAGCGTGATTTTGTGGTCCTAGTTCTGGTATTTTAATAACTAGTCTTTAGCTTCCTTAAAAAACTATTCTCTAAATTTCTCTTAGTATTTATCTAATATAATAAACGTGGTGTTATAAAATATTATTTTCTTTATCTATATTATAGCTTTTATTTATCTATAGTAGTTCCTTCTAGCTCTTATAAACTTTATTTTCTAGTTAATTATTAGGTTCTATTATACTAGCTAATTCTATCCTAAGATAAAATCTTTATTGTTTAAATTTATAATCTTGATATAGCAGTTATCCGTGTAACCTGCTGCTCTAATAGTTATATTCTATATTTTAAAATTAATTAGTTTTTTTTTAAATACTGTTAGATTATTATCTACGTGTTTTACTTACACAAATTTGTCTAAAACTCTAGTTAGTATTTAGTATCTTTATATTTACTTATTTAATATAAGTATCTTGCTAGCTTTATTATTTATAAGTATTAATATCTAATTACTATTAATACATATGTCTACATATAGCTTGTTCTTGTGTTTTCTTTAGTTTAGTTATATATATATAAGCGTTATGTTTTTTCTAATTTCTAGTTCTTAGCTCTTTAATAGCTTAGTTATAGTTTACTGGTTTTCTAGTTTTTTGTCTATAGCTAACTCTTAAGTAGCAGTTATTTCTTTAGTGTTTTTTTTTTTAGGTCTATAGATTAAATATCTCTAAAGTTAGCATACTTTCTTATTAAGTATTTTATATATATTTTTAGTTTATTCTCTATAATCCTAACATTTCCATCCTAAGAAACATTCTTAATATGTGAGTTTTTTATGTGAATCTGTAGCTAACTATTTTTTTTAGTAGTATTTAGTTTAGTATTATCAGTATTCTATCTAGCACTTATTCTATAATAGTTATTTATATTAATCTGAATTTAGGTCCTATAGTTTATTTTCTGAGTCCGTATAAACCAATTCTTACTATAGATTAAGTTCTTTTTTATTTACTAGTTATTATAATATTTTTCTTATCTTTAGTCCTTTAACACGTATGGCGTGTTTATTTTATTTATAATTCTTTTTTATATAATTAAAAGCTATATATATCTAGTATTCTTTTTTTATTATTTTATTTACGGCATTATTATTCTGTACTTATAGTATTAGTAAAGAGCTTTCTTTTTCCTTTTTCTTTTAATCCTATTCTAGTTCTAAATATCTAATAAGGTAATAGTACATTATATTAGTTACAACTAATATAAGTATCTATCTATAAATCTTATTTATTTATATAGCTAGTTTTTATTTATTTAGTTTTCTATACTATTTATTTCCTGCTAACTGTAGTACTTATTAGTATTTATATATTCTATCTTTTAAAGTAACTTCTTAGTATTTAATAACATAATATTTCTTTATATAGTATTTTAATTTATATATCTAATAGTATCTTTAGCGTATATGTTGTATAATTATTATAAATATTAACTCTTTATCTTCTATTATTTCTTAATTCTTTTTTTATTTGAATTTCTGATTCTTTTTATAGAATAGTCTATCTTTCTATTCTATAATCTCGTAGAACCTTTACGTTTCTTTCTTAGTTTCTGTATTATGTTATTAAACTACTGTTTCTTGTACTATAGTAATTATATTATTAGGTCATTCTACTAGATAATCTTTAACTTACTAGTATAAGACTTTATATTCTTATCTAAGATATATATAGCTTCCACATATCTAGTATTATTCTTTTTAGATTCTTTTAGTAATTATTTCTTTTATAACTATGTCTCTTACTTATTCTACTTAAACTATAGTAATTTTAATTTCCTTAAGTGTTTTAGTCTAGACATAAGCTTTTTTAACATCTAACTATTATTATTTATAATCTTTAATAAAGTATTTTTGTTTTCTGTATTCTAAACAGGCTTTATGTGTGTAGCGTTTTATTTATTTTTTAACTTACTTTTCTTATTCCTTTCTAATAAATATCTACTTAATATTAATATTTATTTTATTATAGATTTAGTTATCTTTCCTGTTTCTTTTAAGTACGTGGATTATTAATTTTCTACGTACTTTTTTCTTTTACTCCTGTTAGTACTAGTAATTATTAATAGTTACTATTTATTTAATAATTTCTAGTAAGGTATTTGGCTGTTTTTCTCTAGAGATCTTATCTTTAATTCTATTTTTTAGTTCTTTATAATATATCATAACTAGTGGTTAGTCTGCTTAATTAAGTTATAATTAGATTTATTTAAACTCTATTATATAGTTAGCTGCTAATGCTTATTACTTAAACTATTAAAGCTTCTAGATTACTTTAGTTTCTTTATTAATTTCCCTAAAGATAATAATTAATTCCTGTTTAAAGTATTTATAATTCTTAAAGGCTCTTTATATATTACTATTATAATTAGCTAATCCTACTATTCCTAGGTTAAAATTTCTATTAGCTAGATAATTTTATGCTAGTAGTTTAAACTATTATATAGTTTTACCTATTATATTTATACCAGCCGCTAAGATCTAATCTTAGTTAATTAGAAACAATTTCTAATTAAAATAATAGTAGAGGTTTATGGCTGCTATGAAGATCTTAAGTTTATCTCTATTACTATTAAATTTCTTAAAAGGTTATATTTTCGTAGTTTTTCCTTTTTAATTTATTCTGATTTACTGTTATAGGCTTATTAAGGTATCACATAGTTTTATAATAGCTACTTTTTATTCTTAAATAACTTATTATATATTTTTAGTTCCTCTAGATATACTTTCTATTATAGATAAAAATTCTATTATAACTTCTTTTTTACTACTACTTTCTTCCGACGAGTAAAGTTCCTATTTATCTTTATAATAAGTTATTATAGATGTTTAATAATTAGTTATTAGAATCTATTTAACTATTTCTTTTACTCTTTTAAGGTGGTAGTTATAATATTATAAGTTACTAACTTACTAACGTAAATTATACTAGTAATAAGCTATCTAACTAATTATTATAATAATTAATTAGTTCCCTTACTTCCGGATTAAATAGCTTGTTAGACTTAGTAGAAGTTAGTTAACTTAGTAGAGATAAAGAGAAGTAATATAGTAAGTTAAAGTTTAATAAAATAGTATTAAACTATTTCACTTAAGGTATGAATCTTAATTTTAGAGTAACTATAAAAAATTAAAAGTAACTATAAGCTGTCTAATGCCTCATACTTATAGTAAATCCTTCGTGCGTATATTATATATTAATTAGAAATATATTAGATACTGCTAGAGAAAATAAGAAAAGATAAGTCTATACTTAGTATTATTTTTATTATTTATACTTATTTTTATTATATTTTGCTATAGCTGGTTACCTGGCCTACTTACCTACTCTAGATACTATTTTCTATAGAACTTAAACTTACTATAAAGTAGTCCTATTTGTAAGTTCTGTTTATACTAATTTACTTTAGCTTATTAGTATTACTTATATATTTCTTTATACTGTGCCTTTTATAGTAACGCTTTCTTACTTATATTTTCTTTTTTATTATAGTTTATAACAGCTAGCTATATTCTAAGCTCTATACTAAGTTATAGCTAGTATAACTAGTTATGATATTATATAATCTATAGTAAGCTAAATAAGCAGTACTGTTATAATAGTTACTTAAATAATAAAGTAAAAAAAAAAGCAAACATAGTTTATTTTTAAACTTTTTATAATTCTTTTTAAAAAGTATTAATAGATTTTTATTATTATACTTACTAATATTTTAGCTATACTTGCTGTTATTTTAGTACTTTAGTAAACATTTTCTATATTATAGTTATTTACTTTTTAAACAACTATATAAGTTTTATAGTTAAAATAAAAGTATTTAAAAAGTTAAATATTTTGCTAATAATAATAGTAGTAATATAACATAGTATTATAAAAGTACTATATATAAAAAGTTAAGAACTTAAAAAAAAGTATTAATTAATTACTTTGTATAGTACTAAGTAATAATTTAAGACATTATTAAAAAAAAGAAATAAGATATATTATAAATAAAGTATTTAAGTTAAAATTTGTGTACTAGTATAAAGCTAATATGTAAATACATAATATAATAAAAAAACTTATAAAAAAAGCTTTTTTAGAAAACTTTTATAAGGTATTATAAGTAGTTATTATAATAAATAAAAACTTAAACTAAAAAATACTACTTTTTTAATATAAGTATTAAGTAACTATAAAAACTTATAATACTTTACTACTATAAAGTAACTAAACTACTAATAAACTTATTAAATTAAA
Source organism: Zopfia rhizophila CBS 207.26 (assembly GCA_010093925.1). NCBI lineage: Eukaryota > Fungi > Ascomycota > Dothideomycetes > Zopfiaceae > Zopfia > Zopfia rhizophila. The sequence continues at coordinate 1,557,386 of ML994637.1, forward strand.
TATTTATTTTAGTTTAACTTTATAATTATATACTAACTAAGTAAATAAAAAAAAACTAAATACTTTTACTTACTATATATAAAATACTTTAGTTTAAAAAAAAGCTTATAAAGTTTTATAATAAATACGTTTTTACTTAAAACTATTTAATAATATATTAGAATTTAATTTAATGAAAATAAATAGACTTATTTAACAAATTATTAAAAATAAATACTTAAATAATAAGTGTATTTAAAAAACTTTTTTACTAATATAAAATAGAACTTATTACTTTAAAAAATTTTTTAAGTAAATATAAAAACTAAAAGAGTTAGCTATATTATTATAGTTAACTAGTAATACCTAATAATAATAAACTTAAAATTAAACTCTTTTAAATTATATATATTTCTTTTACTAGCAACTATTCTAGTTATAAAAAAAAATTTTAAAATTCTATAATACAAATACTATTAGCTCTAAATATTTAAAATAATATATTAATATATATTTTATTACTATACTTGTTAAAAATTTAAGGCTTTTTATAAAAAGTATTATAGTTTTTTAAAACTTTTTTCTATTTTTTAAAAAAATAAAAGAATATTTTTATAAATTTTATTACTAATTTTTTAAACTCTAAAAGTTATATTAATATTATAGTAGTAGTAAACTACTTTATAAAATACTAATATCTAATTTTTTTTTAAAAAAATAACTACTTTAACAATAACTTAGCTTTTTTATTATTATATATAAGTAAACTATATTTTCTTAAAAACAATTATATTAAACCTAAAAATATAATTTATTTTTACTTTTATTAATAAATTTTATAAATAACTATAAATTAAACTTTAATTATTTTCTACTTATTATCTAGAAAATAATAACTAAATAAAAAGAGCTAATAATATAATAAAGTAAGTTTTACATATATATATAAACTACTAGTAAAATAACGATATAAATTAACTACTTTTAGTATAATTTAAAGCTAATAATACTATATTTAAATTTATAAAAGTTTTTTTATTTTTAGTTAACACAAGTTAATACTTTTAAATAAGCTTTAAACTTTTTATAAAAACTTAAAAACGTTTATACTAAGTATTATAAGCTATAGAAACTAGTTATATAATAGAGAAAATAGCTAATATTTAATAACTAGTTTAAAAAGAAATAATTTAAGTTTAAGCTCTTTAAGAAAAGTATATAAAATAAAAATAATTACTTACTTTTAACTACTAAATAAAAGATATAGTTTAGCTTAATACATAAAATATTTAAATAAAATAACTATTTAAAAAGCTAGAATTAAAAGCTTTAAAAAATACTATATTTCTTAAATAGTTTTTTATATATATATACTAACTTAAACTTTTTAAATTTTTAAATATATATCTTGCTTTTTATATATTATTACTTTAGCTTATTATACTTAAATTTAAATACTTTTAAAGTTAGTAAAAACTACTACTTAAGCCTATTAAAATTAATAAAAAAACTAAATACTATATTAAATAAATTAAACAATTATACTTAAACTATAAACAAAAACACTATAAATATTTAGTTAAATAAACTAAATATAATAACCTAATATAAAAATTTATAACTTTTAAAATATAGTTATTATAAAAAAAATTTACTTTAAAAACCTAAACTAATTTAGACTTAATACTTAATATAAAATTTTTTATAAAAATTTAAATTTAAAAAAAAAGTAATATTATAGTAACTATTTATAATACTTTATAAAAGTTTTTTAAAGAAAAAAATTATAAGTTTTTTTTTATTATATGTTTATATATTAACTATGTATGTAATAGGGAGTTAATATAATAACAAGTAAACACTTATAAAATAAATTAAAACTAAATTCTATTAAGCTAGAATATAGGTAGTAAGCCTTTTATTTTATAATTTCAAATATTATTAAGGCGTAGGTGTAGTATAAGTGTGTTAATAATATTACACTTATATAATAACAACACTATACTAATATAATAATAATATTATACTTATATTTTAAAAAATATTATATATAATAATATTTACTTAGGCGTTTTACATTATTATAATTACCTCTCCTTTTTTTAGATAGCTGTTTTTAGCTATTAGCATGAAAACAATATCTATATATAAAGAAAAGAAAATAAATAGTACAAATAAACAAAACAACATTATTAATAATAAAGGTAAGTAGAATAGTAATAGTAAATATTATTATTACTAAAAGAATATATCTTATAATAAAAGTTTACCTGTTCTCTAATTTTAAGACTTTAGGTATAATATTTTTTAAAACTTAATTTTTTTATTAGTATTTAACTAGCGTTACCTAGCACTAACATAACTTCTAATATATAAAACGTAATTAAGAATTTAGTATATACTAGTGCTATTATTCTGTTTTAGTATTATTAATTTATTTAGTATTAATTTTTACTTACTTAACATGCCGGCCTAGCTGTTAAACTTAAATAAAAAATCTATTTTTAATTCTTAAAGAGAATTAATCAAACTGCCTTTCTATATATTTTTAAAGAAAATAAAGTAAAGTATAAATACTATATAAAGTAGTATAAGCTTTATAATAAAGTATAGTTTTTATTATATTATTTTATTACTTCAGTGTTATTCCTCTAGGTGTTTATTAATAATAATATTAATAGATTTCTATTAAATTCTACTTAGAAGTCAACTGCTTTCTTACTTAGTATAAGAGATTAAAAACTAAATAAAATAGGAATTTTTTATTTAATTAAATAATATTTTAATAATAGCGTGTTGTTCCTACGTTAAGCACGTAAAAACAATAATTAACTAAAAGACTAAACAGGAGTTTTTAAAGAAACCTAAAAATAATAATATCTAGTTAGTATAGCTGAATGTGTTAGAAAAAATTACCTTTTTTATTAAAAGCTTTTTTAATATTAAGTAATATTAAGTAAAACTTTGTTTTTAAGTAGAGTTTTAATATTATTTTAATAATATTTAAACTAGTTTTCCCCCTCTTAGTAATAGCAACACAGTAAGTAAGGAAATAGGGAAGAAGAAGAAAATAGAAAAAAAAATAATAATAATAAAGATAGTAATAATAAGAATCTAAGGCCTAGTATTTATGTTTTTTAGAAAATAAAAGCTAGACAAAAGTAGAGTACTAGTAGTATACTAAAAGATTTTATTTATAAAAAATCTAAAACTACTAGTAAGTAGAGAGCTAACTAGGAGAAAAGCTAAGAATTATAAAAACAGTACTAGTATAATAGTAAAAAAGTAAAAAAGTAATACTATATATAACGTTTTTTACAAGTGAGTGAACCATACAAGCGAGTGAACCACTTTTACCAAGAATTACCTTTTCTTTAATAACTTTACGAAAACTTAATATTATTTAGCCAAAATTTAAAATTGGCTTTTTAGATATTAGATGCACCTGGTGTTAAATTTGCATTCTAATAGTCTTACGTAATCATAAGTTATTAAGCTTAGAATTTACCTTTTAAAAATTTAGTTTTTAGCTATTAATATTTTAATAACTATTAAATAAGAAACTATAGATATTAAACTTAAGCTATTTTATATATAATTTAGACTATATTATGATTTTATAGTAATAAAATAAGTAGGTTTTTAAGATCTTTAAGTAAGGGGAAATTTTAGCCCCCACTTTTTAATATCTTAAAAACTACTAATAATATAGCTTTAAAATTCTAATATATTATAGATTTAGGTGCTAATACCTTGTATTTAAGTTTTTATAATTTATTATTAAGTAATATTATAAATATAAATAGCTAAACATTATTTTAAAGTAGTGTAAATTCTAAGCTTAATAACTCATAATTACGTAAGACTTTTAGAATGCAAATTTAACACCAGGTGCATCTAATATCTAAAAAGCCAATTTTAAATTTTGGCTAAATAATATTAAGTTTTCGTAAAGTTATTAAAGAAAAGGTAATTCTTGGCAAAAGTGGTTCACTCGCTTGTATAGTTCACTCGCTTATAAAAAACGTTATAATAAGTTTATAATAATTAAGCACTATTTATTATATTTAATTTTAATAGAAAAATAAAGTTTTATACTTTAATTCTTTACTTTCTTTTTAATAAGGTAACTTTTTGTTTACTTTTAAAATCTTTAAATAAAATCTTAATTAATATTTTATTTTAATATCTACTTATTATACTGTGTAAACTAGCCTTTTTATTTAATAAAATATTTTAAAGTATTCTTATTTTTTTTCTTTACTAGTAGTACTTTAATAATATATTAATCTTTTTCTTTTTTATTTTTTAGTTTTAAAGACTCCGGCATAAGTTTTTTTTCTCTTAAACAAGAAGTATAAGGTCTAAGTAAAAAGATATTAAAAATAGAATATATTTAAGAACTAGAAAATAGAAACAGGTAATATACTTAGATTCTAATAAATTTAATAATTTAATATAGTCCTATAAAAAGAGGAGAGAGCTTTTTGCTTAAGTAGTAAAATCTTAAATTCTTAGTAAAAAACAGTATTAGGTCGCCTACTTTAAAAGAATAAGATTTATACTTTCTATTATAGTTTTATACCTATTATTTAATAGCATTCTACTAGTATTATACTATTAATTTCTATTTGTTCCACCCAGGAACTTTGAGATCTCAAAGCGGGGAGGGGTATCTAGTAACGAGTTGTATTATTCTATCTATCTATTAAAAAAATAGGATAGAGTGGTCTATGTAAATAGGGGTTCACTTAGCGGCCGAATCAGATCCGATAGCCATCTAATAGTAATCCGTAATAGGCCTTAGTAGCATCAACAATCCGCTCATTCATAGGTTATTATTCCAATAATTTCTTATTATAATGTAAATACATAATTCTATTAGTTGCTTTAAGTACTTAAATACTAAGTTTTAGTTTATAATTAAGGCTTAAGTAAAACCTATAGTATATAAAAAATAAACTTATCTTAATTATAGATTAATAAAAGTTCTTATATATAAACTTTATAAGAGGAAGGAGCTTAGCCTAATTACTTTAATTATTTTTTATATAAAAATATAAGTACTATTCTAGAGTTTAATTTTACTATTTTATTTAACTATTAGTTTAAGAGTAGAAGATAGTATTTAAATAGTACTAAACTTTTACTATATAATAAAAATTAGCTTAAAAATAGCTAGTAAAAATACTACCTCTATCAGAGACAACTCCTTATAGTAGTTTAAAAAATTAAATAATTTTATATATAATAATATTAGCTAACTTTATAGTAGTAAGGTTTTTAATTATAGAAATATATCTTACTATTTTAATATAATAATTTATAACTACTAAAATTATATTATAAATGTAGGCTCTGTAATAGCTTAGTAATAATCTTATAATAAAATTTATTATTAACTACTTCTAAGATTTTTTTAGCTAAGGGAGCGATTATAGCTCTTTATATAAATAATATTTAGGTACTTTTATACGTTTATATATATTATAAATATTAATATACTCCTTAATATTCTTCTTAATTTTAAGCTAGAAATACTTATATGTTAATAATTTAAGTGTTTTACTACACCCAAAATACCCCACTAAAGAGTTATTATAATAAATTTAAAAAAGTTTTACTCTTAAAGTAAAATCTTTAGGAATATATAGTTATTCTTTATAGTAGAGTAAATTAAATTAATTAAACTTTTATAAAGTGCTCTTTATATATTTACCTTACTATTAAAACACTACTTAAGTACTTTTATTATACTTCTAAATTATTTAAAAGTCTGTTTTTTAAAGTTCTTAAATTATAGTAATAATTAACTTAAAAAGTTACTTATATATATTCTTAAGGGTAGTAACCTTTTTAGCCTGTATCTAAGTAATATAATAAGAAATTACTACTTTTCCCTATAAATTAAGCTTAATCTTAATAGGATAAAGGTATTTATTTATTAAGTTAACTTTATAGAAAAGTTAATAAAAGGAAATTTTTTTTTATAAAATGAGGCATATTTACTTCTTATTAAGTTATTTTCTAGCTATTTTTTAACTTCTTTTCTATAGCCAATAGGGGCAAGAACTAGCTCTAATTCTCTAATTATAATTTCTTTTATAAACTAGGTAATATAAGGTTAGAGTTTTTATATATTACTTTACTAGATTCTAATAGTTTTTGTAATAGTTTATTAGTAGGGTTAGTCTTCCCTAAATAGTACTTAATTTCAAAATTATATAAAATAAGTAGTATTATTTAATATGCTTATTTATTATTAAAAGCCTTAACATTTATAAAGCCTTTTAAATTATTATAATCTATAAGGATTTTAAAATAAAATAATAAGTTTTTAATATAATAGTACTAGTGTTTTACAGTATTTATAATTATACTTAGCTTAAGGTTATAAGTTTTATAATACTATTTTCTAATATATAACTTCTAGAATTAGAAGGTAATAAAATACTAATTACTATTATTAAACTTTTAGGAGTAAATCTTAGCGTAGTTTTAGTTAAAAATATCTATCTCTAAGCATAAAAAAAAATTAGGCTTATAATATTAAAAAAGAAATGCTATTAAGAATATAGTATAAAGTCTATATTTTACTGCTTTTATCTCTAGAGTCTACTTAAAATATTCTATTTTCCTCCCGTTTTAGGAGCCTTTTAAGAGGTTTGTAATAGAATAAGTAATTATAAAAAAGTGCTTAATAAAACGTCTGTAGAAATTAATAAACTTTAGAAAAATCTATACGTCTTAAAAAGAGACTAAAGTAATCTAGTTAATAATTATTTTAACTTATTAGAAATCTATCTTTACGCTGTTGGAATAAATAATAAATTCTAGAAATTCAACTTTATTAGCAGTAAAAACACACTTTTTGAAATTAATAAAAAGTTTATATTATTATAAGTGTTTTAGTATTTATTAAATATAATCCTAATAATCCTCCTTATTTTTTAAAAAGATAAGGATGTTATTAAGATAGATTATATAAAAGATATTAACTAGCCTTAATAGAGTATAGTTAATATAGCTTTAAAAAATAATAGAAGTATTAATAAGTTTAAATAGTATTACTAGATATTTAAAGTAGCTATAGCATATATAAAACACCATTTTTTACTTATCATTATATTAGATTCTAATATAGTAGTAAGTATTTTTAAAGTCTAGTTTAGTAAACCTAATTAAGTCTACTAAACAATCTAATATTTTACTAATTAATAGTAAAGTAAAATAGTTCTTTTTAGTAATTTTATTAAAACTTCTATAATTAATTATTATAAGTTGCTAACTTACTAACGTAAATTATACTAGTAATAAGTTATTTAATTGTTTATATAACACTTAGTAGTTTCCTTACTTCCGGATCGGATAGCTTATTAGACTTAGTAGAAGTTAGTTAACTTAGTAAAGAGTAAGAAGAAAGTAATATAGTAAGTTAAAATTTAACAGGATAGTATTAAACTATTTTACTTAAGGTATAAATCTTAATTTTAGAGTAACTATAAAGAATTAAAAGTAATCGTGAACTGTCTGACGCCTTATACTTATAGAAGATTCTCTATGCATATATTATGTACTAACTAGAAGTATATTAAATACTACTAGAGAAGATAAGAGAAGATAAGTCTTTATCTTTATTATTAGCACTTATTTTTCTTATGTTCTGCTGTAGCTGGTTACCTGACTTACTTACCTATTCTAGGTACTATTCCCTATAGAACTTAAACTTACTATAGAGTAGTTCTATTTATAGATTCTGTTTTTACTAATTTGCTTTAGCTTATTAGTATTGCTTATATATTTTTTTATATTATATCTTCTATAATAACACCTCCTTGCTAGTATTTTCTTTTTTATTATAATCTATAATACTATCCCCTTCCTCTAAGCCTTTAGCCTAAAGGTTATTCTATTCTTTTTTCTATAGATAGTATAAAGGCAGCTAGTTCTTTATATAAAAACTAAGATTATAAAAACCCCTTCTACCTTTTCTATCCTTCTAATTTCCTAAGAATGACTTAAGCGGAATCGTCCTTAATATAAGCTTACTATCTAGTAAAAAGGGTTTAAGAGAATAACTGTTATATGCCGTCCCCTTACTCCTATTGTCGTAATAATAACTATTATTATTTAATAAATCTAGCTTCTAGGTAATATTCTAAGTGTATTAATTAAAACATAAAGTATAATCTTATTATAACGTAACCTAAATAGAGTTATCTAAATTATAATAAGAAGTATCTCTAGTAACAGCTTTATGCTACTAAGAAGGAAATTCTTACTATAAAATCTTAAGAGCTTTATCTCTATTATAAGCTAGCCTAAATAGATTCTTAAAAGAAAGAAATATTCCAGCGCGAACTTACCTTAATTAATAAGGTTTATATAATAAAGAAAAAAGAGTAGAGTTATTAGAACTAACCTAGTATATTATAATCTATAGTATCTAGTGTCGGCTTGCCTTTTTTCTCTAGGTTTAAATAAAACGTTTTATATTCTCCTTATTTATTAGATACAGCCTTAAAGCGGGCGTTTATTAGTGTATTTAATAATACTAATTAATTAGCTCTAAATTATTCTTTAGATTTCTAATTAGTTCCCACGTATTATCTTTAGGTCCGTAATCTTTCTATTTAACTAAATACTTCTACTAATATCTAAACTACTAGTGGTCCAGAATCTGCTAAACTTTACACTTAGTAGTATTTTCCTTAAGTTTAAGTCTTATCTATAGCTTAGCATTTTATAGTGCTGGTTCTAATCTTAAAATATAAAAAACTAGATAAATCCGTGTGTTCTTAAGTAATTGTAATTTATAATTTACAGATTCTATTTATCATTTAACCTTAAATAGTCCTAATTTAATGTGATCTAGTTTTTTCGATAGTTGTTTTATTTCTAAATTTTTTTATAATAGAAAAACTTTATCTCTCTCTCTAAAGGTTAGTCTCTTAACTTTAGATTTATCTTTCTACTATTTACTAAGAACTCCTTTCTAAGTAATTTTTCCTACTATATTTTAGTAAAGTTATTATAATTTATTAACTTTTACTCTTACTAATTCTAATATCTTGTTTAGAATCTGTAGTTCTCGATAAGCCGTAGGCTCATAGCCGTAATTTATGAAAAATAGTGATTTTCCTATAGTTAATGACTTTACAGAGTTATATATAAACTCAGCTATTAGTAGTAGGTTAATCTAATTATCTTATTATTTATTAACATATATTTATAGATATTGTTCCAGCGTCTGATTTATCTATTCTATTTATTTATCTATTTATAAGTAAAATGCTATTAAGAGGTGATACTCAGCCCCTAGCTTTCCTATAAACATTTTCTAGAATATTAATATAAATAATTTGTCTTTGTTCGTAATAAATTCTTATAGTAACCTATGTTATACTATTAGTACCCTAATAAGTATAGTTACTAATTCATCTACTTTAATCTCTATATACATTAGCTTAAAGTATGCGTATTTTATAAGTTAGTTTACTATAACTAGTATCATATCATACTATTAATCTCTAAAGATGGTTGTTGTCGGTATTCCTGTGATAAAGTCTATTATAACTAATTCCTATAATAGGTCTAGTAAAGAAATTAGTTATATAAGTCTATATTCTTTATATCTTAATGCTTTATTCTTTCTGTATTTAATACACTTTAAAAGAATATCTCTAACCTTTTTTTATATTCTAGGAATCTAAAAATGTCTGTTAATTCGTTCTATAGTTTTTTTAATTCCCTAATGTCCGTGTATTTCAGCTGAGTATTAGTCCTTAATAAACTTAGTCTATAATATATCTAATATATAGATTGTTCTTTAGTCTAGATTCTAATATAGCTGTCTATTATTAAACTTTCTTATTTATTTTTCTTAAGTGTTTTCGATAATGACTACTGTCTTAATATCTATTTATAAGTTTCCTAAGGATCCGTCTAGTCTTTACTTAAGTATTATATTATAAATTTTCGGTATATCTCTTATGTGATCTGCTCTTTAACTAAGTATATTAGCCACCATATTTTCTTTTCCTAACTTATAAAGTATTTAAAAGTTGAATATAGAAACTAGTTTCTACTACCTAACTTATTATCGATTTAGCTTCTTTATTGTTATGAATGTTGTTAGATTTTTATAGTTTAAGTATATAATAATTTAGTGCTTAGCTCCTTCCAAGTAATATCTCTATTTCTTAAATACTTAAACTATTACCAGTAATTCTTTATCATGAATATTATAGTTTAATTTAGTAGTTATAAGTTTATAAGATAAGAAGTCTACTAGATACTTATACTTATTATTTTATACTTATAGTAAGATAGTTCCTATAGCTCTATCTAATACATCCGCATGTATCTCCATTTAAAGTCATAAATCAAATATTTTTAATATTAGTAGTTATCAGAATATTTCTTTTAATATTATAAAAGCGTTTTTTTTGCGTTGTTCCTATTTAAATTATTAATCTTTCTTTAGTAATTCCGTTAAGGGTGTTGTGATTTTTAAGTAGTTCTTAATAAATTATCTACAGAAACCTATAAATCTAAGAAAAGAATAAACTTCTTTTGTGTTTATTAGTGTTAGCTAAGATAGAATATTTTTAGCTTTATTTAAATTAACTACTATTCCGTTTTAGGATACTAAGTATTTTAAGAACTTAACTTTAGTCCTATAGAATATACATTTCTCTGTTTAAATATATAGCTTGTGTTCTTTAAGCTTCTTTAGTATTTTCTTAATATATTTAATATATTCCTCTAGCGTCCTATTCATGTATATAAGCATGTTATTAAGATATACTATTATAAATACGTCTAGATATTTTCTTAGCACGTGATTAATAATTGCCTGAAATATTACTAGTACGTTCATAAGTCCTATTAGTATGACTAAGTATTTAAATAGTTTATATTTTATTTTAAATATTATTATTTACTCATGTCCTTTAGCTATTTGTATCTGATAGTATTTATTCTTAATATTAAAAAGACTAAACCATTTTACTTCTCTAAGCTTGTCTATAAGTTCCGATATTAGTAGTATTAGATAATAATTCTTAATTATGGCTTTATTAAAGTATCTATAATCAATACATAACCTTTAGTTTCCTATTTTTTTTTAGTATAAAGAGTATTAGTGATGCTATCTTACTTTAACTAGTTTATATATATTCTTTTTATTAATTCTTTTATAAGAATTTTCATAATTCTTCCTGTTGATGTATGGGTACTTGATATAATAATCCTAGTTTCAAATCCATTCCTTCTTTAAGCGTGATTTTGTGGTTTTGTTTCTAGTATTCTAATAACTAGTCTTTAGCTTTCTTAAAGAACTATTCTCTAAATTCTTCTTAATATTCGTTAGGCATAATAAACGTGGTATTATAAAGTATCACTTTCTTTATTTATATTATAACTCTTATTTATTACTATCTGTAGTAGTTATTTCTAATTTCTATAGTTTTTATTTTCTAATTAATTATTAGGTTCTATTATGCTAGCTAGTTTTATCCTAGGATAAAATCTTTACTACTTAGATTTATAATCTTAATATAGTAGTTATTTATATAACCTACTATTTTAATAGTCACATTCCGTGTTTCAAGATTAATTAGACTTTTTCTAAATATTATTGGATTATTGTCTACGCGTTTTACTTATATAGGTTTATTTAAAACTCTAGTTAGTATCTAGTATCTTTATATCTACTTATTTAATATAAGTATTTTGCTAGTTCTACTATCTATAAGCGCTAGTGTCTGATTACTATTAATATATATATTTATATATAGCTTATTTTCGTGTTTCCTCTAGTTTAGTTACGTGTACATAATTAATATATTATTTCTAATCTTTAGTTCTTAGTTCTCTAGTAGCTTGGTTATAGTCTATTGGCTTTCTAGTTTTTTATCTATAGCTAACTTCTAAGTAGCAGTCGCTTTTTCAGTGTTTTCTTTTTAGGTCTATAGATTAGATATCTCTGAAGCTAATATGCTTCTTTATTAAGTATTTTATATACTTTTCTAGCTTATTCTCTATAATCCTAACATTTCCATCCTAAGAAACATTCTTAATATGTGAGTTTTTTATGTGAGTCTGTAGCTAATTATTCTTCTTAATAGTATTCAGCCTAGTATTATTAGCCTCCTATCTAGTATTTATTCTATAATAGTTATTTGTGTTTATCTGAATTTGGGTCCTGTAATTTATCTTCTGAATCCGTGTAAACTAGTTCTTATTATAGGTTAAATTCTTTTTTATTTACTAGTTATTATAATATTTTTCTTGTCTTTAGTCTTTTAATATGTATAGCGTGTTTATTCTATTTATAGTTCTTTCCTATATAGTTAAAAGCTATATATATTTAGTATTTCTTTCTTATTATTCTGTTTGCGGTATTATTATCCTGTACCTATAATATTAGTAAAGGGTTTTCTTCTTCCTTTTCTTTCTAATAGTATCTGATAGGGTGATAGTACATTATATTAGTTATAACTAGTATAGGTATTTACTATTAAATCTTATTTATCTATATAGCTAATTCTTATTTGCTTAGTCTTTTATACTATTTATTTCCTACTAACTATAGTGCTTATTAGTATTTATATATTCTATCTCTTAGAGTAACTTTCTAGTATTTAGTAACACAGTGTTCCCCTTAATAGTACTCTAATTTATATATTTAATAGTGTTCCTAGTATACGTGCTGTGTGATTATTATAGATATTAACTTCTTACTTTTTATTATCTCTTAATCCTTTCTTTACCTGAATTTCTAATCTTCTTTGTGGAATAATCCACCTTTCTTTTCTATAATCTTATAGAATTTTTGTGTTTTCTTCTTAGTTTCTGCGTTATACTATTACACTGCTGCTCTTTATATTATAGTAATTATTTCACTAGGTTATTCTACTAGATAATTCTTGATTTTTTAATATAATAATTTGTATTTCTAATTAAGGTATGTATGACTTTTATAAACTTAGTATTACTCTTTCTAAATTCTTCTTTTAATTATTTCTTTAGTTACTATGTCTTGTGCTTATTCTACTTGGATTATTACTATCTTAATTTCTTTTAGTATTCTAGTCTAGATATAAGCCTTCTTGACATCTAATTATTGCTGTTTGTAATTTTTGATAAAGTATTTCTATTTTCTATATCCTAAATAGGCCTTACGTGCGTAGCGTTTTATTTATTTTTTAATTTACTTTCCTTACCCCTTTCTAATAAATACTTATTTAATATTAATATCTATTTTGTTGTAGGTTCTATTGTCTTTTTTATTTCTCTTAAGTATATAGGTTACTAACCTCCTGTGTACTCTTTTTTCCTACTTCTATTAATACTACTAGTTATTAATAGTTATTACTTATTTAATAATTTTTAATAAAATGCTTGGCCGCTTTTCTCTGGAGATTTTATCCTTAATTCTATCTTTTAGTCCTTTATAGTATATTATAACCAATAGTTAGTCTGCCTAATTAAGTCGTGATTGGATTTATTTAAACTTTATAGTATAGTTAGCTGCTAACGTACGTTACTTAAGTTATTAGAGCTTTTAGATTACTTTAGTTTCTTTATTAATTTCTCCGAAAACAACAATCATCTCCTGCTCGAAATGTTTGTAATTCTTAAAAGCTTATTATATATTATTATTATAGTTAGTTAACCCTACTGCTCCTAAGTTTAAATCTCTATTAATAAAATAGTTTCTTACTAGTAGTTTAAACTATTGTATGGCTTTACCTATTATGTTTATACCAGCTACTAGGATTCAATCCTAATTAGTTAGAAATAACTTTTAATTAAATTAATAGTAGAGATTTATTACTGCTATGAAAGTCTTAAGGTCGTCTTAATTTCTATTAAATTTCTTAAGAGATTATATTTTTACTGTTCCTCCCTTCTGGGTCTCTATAGCTTATTATTTAGCTTTAACCTATTATTATAGGTTTACTAAAGTATTATATAGTTTCATGATAGTTATTTTCTATTTCTGGATAACTTATTACACACTCTTTATTTCTCCTAATATACTTTTAGTTATGGATAAAGATTTTACCATAACCTTCTCTTTACTACTACTCTCTAATAACGAGTAAAGTTCTTGTTCGTCCTTATAATAAGTTATTATAGACTTTTAATAATTAGTTATTAGAATTCTATCTAACGGTTTTTTTTACTCTCTTAAGGTGGTAGTTATAATATTATAAGTTACTAACTTACTAACGTAAATTATACTAGTAATAAGCCGTTTAACTACTTATATAATACTTAGTAGTTTCCTTACTTCCGGATTAGATAGCTTATTAGACTTAGTAGAAGTTAGTTAACTCAGTAGAGAGTAAGAAAAAGGTAATATAGTAAGTTAAGATTTAACAAAATAGTATTAAACTATTTTACTTAAAGTATGAATCTTAATTTTAAAGTAATTATAAAGAATTAAAAGTAATTATGAACTGTCTGATGTCTTATACTTATAGAAGATCCTCCGTGCGTATATTGTGTACTAACTAGAAGTATATTAAATACTACTAAAGAAGATAAGAGAAGATGAATTCTTATTTTTATTATTAGCACTTATCTTTCTTATATTCTACTATAGCTAGTTACCTGACTTGCTTACCTATTCTAAGTACTATTCCCTATAGAACTTAAACTTACTATAGAGTAGTCCTATTTATAGATTCTGTTTTTACTAATTTGCCTTAGCTTATTAGCATTACTTATATATTTCTTTATACTATATCTTCTATAGTAACGCCTTCTTACTAGTATTTTCTTCTTTATTACAGTCCGTAACATTAATATAGAGTTAAAGACTATTATTATTTTTAGAAATAAAAAGAATTAGCACGCCTGTTAAGCTAGTGCTATTTTATATTTAATTTTTTTACTTTATTTTTATTATATACTCATAAAGAACCTTAAGCTTTTTAGAAGAAAAATTATATAATAGTTTAAAAAATATAGTAACGCTCTTCTCTAATTTAATTATATAATTATTTTTATAATATTTAAGTAGTGCTTTTATAGTATTAGTAGAAATTAAATTTTTAAACCTTTAAAGCTTTAGAGAGAGAGTAAGAGTTATAAACTCTTTACTTTTTATAATAGCTACAGCTTTAATAAGTATAGTATATATATACTTTTTATATTTAAAAAAGTTAATAAACTATTTAGGCTTCTTAAGTTAAATTATTTATATACTAATTTTCTAGTACTATGCCTTTATTTTAAAATTAATAATAATATATATTTCTTAAAGTTTAGGAAGCTCAAAGAAAACCTATAAAGCTATATTAATTATTTTATAAAAGATAGTAGTAACTTTTTAAGTTTATTCCTAATTATTTTTTATTTAAATTAGAATTTCATATACGTGTTGGCTGTACTTCTGTGTGGTATTTAGTATATATAGTATTAATAATTTAGATTTCGAGATTTTTTTAAAGCCTTACTTTAAAGTAAATTTCTTATTAATAATATTTACTTACATGCTACTACTAAAAAGTATAGTAGTTACTATTTAAATAAGTTAGTTAGTTTGTATTTCTTTTTTTATTTAGATTAATTTTTCTCTAATAATTAGCTTCTTGCACTTAGAACTAGAGGTAGGCTTAAGTGCTATTAGTTTTCTAGTATTTAAATAGCATTAATTTCTATAATAAGAGTATTCTTTTTAGCCTTATTATATTATTTCTTTTTATAGTCTATTTCTTAGTGTCCCTGTCTATAGTAATAATAGTATTCTCTAGAATAATAAGTAATATTAACTAAATAAGGTAATATAATAGTAGCTGTAGAATATAAAGTAATATAATTTATCTATTACGTCTAATTTTAAAATATAGTTTATGTATAAGCTAGAAGCTTAATAGTAGCTTTTTATAAATTATTCTTTAAAGTAATAATACGTTTAATAAGTTCTTATTAAGTTTTTAGAAACTTAAAATAGTTTAAAAAGGCTATACAAATTTCTAGTTACAGCTTACTATATAAGTATATAATAAAATACTTTTATTTATAAAATGTTTTTTTAAATAACTTTAAAGTATAGTAAAATTACTTATAACTCTTAATTAATAGAACTTTTAATTTAATTTAAAAGAAATTTTATTATATAGCTTTATATATATATTACTTCTTTATTTTCCTGCTTATATTATAACTATAGCTATTAATATATTATCTTTAAATATTATAAAATAAATATAATTTTTTAATCTTCTAACTAGAACGCCTATAGGTTTAGATAAAAAATAATTTTTAAATAGGTTTAAAAGTCTTAATACTTCCATACTCCTTTTCCTTTAAATATTAGGATTTTTTTAATCTTGGAATTATACTAGAAAATTAACGTATAATTATTAATAATACAACATTTACGTAGTAGTTCTTTAATGTTATTTTATTTTTTAAAAGAAGTATATTATCTTTACTCTATTAAGAAAACAATTAATGAAATTAATTTAGTATAAAAAAATGGTATTTATATGTTATTATTTATAAAGCATTAAATTTACTTTTTTATTTTATAATATAAACGCTGTTTTTCTTCTTATAAAATAAGTTTATTATATTATTTTTTTAAGTTAGCGATCCTTTCACGAATAAAGAAAGTAAAAGTTAATTATTTAAATAATATTATTTTAAGTACTATTATAGTTCTACTTATTAAAATAAACTAACTAAAATTTATTACTATACCTGTACTACAAAGGCAGTAAGGAAGCATAATTAAAATTTAAATAAGTAATATATACTAAACCACTATTTCTAGAAATAAGGGAGAGAATTTAGAATTATAATAAGAAATTAATATAGTAGTAAGTAAACACTTATAGAATAAATTAAAACTAAATTCTGTTAAATTAAAATATAAGTAGTAAGCCTTTTATTTTATAATTTCAAATATTATTAAAGTGTAAGTGTAGTATAAGTATATTAATAATATTATACTTATATAATAATAATACTATACTAGTGTAATAGTAGTGTTATACTTATATCTTAAAAAATATTATATATAATAACATTTACCTAAGCGTTCCACATTATTATAATGTACTACTATATAAACTTTATTTCTAAATATTTTTATATATTACTTATTTCTTTTATATAATATTTTAAACTAGTACTTAGTATTATATATAGTAATTAATTAATATTTTTTATTTAAACTCTTAACTGTTTATATATAATACTTTTGTAATACTTTTTATTTAATTTAGTATTTAATTTAAGTATATATTTAAATATAAATTAAAACTTTAAGTAAAATTTTTTTTAGAAAATAGTTTACTAAAAAGGTTCTTAAGTAAGTATTTAATTTTTATAACTAGTAGCTTATTTTAGTTAGCTAGTAATTATATTAAAATTAAGTAATTAATAATAACTTTAAAAAAAAAATTCAAGTACACTATATATAAATAGTATTAAAGTAAAAGCTTTTTAGTAAAAAGTTTATTAAAAAGGTTTTTAAGTAAGTAGCATTTTTTTTATGTAAATTAAAAATTAAGATAAATACAAGTAGTAAGCTTAATAATAAAAAGTATTAAAAACTAATTTTTATAAGTTATAATTAAAGTTTACTTTATACTTTTTTATTTATAGTTAGCTAAAAATCAATTTATAGATTTTATTAATAATTACAAAAAAAAATCTTTTTAAAGTAATTTATATAATAAAGAGTTATACTAATAATATATAAAATATAACTTTTTTAAAAACATTTACTATTAAAACTAGAAGAATATAAAATATTTAAAAGTAGTAATAAAATAAAATAAGCTATTTTATTAAATAATATATAAACTATTTTATTAAATAATATATAAAATATTTACTTAATAACTTTAAAGTTAGTTAATAAGTAGGTAATTTATAAGTTAACAAAAATCTAGTATTAAAAACATTTTAAAAAGTAACTTAACTCTAAAATAAAGTTTTTAATAAACTAACTTAAAAAGTTTAAAAGTATTTTTATTTATAAAAAAATTTAAATTTAAAAAAAAATTCAATTAACTTAATTATTAGAATTTAAATAACTTTATAAATTAAAGTTTTAATAAAAAAATAAAATAGTTCTAAAAAATATAGTTATATTTATTATACTTAAAGTATTAGTTATTATACTTTTAAACTTTTTGTTTAGTTAATTTAATAAAAAAATAATTAAAGGTATTAATTTCTATAGTATTAAAATTTTGTTATAATAAAAGTTATAACTTATAATAATATAATATAAAAAGGTACTAAAAGTTATTATAATATAGGAATATTAAGTTAACATAATTATTTAATATATTAAGAATTTTAATACTTACTTTTACTTAGTAAAGCTTATTATTTAATAATTTATTTAACTATATAATTAAACTAATTTCGTTTAATTTAATATTAGTAACTAGTTTATAAAATTTAGTAAAGTAAGTAATAAAACTCTTTTACTTTTAGTAAAATAAATTAAGTTTATTTAAAGTAGTAAGTTTTATATTTAAGTTTTTATATATAACTAGTAAAAAAGTAATTAATTACTTTATTATATATATATATATATATATATAGAAGCTAAAAATATTTAGTAAAATATTACTTAGTATTACTTTTAAGTTTATAGTAAAGTTTTTAATAAAAATAAATAAGTTATTTTTCTAATAAATATTAGAAATTTAAGTCAGTAATTAAATTTTATTATTACTAGTAATAGAGTAAAACTTAGTATAAAAATTAACTTTACTTATTTAATTTTAATTTAAAGAACTTTAAAATAAGTACTAGTTAAAGTTATAAATAAAGTTAAATTTATAAAACTTAAGCCATTTTTAATTAAATTAATAGTGTTTACTAAAACTTTAGTATTAGTTACTTAAATAATAAAGTAAAAAAAAAAATTAGTTTATTTTTAAACTTTCTATAATTTTTTTTTAAAAGTTTTAATAAATTTTTATTATTACACTTACTAATATTTTAATTATATTTACTATTATTTTAGTACTCTAGTAAACGTGTTTTTTATTATAATTATTTACTTTTTAAATAACTATATAAGTTTTATAATTAGAATGAAAGTATTTAAAATATTATATAAAAAATTTAAGTTATAAATAAAAATATTTAAAGTAAAAGCTTATATATCAATATAAAACTAATATATAAATATATAATATAAATAAATGTTTATAAAAAAAATTAATAAATAGTCTTTTTAGTATATTACAAATAGTTACTATAATAATATAAAAATATGTATATAGTTATATAATATTAGTATAGTAATATAATAGTAGTATAAAAAATTTTTTACTAAAAAAATAAACTTTAGTAAAAGTTTAAAAATATAACTACTACATTTTAATATATATATTTAGTTATTTAAATTAATAGAAAATTATTTTCGAATATTTTTTTAATATTATATTATATTATATTACATAATATATAACTATAATACACAAGTAATTTATACTTTAAAGTTATAAGTAAAAGTAGTTTTTTATTTTAATATTATTTAATAGCTTAAGTATTTATAAAAACTTAAAGTACCTTTATTACTAAATTATATTTTTTTATTATTTATAGTATAATAAAAAAGCTTAGGTTTAGATTTTAAAATAAAATAATACTTAGTTATACTTTACTAAGTTTTTAATAAAAAAATTTAAAAAATTTAGTAGCTATATACCTTTAGGCAAAATATAAGTAGTTATTAAAATAATTATATATATAAAAACTTAAAAAAAAAATAGAAATAAGTATATTGCTTTATAAAAGTAATATATAAATATAGTAAAAATAGCTTAAATAGTAAATAAAGTAAAATAAGTATTTAAATACCTTTTCTTATATAAAGAAACTAGAGTATTAATATAGTATAACTTAATAATAGTGTTTTTTTATTAATATAATATAAATACTATTTAAAATATTACTTTTTATATTTTCTTTAAAGATTTTTTATTTACTTAAAAAAATTAGCTTATATAAACTTATTAAGAAAACTAAATTAAATAGTAAATAAAAATAATAAAAATATTATAAATATTATTATTATTTTAATAAAGTTTACTTATTAGTAATATTTTAATATTTTAAATATAAGCTTCTTAAATACTATTAAATACATATACTAAAAGACTTATTATTATTATATAAAATTTAAAAAATATGTAATTAAAAAACACTAAAATTTAGTTTTATTAAAATAGTTATATTAATAAATTAACTAGTAAATCTATATTAATTGATAAACAAGACTATAAGTAATACGTTTATTTATTAAAAAACTACTTTTTATAAATAAGTGTTACAGGTTACTAACTTACTAACGTAATGTTAAACCAGCAACCAGTTGTCTAACTAATTATATAACGTTAATTAGTTCCCTCACGTCTAGATCGGATAGCTTGTTAGACTTAGTAGAAGGTAGTTAAACTCAGTTAAGGTAGAAGAAACAATACAGTAAGTTGAGATTCAATAGGATAGTATTAAACTATTTTACTTGAGGTGTGAATCTTAATTTTAGAGTAACTACAAAGAATTAAAAGTAACCACGAGCCGTCTAATGCCTTATACTTATAGCAGATCCTTCATACGTACATTATATACCAGTTGGAAGTATGTTGGATACTGCTAGAGAAGATGAGGGAAGATAAGCCTATGCCTGGCATTATCTTCATTATCTGCACTTATCTTCCTTTTGTCTTGCTGTAGCTGGTCACTTAACCTGCTTACTACTCTGGGTGTTGTTCTCTATAGAACTTGAACTTACTATAGAGTAATCCTATCCGTAAGTTCTGTCTTCGCTAATTTGCCTCAGCTCTTCGGCATTACTTGTATATTTCCTCATACTGTGCCTTCCACAGTAACGCCTCTTCGCTTGCGTTTCCTTCTTTATTACAGTCCGTAACATTATCCCCTTCCTCCAAGCCTTCGGCCTGAAGGTTATTCCGTTCTTCCTTCTATAGGTAGTATAAAGGCAGCTGGTCCTCCGCGCGGAAGCTGAGATCATAAGAACCCCTCACACCTTTTCTGTCCTTCCAATTTCCTAAGGATGACTTGAGCGGAATCGTCCTTAATATGAGCTCGCCATCTAGCGAAAAGAGTCCGAGAGAACATCTGTCGAATGCCGTCTCTTTATTCTCACTGTCGTGATAATAATCACTGTTGTTTAGTCTATTTGGCTTCTGGGCAATGTTCCGAGTGTATTAATTAAAACGCAAAGTGCGATCTTGTTATAACGTAATCTGAGTAGAATCATCTAAATCACGACAAGGAGCGCCTTCAACGGTAACTAGAGAAGGCCTAAGATAACCTACTAGCTTACCACCGTCTGGAAGAGGAGCTCTGTGCCCGTAAGCGTCAGATTCGTCATAAGCTAGCCTAAATAGATTCTCGGAAGAAAGAGATGTTCCAGCGCGAGCTTGCCTCAATTAACGAAGTTCATATAATGGAGGAGGAAGAGTAAAACTGTTAGAATTAATCTGGCATACTGCTACCTGCAGCATCTGCCTCTTCTTCCTTCTCCAGTTTCAAGTAGAACGTTCTGTATTCTCTATATTCATTAGATACAGCCTTAGAGTAAGCGTTTGCTGTTCTATCTAATGGTTCTGGTCAATTAACTCTAAACTGTTCTTTAAGTTTCTAACTAGCTCCCATATATCGTCCTTAGGCCTGTAGTTCTTCTATCTAATTAAATACTTCCACTAACGTCTAAACTGCTGGTAGTCTAAGATTTATTAGACTTCATACTCAGTAGTGTCTTCCTCAAGTTTGAGTTTTGACTATAGTTTAGCGTTTTATGGTGCTGGTTCTAACCTTGAAACATAAAAAACTAGGTGAATCCGGGTGTTCTTAGGTAGTCATAGTTCGTAATTCACAGGTCCTATTTATCATTTAATCTTAAATAGTCCTAATTTAATGTGATCCAGTTTTTTTGATGGTCGTTTAGTTTCTAAATTTTTTTATAGTAAAAAAACTCTATCCCCTTCCTTAAAAATTAGTCCCTTAATCTTAGATTTATCTTTCTATTGTTTGCTGAGGACTCCTTTCTGGATAATTTTTCCTACTATTTCCTAATAAAGTTACTGTAATTTCTCAACCTTTATCCTCACTAACTCTAATATTTTATCTAGTTTTCGAGGTTCTTAATAAGCCGTGGGCTCATAACCATAGTTCGTAAAGAATAGTAATTTTCTTATTATTAATAACTTTGCAGAGTTGTATGTAAACTTAGCTATTAGTAGTAAGTTACTCTAATCATCTTATTATTTATTAACATACATTCGTAGGTATTATTCTAATGTTTAGTTTATTTATTCTGTTTATCTATCTATTTATAGGTAAAATACTGTTAAGAGGCGGTGTTCAGCCTCTAGCTTCCCTATAAACATTTTCTAAAATATTAATATAAATAACTTATCTCTATCCGTGATAAATTCTTATAGTAATCTATATCATACTATTAGTAGTTTAATGAGTATGGTTACTAATTCATCTGCTTTAACCTCTATATACGTTAGTTTAAAGTATACGTATTTTATAAGTTAGTTTACTATAACTAATATCATATCATACTATTAGCCTTAAAAGGTGGTTATTATTAGTATTCCTGTAATAAAGTCTATTATAACTGATTCCTATAGTAGGTCTAATAAAGGAATTAGTTATATAAGTCTATATTTCTTATATCTTAATGCTTTATTCTTTTTGCACTTAATATATTCTAAAAGAATAATTCTAACCTTTTTCTATATTCCAGGAATCTAAAAATGTCTGTTAATTCATTCTACGGTTTTCTTAATTCCTTAATGTCTATATATTTTAGCTAAGTATTAGTCTTTAATAAGCTTAGTTTATAATATATCTAGTATATAAATTATTTCTTAGTCTAGGTTTTATTACAGTTATCCTTTATTAAAGTCCCTTATTTATTTTTTCTAAGTGTTTTTGATAATGACTATTGTTTTAATATCTAGCTATAAGCTTCCTAAGGGTCCGTTTTATCTTTATTTAAGTATTATATTATAAATCTCTAGTATATTCTTTATATAGTCTGCTTATTAACTAAGTGTGTTAGCCACTATATTCTCTTTTCCTAATTTATAAAGTATTTAAAAGTTAAAAGTTGAAACTAGTTCCTACTATCTAACTTATTATTAATTTAACTTCTTAGTTGTTGTAAATGCTGTTAGATTCTTATAATTTAAATATATAATAATCTAGTACTTAGCTCCTTTTAAGTAATATCTCCATTTTTCAAATACTTAAACTATTGCTAATAATTTCTTATTATAAATATTATAATTTAACTTAGTAGTTATAAGCTTATGAGATAAGAAGTCTACTAAGTGTTTTTATTTATTATTCTATACTTATAATAGAATGGCTTTAGTAGCTCCATCTGATATATCTACATATATCTCTATTTAAAGTCATAAATTAAACATTTTTAATATTAGTAATTATTAGAACATTTTCTTTAGTATTTTGAAAGCATTTTCTTTGTATTATTTTTACTTAAATTATTAATCTTTCTTAAGCAATTCCGTTAAGGGTGATGTGATTTTTAAGTAATTCTTAATAAACTATCTACAGAACCCTGTAAATCTAAGGAAAGAATAAACTTCTTTTATATTTATTAGTATTAGCTAAGATAGAATATCTTTAGCTTTATCTAGGTTAACTGCTATTTTTTTTTAGAATACTAAGTATCTTAAGAATTTAACTTCTGTCCTATAGAACACATATTTCTTTATTTAGATATATAACTTATATTCTTTAAGCTTTTATAATACTCTTTTAATGTACTCAACATATTCTTCTAGCATCTTATTTATATATATAAACACGTTATTAAGATATGCTATTATAAATATGTCTAGGTATTTTCTTAATACGTAATTAATAATTATCTAGAACGTTACTAGTGTGTTAGTAAGTCCAAATAATATAATTAGATACTTAAATAATTTATATCTTATTTTAAATATTATTATCTATTCGTGTTCTTTAGCTATCTATATTTAATAATATCTATTCTTAATATTAAAGAGACTAAACTATTTGGCTCCTCTAAGTTTATCTATAAGTTTTAATATTAGTAGTATTAGGTAATAATTCTTTACTATAGCTTTATTAAAGTATTTATAATTAACACATAATTATAGCTTACTATTCTTTTTTGGTATAAAGAATATTAGTAATGCTATTTTACTTTTACTTATTTAAATATATCTCTTTTTTAGATTATTATTTAGATACTGTTGTAACTCTTCTTGCTAATTAATAGATAGCTGGTATAATAGTCCTAGTTTTAAATCCATTTCTTTCTTAAGCGTAATTTTATGGTTCTAGTTCTAGTATTCTAGTAATTAGTCTTTAGCTTTTTTAAAGAACTATTCTCTAAATTCCTTTTAATATTCTTTTGGCATAATAAACGTGGTATTATGAAGTATTATTTTCTTTATCTATATTATAGCTTATTATTACTATCTATAGTAGTTATTTCTAATTCCTATAATTTTTCTTTTTTAATTAATAGTTAGGTTCTATCGTGCTAGCTAGTTCTATCCTAAGATAAAATTCTTACTACCTAAATTCATAATTTTAATATAGTAGTTATCTCTATAACCTACTACCTAAATAGTTACTTTTTATATTTTAAAATTAATTAGACTTTTTTTGAATGCTGTTAGATTATTATCTATACATCTTACTCATACAGGTTTATTTAAAACTCTAGTTAGTATTTAGTATCTCTATATTTACTTATTTAATATAAGTGTCTTGCTAGCTCTATTATCTATAAATACTAGTATCTATTTACTATTAATACATACGTCTATATATAGCTTGTTTTTATGTTTTCTTTAGTTTAGTTATATGTATATAATTAATATATTCTTTCTAACTGTTAGTTCTTAGCCCTCTAGTGGCTTAGTTATAGTCTACTAGCTTTTTAGTTTTTTATCTATAGTTAACTCCTAAGTGGTAGTTACTTTTTTAGTGTTTTTTTTTTAGGTCTGTAGATTAAGCATCTCTAGAGTTAATATACCTCTTTATTAAGTATTTTATATGTGTTTTTAGCTTATTCTTTATAATCCTAGTACTTTTATTCTAAAAAATATTCTTAATATATGAGTTTCTTATGCGCTTCTGTAACTAACTATTTTTTTTAATAATATTTAATTTAATATAATTAACATCTTATCTAGTACTTATCCTATAATAATTACTTGTATTAGTCTGAACTTGAGTTCTGTAGTTTATTTTTTAAGTCTATATAAATTAGTTCTTACTATAAATTAAATTTCTTTTTATTTACTAATTATTATAGTATTTTTTTTATCTTTAGTCTCTTAACACGTATGGCGTGTTTATTCTATTTATAATTTATTCCTATATAGTTAGATACTACACGTATCTAGTATTTTTTTCTTATTATTCTATTTATAGTGTTGTTATTTTGTATTTATAATATTAATAAAAAGGTTTTTTCTTTCTTCTTATTTTAATTCTATCTTAGTTCTAAATATCCGATAGGGTGATAGTACGTTGCATTAGTTATAACTAATATAAATATCTATCTATAAATTTCGTTTATTTATATAGCTAATTTTTGTTTACTTAGTTTTTTATATTACTTATTTCCTACTAACTATAGTACTTATTAGTATTTATATATTTCATTTCTTAAGGTAACTTTCTAGTATTTAGTAATATAGTATTTTCTCTAGTAATATTTTAATCTATATATCTAATAGTGTCCCTAGTATACTTATTATATAATTATTATAAACATAAGTTCCTTTTCTTTTTCTATTTTATAATTTCTTTTTTATCTGAACTTTTAGTTTCTTTTCTAGAAAAGTCCGCCTTCCTACTTTATAATCTTATAGAATTATTATATTTCTTTTTTAGTTTTAGCACTATATTGTCGAACTGCTGCTTTTTATATTATAGTAATTATATTATTAAATTATCCTACTAAGTAATCTTTAACTTATTAATATAGTATTTTATATTCTTACCTGAAATATATATAACTTCTATAGATTTAGTATTACTTCTTCTAGATTTATTATATAATAGTCTTTTATATTATTTTATTTTATACTTATTTTACTTAGATTATAGCTATCTTAATTTCTTTTAGTACTTTAGTCTAAATATAAGCCTTCTTAATATCTAATTATTATTATTTATAGTCTTTAATAAAGTGTCCCTGTTTTCTGTATTCTAAACAGGTCTTATATATATAGCGTTTTATTTATTCTTTAGCTCACTTTCCTTACCCTTTTCTAATAAATATTTATTTTATATTAATATCTATTTTATTATAGGTTTAGTTATTTTTTCTATTTTTTTTTAGATACGTAGATTACTAATTTTCCACGTGCTTTTTTCTCTTACTCCTGTTAATACTAGTAATTATTAATAGTTACTACTTATTTAATAATTTCTAGTAAAATACTTAGCTATTTTTCTTTAGAGATCTTATTCTTAATTCTGTTTTTTAATTCTTTATAATATATCATAACCAGTAGTTAGTCTACCTAATTAAGTCGTAATTAAATTTATTTAAACTTTATTATATAATTAGCTGTTGATATTTATTACTTAAGTTACTAAAGCTTCTAAATTACCTCTGTTTCTTTATTAATTTTTTTAAAGATAATAATTATTTCTTGCTTAAAGCATTTATAACTTCTAAAAGCTTATTATATATTACTATTATAATTAGCTAACTTTATTACTTCTAAGTTAAGATTTCTATTAGCTAGATAGTTTCTTACTAGTAGTTTAAACTATTATATAGTTCTACCTATTATATTCATACCAGCCACTAGAATCTAATCTTAATTAGTTAAAAATAATTTTTAGTTAAAATAATAATACAGGTCTATTACTGCTATGAAGGTTTTAAGTTTATTTTAATTACTATTAAATTTCTTAAAAGGCTATATCTTTGCTGTTTTCTCTTCTTAATTTATTCTAATTTATTATTATAAGCTTATTAAGGTATCACGTAACTTTATAATAGCTATTCTCTATTCTTAGATAATTTATTATATACTTTTAATTTCTCTAGATATATTTCTAGTTATAGATAAAGATCCTACTATAATTTTCTTTTTATTACTACTTTTTTCTGACGAATAAAGTTCCTGTTCGTCCTTATAATAAGTTGTTATAGATATTTAATAATTAGTTATTAGAATCTATCTAACTGCTTCTTTTACTTTTTTGAGATGATAGTTATAATATTATAGATTACTAACTTACTAATATAATATTAAACTAGTAATTAGTTATTTAATTAATTATATAATATTAATTAGTTCTCTTATATCTAGATTAGATAGCTTATTAGACTTAGTAGAAAATAGTTAAACTTAGTTAAAATAAAGAAAGCAATACAGTAAGTTAAGATTTAACAAGATAATATTAAACTATTTTACTTAAGATATAAATTTTAATTTTAAAGTAACTATAAAGAATTAAAAGTAATTATAAGCTATTTAATGTCTTATACTTATAGCAAATCCTTTATGCGTATATTATATACTAGTTAAAAGTATATTAAATACTACTAAAGAAAATAAAAAAAGATAAGCCTATATCTAGTATTATTTTTATTATTTATACTTATCTTTTTTTTATTTTATTATAGCTAGTTACTTGACCTGCTTACTACTCTAGGTATTATTCCCTATAAAACTTAAACTTACTATAAAGTAATTCTATTTGTAAGTTCTGTTTTTGCTAATTTACCTTAGCTTTTTAGTATTATTTATATATTTTTTTATACTATGTTTTCTATAGTAACGCCTCTTTACTTACGTTTCCTTCTTTATTATAGTCTGTAATAATAAGTTAGTAAATTACATTTAACTATACTATTATACTTAAATAATAAGTTTAATTAAATATATTATTAATACTATTAAGCTAAATATTATTAAAACTTATTTTAAGCTTATTAAGTTTTTTATAAATTTTTTTAACAAGTACTTAAAAGTAGTACTTTATGTATTAAAATATCTAATTTATATAAAGTAGTTTGTAATTAAATATAATACAAAAAAATTTAGTATTAAAAATTTATATAAAAAATAAAAAGTACTTACATTTTATAAAGTATGTAATACTTTATTTACTAATAATAAAATTATATAAAAAAGCTTATAAAACTTTATTTTCTTTTTTTATAAAAAACTTATTAACTAGAAATTAAATTTATAGTATTATGTTACTAAATTAATAACTAAGTTTAAATTACTAGTTATTTTATTTGTTACTACTAATTTCATTTAGTAGTAAAGAACTTTTATAGAAATTAACTTCTATTCTAGTAATTAGTACCTATTATTTGTAATAATAAGTAAATAGTTAGACTACTTATAACTAAAGCGCTAAAGCTAAAAATGCAGCTTAAGTACATTAATGCACACCCAAACTGGCTATAGTAAAAAGTACAAAAAGACGTAATTATAGTATAGTGGCTGCTAATAAGCAACTAGCCAGCAGATAGGCTTACAAAGGTCCCCCTTTAACAAAGACATGAACACTAAATAAAGCTTTTACGGCTCACAAACATATAACACCTCATTAATCAGGCCTCATAAAACTGCCTATTAAGTAATCTAGCCAGTACACACGAGGTTTACATGACAGCCTCATCTAGCTAGTACACACGGGCTTACATGGCGGCCCTCATACACTACATAGTTGGCAGCTGAAAGACTAATAACGAAAAAGAGCGAGGGACGCCTCCTCTCTCCATCAACAGCTTCCCAATCAGGAATCAATCCCTGCCACACAGAGCAGAGAGGGCCTCTCCAAAGAGAGTGCCTAGATTCCACCTTTCCAAACCGCATAGAGCTAGAGAAGCCAGCCATGGCCGCACAGTGCCAAGGCAAACACTATCCAAACACTGTCCTGGCCGTACAGTGCTAGGAGCAATGGCCGTACAGCGCCAAATTACCACCACAAAACATTACTCTGGCCGCACAGAGCCAAGGCACCACTACTCAAGGAGACTATCATGTACTACTCAATCGAGAAAGGACTGGGGGGCCAGGACAGCTTCAAACTACGTTCGAATCTAAGGGGGTGTGTTGCCGTGAGAGCGACCTCCTGGTCGGACATACAATTGGCCGGCTTGGCATTTCTTTGCTGTATATAGCCCCTTCTCGCCCTCTAGATTCTAGGGTCCTTGGTGCAATCTTCTTTAGCCTCTCAGCCGCTCAACAAGCTCGATTTACGGTAACACCCTCCAACACTGCAGAGATTTTTACCCCGGCCCAAAAGCAAATCTCTTGGGATCCGCCTTACCATGCTAAGTTAAGCGTCAAACAGCGGTACATGCTGGACGATACCAGTGGCTCATGTACTCCGAAGTCTGGGTTCCGCCACATGTGGCTTAGTCTTTTTATCAACTATTTACTTCCACACTCCCATCGATACTAGGAGTTATAATCATTATCTAGGAATTGATTATGCAATTCAGCGTACTAGTGCCCTTTCGGGTTTTAGCCGGGCATAATAAAACTCAACTAATTCACTCAGTCCCATCGAATTCAGTATATCTCGTCAAGAGTGTGGCCAGTGCGAGTCGGCCACCTCCTGTTAGCGCCTGCCACGTAAGAACCTTATACCCTGCCCAATAATGTGACTTACTGTAAGCCGGATCGACGATGGGCTAACCCGCGCACGAGCCACCAATGTTCTGGGTGAGAAATCGACCCCACCTAGAGGCTTGCGCTTCTCTCTGCAAGCACAACTTCTCTCATACCTCTAAACCGATTGAGATTTCCCAATTGTTCTCCTATTATACTTTTGTACTGTGCCTACGCAAATACCATTTGACAAAATGGACGTAAGTAAGCCTAGGTTGCGTAAAATTATACTTTTGTTTGCTTATCGTTAATATTGCATTAAACAGCTCCAAGTTGTAAGTAACGTCACCTAGTTAAATCCTCAATTTGTATACGAATCTGTTTCTAATACTAGTTATAGGTTGTAAGTAGCATCTTTATACATAGATATTATATACCAAATCTATAGTTAAACGTGCATGGTTGACACTTACCCGTCTTAATGGCTGTAGAGAGTAAGTAAACTAGTACGAGCAGAGCATTCCGTTGTTGGCCCAATGGCTAATACTCCTGTTTAATTAACTTTAGATTGTAAGTAAACTAGCACAAGCAGAATATTCTACTATTGAAACGATAGCTAACCCTTCTGCTTTAATGGCTGTAGTACGTAAGTGAATTAGCATAAGCAGAGCATGCTCTTATTAAAGTTATAGCTGGCTAACACTCCTACCTTAACGGCTGTAGAGAGTAAGTGAACTAGTACAAGTGAATATTCCGTTATTGGCCCAATGGCTAACACTCCTATTTAAATGGCTCTAGGAAGTAAGTAAACCAGCACAATCAGAATATTCTACTATTGAAACGAGAGCTAACGCCTCTGCTTTGATGGCTGTAGCTCGTAAGTAAACCTAGCATAAGTAGAGGATGCCGCTATTAAAGTGATAGCTAACACTCCTACTCTAATGGCTGTAGATGGTAAGTAAACTAGTATAAATAGAGTATGCCGCTGTTAAAGCTGTAGCTAACACTTCTACCTTGATGGCTGTAGGGTGTAAGTAAACTAGCATAAGCAAAGTATATTACTATTAAAATAATAGCTAATACTTCTACCTTAACTACTATAGCCTGTAAGCTAACTAGCACGAGCAGAGTATGCTAATATTAAAGTAATAGCTAACACTCCTGTCTTAATGGTTGTAGCTTGTAAGTGGACCTAGCACAGGCAGAGTGTGCTCGTATTAAAGTAATAGCTAACACTCCTACCTTAATAACTGTAGCCTGTGAGTAAACTCACACGAGCAGAATATGCTGCTATTAAAGTTATGGCTAACAATTCTACGTTAATGGCTGTAGAGAGTAGGTGAACCTAGCACAAGCAGAGTATGCTGCTATTAATGTGATAGCTGACACTTCTACATCAATGGCTGTAGAGAGTAAGTGAACCTAGCATAAGCAGAGTATGCTGCTATTAATGTGATAGCTAACACTCCCGCTTTAATGGCTGTAGCCTGTAAGTAAACCTATACGAGCAGAGTATGCTGCTATTAAAGTTATAGCTTTTAATAACTGTAGAGAGTAAGTAAACTAGCACAAGTAGAGTATGCCGCTGTTAAAGTTATGGCTAACACTCCTGCCTTAATTAGGAAGTAAGTAAACTAGCACAAGCTAGAGTATGTCGCTGTTAAAGTTCTGGCTAACACTCCTGCCTTAATTAGGAAGTAAGTAAACGAGCACAAGCTAGAGTATGCCGCCGTTAAAGCAATGACTGACACTCCCACTCTAACGGCTGTAGGTTGTAAGTGAACCTAGCGCGAACAGAGTATGCCGCTGTTAAAGTGATGGCTAACACTCCTGTCTTTATAACTGTAGGAAGTAAGTGAACCAAGACAAGCAGAGTATACTGTTGTTGAAGTGATGGCTGGCTGACACTCCCCTCTTAATGGTTGAAGAGAGTAAGTAAACCATCTGGGACTGTGTAACTATTTTTGATACGGTAGCTAATATCTCTGTTTATCGCCATAGGAGGCAAGTAACTCCATTTTGAGGGTGCTAGCGCTTATTAATTTCATAGTTCGTACGTATACCCAATCCGGTTGATATGTATCGATATTTCAATCTTACTGCTGCTGCAGATCTCCACTCAGTTTTGCTCCCCTCCTTTCGACGCAGCAAGCATACTCGACCATCTTGGAGATCGATCACTTGAGGAGTATTTCCGTGTTGCTTCGTCTGTGCCACGCGACTACAGGATGAGGCTCACCTTCGACTTTCTGTGGCTATGGAACTATGTGCAGTTCATATCCACCGTGAAAGGGCGAATTGACCCAAAGAAACAGGTATCGACTCTAAATTCTAGTACATCGCCTCTAAAGCGCATTGAATCGATGATGAAGGATCTTCGGATGTTTCACGAGGAAATGACGAGATACGGGTACTTCTGTGTATTCGATATCTTCAATTCGGACAACTGGTGCAGTACCAAAGTGTATGGGCTTGGAAGCGATTCTATAGATCCGCAGCCAAGTTACGGTCAGAATGGTTCATTCCGACGAATTATGTATGTTCGACTTCATGACATGGTTAGTAGTCAGGCTATGATTCTAACCTCGGGCAGATTTTGTGAAGGCCTGTCATTAGTGCGCAAGATGGCTGAGCGTCATGATCTCTTTGTTTTACCGTACCTCGTTTTAGATGACGCAATCAAAAGGGCAACAGACCTCCACTTACATTGCACACGACAAGAGGGCAGTGAGGTGGCGAATCCGTATTCGAACCCATCTATCGGTTTCCACATCACTTTTTACGAAATGGTGGAGAAGAAGGAAGGTTTACCGAAAAGTTATGCCGACTGGAAAGACAGATAGATGTGGAAGGTTGGCTACTTGTACGAGAAACCGGGTGTTTTGGATAGGACCGACCGTCTTTTCCGACAGAGCGCCTTCACTGTAGGTCTTCGCCTCTTGAGGCAACGTACTCGTACTTATATGAGGCAGGTGTTGGCAACATCGAACTGTCTAGAGAGAGCTACAGCACCAAACCAACTGGAAACATTTGAGCAGTATTGGACGCTTCTTTTGCTTACCCCTTCTGGCTTCTTCCAACGTCCACAGAATGGACAAGACCAGTTTATCATAGACTGGAAGAGTGAGGAAGACCTAAGTAAGCAAGTCGCCGAGCTTACTTTTGTCTTTTATGCTCTTAAAGAGGTTGCAAAGCGGTGGACACGCCTTCATGACGATATTGCACAGTTGCTGAGCGACGATTTCATGGATCCGAAAATTTACGTCAAGCTCATATTCGACGACGAAAGTTTTACACGATCAAGACTCTACTTCTGGGTTATTGGATGTTTGAACGAGTTCCTGGTCAGCATCGAAGACAACACCAAGCAATGGAAGCTTTTTCGAGAAGCGCGTGTTACTCCGTTACTGAAACCCTTGCCCAAGTCACGCGACGTACCTCAAAATCCAGACTCCTCTACTCCATACCATCGTTCGGAAATACAGAGGCTTCAATCTCTCGACCAATCTGCCGAGGGCATTCGCGAGAATCTGGAAATCTTGCGATCAAGGTTTAAAAACCAATTGGAAACTGTGAAGGCATTGCGAGATGGGGTGAGTGCTGACATGATTATCTTGTCCCATACAGAACACCCTATACGTTTTGTTTTGCAAGACCCGTGGCTGACAATTGTTGGTCAGCTCTTCAACGCTAGTGCTCTCATCGAGAGCAGAGCCGCGACTAAATTGGGTGAGAATGTCAAGCTGCTCACATATGTCAGCATCTTCTATTTGCCATTAGCTTTCTGCGCAGTAAGTACCCTGACGTCTGACTACCGTAAAAATATTCTTGAAATAACTCTGTGCGTCTATAGGCACTCTGGGCCATTCCGAACATCAACCAAGGCAGTACGAGAGACCCCCTTATCGTTACCGCAATAATTGTTGGTTTTGCAACCTACGTGATCGTTTTTAATCTCGAAAATATCGCTGGACTTTCTGGAAGAATCTACCATAATTGGAGAGCAAATTTGGTGAAGGTGATGCAGGAAGATTCTTCGCAGGAGTGGAAGACGTTGGGACAGAGATTTGAGGAATTTCGTCCCAATAATGACCGCAAGAGGCCGTCTGAATGGCGCATAGTTCTGTACCAAATGCGGATGTTGATGAGGAAGCATAAAGGTTGATCAACAGAGAAAGACCGGCGACGACTGATATGCTTTCTGATGAAAAAGAGAGCAAGCGCTGGCGCGAAGCAAGAGTGAAAGCTACCCTCTGAAATCTCGCAGGCATATGCAGAAGACTGTATTTGACTTGCATGAAGGGAAAAATATTACTATTAAGATCAAGTTTTGCAAGCTAGCTTCTCGGGAACTGCCCAATAGCAATGATTCAAACCTGTAACTAAATTTTGTTCAGGCCCAAACCTTGGCGTGATTGCTGAAACGTCGAGCAGCGATCTGGAGGCGAAGCGCATTTCGCATGTAACTCAGATATGGCACCCGTTCCTACACGTGGCAGGCGCTAGCAAGGAGGACGGCCGACCCGCACCGGCCATGGGGTTGTCGAGATATACTGAATTCGATGGGAGTGTGGAAGTAAATAGTTGATAGAAAGACTAAGCCACATGTGGCGGAACCCAGGCTGCGGAGTACACGAGCCACCGGTACCGTCCAGCATGTACTGTTGTTTGACGCTTAACTTAGCATGGTAAGGCGGATGCCAAGAGATTTTACTTCTGGGGCTGGGTAAAAATCTCTGCTGTGCGGTTGGAGGGGAGCCCAAAGCCGGTTTTGCAAGCGACTGTACCCAGCCACACAGATCCGGCTGGCATGAATCCCTAGGCACTCGGGGGTGCCCGGAAACAAGACGGCACACGAGCATGCGGCTGCGACCACAAATGGCTGGCAGGCAGGTTCAGGTCCACCGTGGCAAAGAGGTTCAAGAGGGCCCAACCGGCCGCAAGACCGATCCATAAATGGACCACTGGCAGACACCTCAAACAGATTGACTCGGCATTGCCGGGAAAGCAAGTGCCCTATTTCCACTCGCTTGCACAATCGGCTTCCAGTTTTTGCACGCTGCTGAACTTTTGCCCTGCACGCCCCTTGCAGCGCTTAGAATGGCCTTTACCTTATTAGTTTAGCTTCGAGCAGGGTATCCCTACAGCCTCGAGCAACGGTACTGTACATGCTGGACGGTACCGGTGGCTCGTGTACCCCGGCACCCCCATGCAACAATTCGTGCCCGCTCACGTAAGGTAGCGAGCACAATATCCCCAACTTACCTCCCTTAACCTTAGATATCCCTACAATGTGCTTATAGAATTATATAAAACTTATAGACAAGGATCTTGGTATGTTATCAAGTAGGCATATGCATAAAAAGTCTATTTTTTAATCTGTTGTTGTGTTGAACTTTCTTGTGCAATTTAGAAGATTTTGATGGTTTGGGAGACCGGGCACGAATTATTGCATGGCCGTGCCGGAGCCCTGGGTTCCGCCACATGTGGCTCAGTCTTTCCGTCAACAATTTTCTTCCCACAGTATATTTTGACGTATGAATGTATGTATGTATGTAAGTTCTATTATGGCCGTGCATCCCTAGGGTATGGGCCGTTACTATGCGCTAGCTAAATACATCCTGCCTCCATGCTTTGTAACCGAGTGCTGGCCTCTCAGGTAGCACCATTGCTTGTATACTGAGTTCTCCTGTTGATCCTCCTGAAGATCGTCTCCTGACGATCCCCCCTATCGACATTACAAGCACATATTTAAGTAGGATAGCCATCCATAGTTTTCAATTCATGAGGTTGCTTGACATCTTTACACTGCGTCCGGTCAGATGCTTGCTCCAATTCAGAAGCCAACTGTGAGAACTGCTCATCCACTGTCAAACGCCATGCTCAACAAAGGAAATAAACGAAAGTGATACATTACCGTGAAATTAAGCAAGTTAGAATAAGAGGCGAACCTAGGTAGATGGTTTCAAGGCCCCGTGTCCGCAGGGTAGTTCCAGCGTTGTGCGTGTCTTAATTGGCGACGCACTCGTGGAGGCACGTATAGAGGCTCGCGGTGCGTTTGGTTAGGAGATAGGAGAGAGAATCTGTAGAAGTCTTCGCTCGTTAAGGTCCGCTTCTGCGCTTGCTGCGTCTCGCTTGCTCGGGTATAGTCGTCCGGTGTCCTTCGCGAATTGGATCGTGGCTCTGACCACGCTGATACCTGGCTTCCATTGCTCGATAGGCCCGTCGATATTCTCACCTCCCTCTTGTCTGCTTGAATAGCCTCCCAGTGCGTACTATAAGTCTCCGAATCGGTCTCCATGCTGCTGCACCAATTTCGCTCTCTGCCGCGCCCACCTCCTGCAGGAGAAGAGGAAGTGCGGTATCTATTCTGTCACCAGATAGCGCCTCTATCACAATTAGGCGTTCCATCACATTTAGGCCCTCCATCAAATGACCATCACTATGTCAGCAGATTACGTACCACCGAGTCACTCATTTATGTATATATATCTCCTAGATAGCTCTCAATTATCATCAGGTTGGTCATGACTTTTACTCCAGTGCATTTGGTTACATATTCTACGAGCCCGCATTCGCAGGCCGCCGTCTCGGACGCATTAATCTTGTGGAGGTATTCCTTAAGGAACGACTTGCCGGTCCGTAGTTGCGCGAGGATGGCCGCCTCCGAGCTGGCCAGCTGCTGGTACAAACCCGCAGACTTGCCTAGATGGAATGCTGCGTCGATCTTCTTCGTGAACTTGCCCGTGTCTGCTCTTCCTGACAGAAGCGGACCTGTCGTTATCTCGGCTCTCTTTAAGGCTTGTGAGTATATCTCGACAAAGGTGCTGCAGGAGGGGGTCCGGCCGCCCTCCCTGCTAGCGCAGGCAAACTATAGTTCTTGCCCTAGAAGCAAACCTCTCAACGGCGAGGCCCTTACCGGTCAATTAATCAGTACTGATTAATAACTATCGGTAACGGTAACAGTAGCCATCTCATCAATCGGTCAGTACTGATAAGACGCAACGCGCGAACACCCACGACCATGGAGGATATAGCTCGAGCAGCGCTTCGCACGAGAGTTGACTTCGGGGTCGAACACTTTCCATGTCAAGCCTCAGCTTCGCAGAACTCGCAGGGGAAATCTGAGACTTTTCCATATCCACCTTTCTGGATCAATTCCACAGCCCGGAGTTCCTTCGCCCGGGTCACCGAGGAGGCATCCGTCATGTTGCGTTGGCGTCTAGCCTGTGCCTTGGAGTTGCCCGGAGACGACAATGAATGCCTGGCGTTGAGCAACGACTTCCTCTTCTTGTATGGGAGAGCAGTCCCAGAAGCAGGAACAGAATGCCTGTGTTGGCAAAACCGCGATAGGCAACCTTGCTACCTTGCGCCAAGCGTAGGCAGAACTCAAGGCACCACCGCCACAACGGCAACGTGAGTCACCAAGGATTCGTACCATCGTTACTGCCTATTCGATTATTGTGTATTTAACCAGTCATTACCTTCAGTAATTAATTAATGCAATCATTCCTTTGAAGACAATATTTATGAGAACTTCATGCTGCCAAATAAGACCTCCATGAGCCTGGCCGCAGTGGCCGGTCTGCCCAAAGGTCGAACTCTGCCGCCCGTTGTTTGCTTGTACAAACTGAGGCAGGAAGTGA
The DNA here is from genome assembly GCA_010093925.1 of Zopfia rhizophila CBS 207.26. Classification (NCBI taxonomy): domain Eukaryota; kingdom Fungi; phylum Ascomycota; class Dothideomycetes; family Zopfiaceae; genus Zopfia; species Zopfia rhizophila. The sequence goes on from ML994637.1 coordinate 1,594,650, forward strand.
TCGACCCCCCTGACTCGCGCATACCCGAGCGCCACCAACACTACTATTTTCAATTGAGATTCAGCAACCAAATACGAATCAATTGTGAAGCTATTTGATTCAGTGATACAATCGATATTGGAGAATCATTTGGTGCTACAATAATCTACCAACGAGTCGAACCTCCTTTGTTTTTGATGACTGCCTGAATTCGAGCTGGGATTGATGCAATACACCTCTGCCAGTCTTCGGGGGTCAATTTCTCCCACTCCTCTTTCAAGACCAGCTCCATCTCTTGAATATTGTGAATTCGGTGTCTTCTCTTGCTAATCCTCATCTTCAAGATAGCCCAAAGGTTCTCAATTGGATTCAAATCTGGAGATTGCGCAGGCCATCTCATTGACTCCATGCCAAGCTTCTCACGAGAAGTTGAAGTCATTTTTGATGTATGATATGAAGCTCCATCTTCTTGCCGTAAATATATCCCACGCTTCTCAGCAATGCGCATGTAGAAAGGATGAGCGTGAGGTGCAAGGACCTTGTTATAGTATCTTGTTGGGTTCGTCTTGGTTCCTTTCTTCAAAATCACTAGCTCACTTTTTAAATTTAAATGAGATAGCTCCCTACACACCAACAGCGCTTCTTCCACTTTTGAAAGTAGGTGTAAGATATCGACTTTCATATGCATGGCCTTTCCCCTTCTTTCTCTTGCAGTATTGTGTCAAAGAAATCAACCTAATTTCGAAGGTTGATTCATTTGAGAAGCCCACGCATGCACAATCTTCTTTATTTCAATTTTTCATAAGTCGAGCCCAGCGCAGTCGATCTGCTTGATGTAAGGCCTTAAGGTAAGGCTTCTGGTGAGGCTTGAATACGTAGTACTCATTTTTTGCAAGATATTTGCGCACAGCGTTAATGCATATTGCTTGAGTAGCCTTTAAAGGAGTCCCTAATACTTTATAGGTTTCAAACGGAAATCTCTCAATATGTTGAACTAAGCGCCTTTTAGATCGTTCGTCAAGCTTTGGAGGCCGTCTTGTTCGCCTAGCTTGACGCTAGGGTTCTTCCTTGTTCTTGCGCAAGCGCTTGAGGATAGACTTGATGCTACTGATCGGAAGTGGATAAGTTTTCTGTATCTTTTTGGTGCCATATCTAAGGCAAGATAGCACCCAAATTCCATGAACTATGTGTTCCGGATATTCTCGACGGTCAGTTGTGGGTTTCGAAGGCATTTTGAAGCGATTGAAAAGGTGTTGGTTGAGAAATAGAGCTTTAAAAAATGTGTATGTGGTGGCTGTTTGGTTGGCTGAAACGTGGGGGTCGGTCACTTCCTGCATTAGTTTGTACGCCACGGTTTGCAAACGTTGGATGTCGCGCACGTACTGTATGGTCGTCTTTGAGCGCTCCTGAAAACCCTTAACGAGGCCGGCATAATATCCTTAGTTCGGGAGAGAAGTTGATGGATCGCTCGGACATCTTCTTCCCCGTAACACTCGTCTAACGCATCTATTACGACAACTAATCCCGAAGCTTTTGAGGGAGGCCGCTTTGTTTCCGAGTGCGGCTGAAGGATCAACTTCTCGAATTAATCTTTCAGCGCCTTTTCGGAAATGGTAGGATCTGTCTGGGCGACGGCGACATCGCCGAGGATCTTCAGCAGAAGCGCAACCGGAGACTGGACCGGTCAGTGCGTGCAATCCACACGGTGGGGTTGCTGCACAAGGATGTGTGTGGGTTCAACGCCGTTTGAAATGGCGAGGCTCGCCTGTCATACTGGTTGACTTTGAATGGGACTTGATGTAGAACATGCAAGGATGGAGGAGTACTATGATGGTCGTGTTAGAGCATGCTAACTTGACAATTTTTGATATGACTATGCCCCTTCCGGTTATTCAGCTGTTGCTGGTGCAAATCTTTCAGTTGCTTTCATTCAACGAAGACTATCTGGGTCACGATGTTACAAGTTACCATTTATACTTCCATGCCTGGCTTCGAAATGATCTTCGGTATCGGACCAGTCGTTGTGGTGTTTTCCTGAAGGAAGATATTAACTTCACTATTGTGAGGGGTCTCGTAATAGACATACCCTTAGACAAATGTCTCACTGGCTCAGATTTGAGGTCAAACCCATGCGCCCCAAAACTGTCCAGCTGAGCTTCCATGAAATTCGTGGGAAGATCAGTAGACCCAACATATTTCAGGTACTCCAGGGTAGCGGTAAGGCAAGGCAAATGTGCATCGGCTTCCAGCCCTTTGAGAACAACTGTCTTCAGTGAGGGCCAGCATTTCTTGATCTCGCCCACTATATCTTCTCTGCAAAGAAGATGGAGACCGGCGTCCCGAGCATAAGAGCGGTCGAAGAGATCGGCAATATAATCAGACTTGATGATGCAGCCGGCTCTCCAGATTCGGATAACTTGTTCCACATGGATACTCCATCCCTCTCGCCGGTTTACGCGTTCCAGGAGATTGAGACCTTGGACAAAACAAGCGAGAACCGCCACGTAAACTGCCTCTCGTAAGTCTTCAAGAAGTTCAGATCGTTCACCAGGTGCAAGTGCGATTTGCCCAGGTGAGACACTGCCTAAAGAGGCATTGATTGAACATCTCTGAAGTACATCAGCAGATGCAATTCGCAGGTAATGGGCCGCAGAGAGGCTTGGCGCTGGGATGTGAGCAGCCACCGCTTCGAGATTCGCCCAAACGCCAGTCCCCTCGGAGTCGTTGGCGTCCTGTACAACCGCGTCTCTAATATTATGCAAAAGGAAACCGCTGTTGCTTTGATTCTTTGTTCGACAGATCGGCCCGCTGATCGAGACGAGGAAGTTACCCTTCTGTTACTGTAGGTCAGCACGAGCCATACCACACGATTGACCCGGACTTACCAGCTCTCCTTCAGCGCACCATGAGTCGAAAACAGACCCGATTTCTTCACCGTCCATGTGCAGACATTTGTCCATCAACTCCCATGCTTCGCAGATCGCAGCCATTATGCCGTGTTCAATTCCGTTATGGACCATCTTCACAAAGTGGCCGCTTCCTCCAGAACCAATCTTGGTCACACAAGGCCGACCATAATCATCTTTAGCCGCAATTTTGGTTAGGAGCGGAAGGACTTGCTCTAACGCCCACTTGTCGCCACCTGGCATGAGCGATGGCCCGTGGCGTGCGCCAATGAAGCCTCCAGATATGCCCATTCCGATGTACGCAACTCCACGAGGACGAAGCATCGCTTGTCGAGACTGTGTGACTTGGTAATTCTCGTTGGAACCGTCAATAACGATATCTCCTCTTGTGAGATAGGGTTGAAGTTGTTGAACAACAGCGTCTCCAGGCCGACCATTGGGAAGACTGAATATAAAGACTTTTGGTCCACCCAAGCTTTGGCAAAGAGCATCATAGTCCTTGCAGACATGCACTCTCGCCGCCAGCCCAGACTTCTCTGCATTCTCTGCAGCTTTTCCAAGACTTGCTTCCGAGCTATCATATATTGATACGTCTACGCCATTTCCTGCCAGGAGAAGAGCCAACATGCCTCCCATCGTACCCACGCCGATGATGCCCACCTAAAAATAAAACTCGGATCAGAAGCATTTCGTGGAAACTCTGATACATTCGACTTACCTTAGTAACCTCCATGGTTCAATAGAGAGAGCTCGCAAATTCCGTGATTCAATGGAGGATAATTCAGACTAGGATCCCAGTGCAGCGCGTACGAATTTCGTGTAGGATTGCAGCGAGATAAAACATTAGAATAAGGCATTTTATATAGAGATACGGGAAACTAGGCAAAGTTGGGCTGCTTGAGGCGGATATGTCACTTTTCTTCGGCTGTCTGTCAACGTCGATGCTGTGAGTCCAGTCGGGATACAAATCTGCACTTCTGCTCCAGGGGGAAAGGTTGACAGTCAACTTCAAACTTTTAAGCTTAGGAGGGTCGGCCTCGATCCCGTAAGCGAATTAGGTCCCCAAAATACCCATCAGCCGGATTACAGTCTCCCTTTACCGGGTTGACCGTCGACTTCGGTCATTTGCGCAGGGGACCGTGGTCTACGAGATGAACAAGGTTGACTGTCGACTTCAGACATTTATGCAAGGGACTGTGATCTACGAGATGTACGGTTGACTGTCAACTCCGATCCTTTGAACTAGTCAAGGGTCAATGCCTCGATTGGACCAGCGCTTCCGATTAGTAAGCGAGCATGACGTCAACGCGCCAAATTTCGGGGTGACAGTCACCCTGGGCCAGCCTAGGTACCCCTTGCATGGCTTTCTCGATTTGCCGGTACACTATTGCCGAAGAAGAGCCAGACTGCAGATTCTCTCGCGAATATAAAAGACGTTTCACTCCGCACGCTGCCCCACGGGGATGATGAGCACACAATAAAGTCCCTCTCGAATCTCCAACGTGTTTTCGAGCCAGTCCGAGTCCATTTTCCCCGGAGCGATTGGCCTTGTGGAGCGACGAAAAGATGAGCGCCAAAGCAGACGAAGCACAACATGGCCGACTAGATATAGAGAGCGCAGACACCATCAATGCGGCTCAATTCGAGAAGCCGAGGATGGAAACCCTGGATAGAATCGACTCGGAGTCGCAGAAGTATGAGGGGATTGGGAATCGTCACGCAATGGATCCAGAACGCCGGGCGCGTGTTGAGAAGAGCCTCAAGCGCAAGCTTGATGCTCGCTGTAGCATCTTCGTCCTCATCTACATCATGAACTATCTCGACCGCAACAACATTGCCGCTGCCCGTCTCAAGGGTCTGCAGGAGGATCTGAAGCTTGACAACACCCAATACGCCACTTGCCTCAGTATTCTCTATGTTGGCTACATTCTCATGCAAGTCCCGTCGAACATGTTCATCAACCGGATCCAGCGCCCCTCGCTCTACATTGCCTGCGCAATGCTACTCTGGGGGCTGGTCTCGACCCTGTCCGGTGCGGTGAACAACTTTGCCGGCATGGTCACGATCCGCTTCTTTTTGGGCTTTGTTGAGGCCGCCTTCCTGCCTGGCGCTTTGCTCATCCTGTCCAAGTGGTACACTCGCCGAGAGTTGACGTCCAGGAACGCCCTCCTGTTCTGCGGCAACCTCATCTCCAACGCCTTCTCGGCTCTCATTGGGGCCGGTGTCCTGTCGAATATGCAAGGCGTACTTGGCCACGCTGCTTGGCGCTGGCTTTTCTGGAGTGAGTAGTCGTGCCCGCCTCCCTCACAAACGCGCCGTGGCTGACTGACGATTTTCAGTTGAGGGCACCATCACCATGGCCGTTGCCATATCCGCAGCTTTTATCCTCCCGGACCTGCCGCACAATTCGCGCGGCTTCTCCGAGGAGGAGCTCTTCGTTGCCCAACTGCGGATGACCGAGGACGTCGGCGAGGCCGACACCGATTCTGCCGACCAAGGACCATTCGACGGACTGATTATGGCGATCAAGGACGTTAAGATCTATCTCATGATGTTCACGTTCGCCGCCTACGTAGTGGGCTTGTCTTTCAACGCTTTCTTCGTAAGGTTCTCCGTCATTCTACACAACTATTGTGACTTGTTGACCCGTCTACGCAGCCCTCACTCACTGGCACACTTGGTTTCGACTATGTCCCAACCCTGCTCATGAGCTCGCCGCCCTGGGTGTTCTCGTGTATCGTCTCTCTCATCAACGCCTGGCACTCCGACCGTACCCAGGAGAAGGTGTGTTTCTGGCAGCTTGGAATCGAGGATATTGCTCAAATGCTGACTCTCTCCTAAAGTTCTGGCACATTACTGGGCCGATTCTCGTTGGCATGTCTGGCTTCGTCATCAGCATGTCCACCCTCAACGTCGCAGCTCGATACGTCGCTCTCTTCCTACAAGCGAGCTCCTACGCTGGGTAAGTCATTACCTAACGCTCACTCGATTACCCTCTTCATATGGGCAGCATTTTCTAACCACACTTAACCCAGCTTCATCGTCTTCTACTCCTGGATCAGCTCATCCTTCCCCCGCCCCCCGGCCAAGCGCGCCGTCGCAATCGCGCTCATCAATGCTTTCAGCCAGCTGGGTAACGTCGCCGGCTCGTATGTCTGGGACCTGAAAGACAACGGATATCGCAAGAGCTACGGCATTGTGACAGCTATGTTTGGCATCACCATCCTCGGCACATTGGCGTTCCGCATGATACTGTCCAACCTGAATAAGAAGCTTGGAGAGCAGGAGCGGGCATGGGAGACGCAGCCGGAAGTTGCGCAGCAGACGACTGAGATCATGGATGGCCCTAATGAGGCACTGAGGATGAAGAAGGGATTTAGGTATCTTGTGTGAGCCTAGAGGAATGTATATGCTGCTGGCAGAGATGCGGCAGGTGGGTCTGTCCTCGTGTACCTGTACCCCACATTAGTTAAGACTCTGGATGAACTCGTAGTCGAGGGCGCGTTCAGTAGTGCTCGCTCGTCACTCACCAAACCTTTATAAAAGGAGACTTTGCTTGGCGTTCTCAATCGGGTTTAGTGTTCACATGAGTTTGGTGAATTTATCACTTGACTTCGTGTTGTTCTCCCGCCGACGCGGACGCGTCGTTCTCGCAACCTCCCCCGAGAGTGCAAAAATCCGAGTGCGATCCATCTCCGTCACTAAGCCGCTGGCGTTCTCGGACCGGATATGCTTCCCCGCTGCAGTTGCCTCTTGTGCCGGATTTGCCTCCCGCGAGCCACCCGCCGTGATAGTTTAGCCGAGAGGCAGGTTCCGCCTAACGATCGACTTATGCATTTCTATATCTTCTCTTTCGTTTCCCTTTCGAACCTGCTGAGCTTCGTATCCCGAATCTACCGTCGTTCCAGTGAGTCGTGGCATTTTTTATGCATGCAGTGAACAGCTGCATGCTGGCTCTGCTTTTCTGCTAATGAATTTATCCCTTTCGATCATGTCTATAATATGGCGGCCGTCATTGCCTCGGTCGTGATTTGCTTGGATCTGTCGCCGCCCGCGGCCTGTCCGCCTGCTCTATAATGGCTCCCCGTATGATCCATGCCTACGACGGGGCCATAAGCCACCCGTCGCGAGAACATCCGCCTCATATATCTTCCCAGGCTGGCCTGGCGACCCTGTTGTCTGTCGTCGCGATCCCTCACTTGGGTCTACGAGATGCTCTACGGAGCGGAGGCATAACCGCCGACCTCTCTCAGCGGATTCAAGATCATGCACCACACGGCGGCTTCAGGTCAGTTCTAGAGCCGTGTGACATGCTATTGACTATCTACTCTTCCACTGCTGACTACCGTTGCAGCCTTACCCGCACCGAGCTACCCCCCCTGCTCCTAGCTCAGGGTCAAGACGAAAGAGGCCTCAGTTGCATGAAGCCCGCTCATCCTCGCCGTCGTATGGGGCCGTTACGCCTTCGCTACACGCAACCCCGTCGGTCGTCCTCGCGCTCCCTCACTCGGGCCTACGAGATGCTCTGCGGAGCGGTGGCATAACCGCCGACCTCTCTCGGCGGATGCAAGATCATGCCTCACGCGGCGGCTTCACGTCAGTTTAAGAGCCCCTCTGGCTTCCTGTTGCCTATATTCTCTTCTTCTACTAACTACCATTGAGGTTCACTTTCACCAAAGTACCTCCTACTCCTAGCTCAAGGTCAGGCGGAAAGAGATGTCGGCTGCATGAAGTTTGCTCATCCTCGCCGCCACATTTCCAAGAGACCGGACCGAGCCGAGCCGATCCGCCACACGAAGCTCGTCCTTTGGGGACGAAGCCCCCATGATCAGACGAGAGGCAGTTGACGCCGTCGATCGGCACCGGATGTCCGCGACTGCCACCCCAATCCCTTCGGAGGCATAATTGTCTGCTTCTGCGGCGATTTTAGGCAGACCCTTCTCATCATCCCCTGTGTGAGCAGAGCTGAAGCCGTCGGTGCCTGCATGAGGAGATCGACTCTCTGGCCACATGCCCGGGTGCTGAAGCTGACCGAGAACTTGAGGCTGCGATCGTCTGCTCTTCTGAGAGGAACGAGGAGCGTAGATGGGCCTTTGTGCAGTGCTTGCTCGCCATCAGTAAGTCCACTAGCGCTGACGGGATGATAGACTGACCCGCTAAGCACGTCGTGAAGGGGAACACGTTACAAGATCTCGCCGAGTACGCATACGACGATCTCCATGCGCGCGTCTATATAACCGAGCGCAGTCAATCCATGTAGTAGAGACCCATGATGAATTAAGGGCTACCTGGATGATGTATATATATGTAAAGGAGTGACTAGGCAGATAAGTGCCAAGCAGGTAGCAAGGAGGCTAGAAGCGACTACTGAAGGCAGAGGGAACTAGTGTAGGCGGTAATGTACCAGTGTAGGCTACAGTACCAATCGATGCTATTCGGTGACAGTCTATCCCAATAGCTATTTCAACGAGAGGGCCGCTCTGGCTGCTCGCAACGATGGCGTCGCTACCTCAACGCTCAGCTCCTCCAACGTATGCCCGGAGAGGCAGTTAAGAAGCTCTCCACCAATAGCGTTGTTTCCGCCGCCGATGCAAGCAATGTCCCCTCGACGTTTTAAACCAGCTCTTCGAGCCTGACTTTCCGCCGTATAAGCTTATGCTCATGGTTGGCTGCCCGGTGATGCTCCTGCGGAACCTGGATACTGCGAAGGGGCTCTGCAATGGCACGAGACTACTGGTGAAATTGATCTCTAGGCACGTTGTATTTGTGCTTATCTGGATTGGGCCAGGGCTGAGCTGGAGCTCCTGCTGATGCATCTGCTGTAGATATGTAGAAGACGGCAGTTTTGCCATGACCATCAACAGGAGCAAGGGCCAGCTCTTCGGCAGAGTAGGCGTCTATCCCGGAAGTCTTCTCTCATGACTAACTTTATGTGGCCCTGAGCTGAGCCATCCACCCGAGTAAGTCGTGGCTGGCTGACGATGTCACTGGTGAGGACTTGGAAGGTAAAAGCCTGCTTGATTGGCGCATCAAACATGGAGTGTTACGAACAGGGTCCTTTTTTTAGATTTTGCTCTGTGATGTCTCCAAATTCCACACTAAATAATGGCGGGTGGATCACCACCCTATTCTTGCGCCCCCCCCCCCTTTCTGGGCCGGGGTTTCAGCCAGGCATGTAATATGTGTAGCGTATGCTTGCTCAAGGCCGAGCAAAGATATATCAAAAAAGAGCAGCATAATCTGATTGTGGACACGACGGAGATCTAGATTTCCGACGCAGATCCAACCGAATCTCACGACATAGTAAAAGCCTATGAAGCCAGTATGCAGACTAAGGTCACCCTTTCGACAACGAATCTCATGAGGGCTGTTTTTGTGTAAACTTTAGTTGTCGCACATTACGAGTAATCGTCCCGGGGAAGCAACCCGACGCAAATAGCGCCGTCTTAGTCCCTGCAAAGGGATTAGGGTAGGCATAGGTCTTTCCCGGAGAGCTTACCCCGCATTTTTGTCGATCCAAACGCCAAGCTTGAAGATTTCCCTAAAGAAATTTCATAGACGGACCCCGCAAAGTTCAATGTATGACGACCTTCTTTCTCGTGGACGTCTTCTATTATGGACATCGCTACTTCACAAATACATGATCTCGCTAGGGCTACCCCTGAAGAGCCCCCGCCATGTCGCGAGTGCCGCCGACGCAAAGCGAAATGCGATGGCAAGGTTCCGGTTTGTTCGATTTGCCAGAGATACAAGCGCCATTGTTTGTACGACAAACACAGCCGAACGCGTTTGACAAGGAGGTTTGGATGTGGCTCAATCTTCCAATTGCACATTACATTTACAGCTAACGACGACAATCTCCGTAGGCATCTCACAGATTTAGAAGAGCGCCTCGAACGGGCGGAAGCTCTCCTGAGAAACCATTTCACAGACACCCAGATCGCCCAGATGCTGGGCGGAGCTGCTACCACTGCAGACGCGAACAGCCAGTTCACCGGGACTCTTCCAATCGACGATCCTACAAAAAAGTCAAGGGAGGAACCCATCCAGCCATTTGAACCTGTCGCAGCTCCCGCGTTGAACAGTCTATCGTTTTCCCATGTTTCGAATCAAGAATCTACTACAGACACCGAGCTCTTCCCTTCCAGTATTGCAACAGGACAGAAAACTTGGCTGGATTCGTTCGTGGGGTCTGAACCAATGACCGGAGACCCTGAGCCTTCTTTTGGCAGCCGGCCCTCCACGGATGATGATTTCGAATGGGACGAACGAGAACGGTCCTGGTCTATGTGCGATCCAAGTAGCGGACCCTCCATAGCAGACGGGGATGGACGAAATACCCAACCAATTATGGACGGCATGGCCGCTCTAACAGTCGACGACCACAATCATGGCTATCTTGGCGCAGTCTCTGGCGCAGCCCTTCTACGATTTATTTTATCGAACGATAGAAATGGTACGCGTGTCGACGTTAGTGGGCGGCAGCAACGCCTAGAGGACTTATTCCGTCAAGGACCGGCCGAAGACTCTGGCCACTCTCAGTGGATCCGGACACAGGCTATGCTTACCCGAGTCGCTGTGGAACATCTTATCGACGCTTTTTTCGCCCTGTATCATCCAACCTTTCCAATCGTTCATGAACCTACATTTCGCGCACAGTATTCCAACACAGCTCCTCGTCCAAGCGGAGACAAGTGGAATATCTTGGCAAATATCATTGCAGCACTCGGGTCGTTCGCAGCTACCGATCCATCTGATGACACAGATATACCAATTTTCCAGGCTGTGAAAAAGGATCTGTTCGTCGATTATCTCGAGGCGGGCAACTTGACTCTCGTGCAAGCATTTGGTCTGTCGGCAAATTATTTGCAAAAAAGAAACAAGCCTAACAGCGGCTACAATTATGGTGGCCTGGCCCTACGGTTAGCCATTGGAATAGGACTCCACAAAGAATTCGACGGCGGGAAGATATCTGCCCTGCAGATGGAAATACGCCGGCGAGTTTGGTGGTGTCTGTGTGTCCTTGATGTGGGTGCAACAGTAACTTACGGCCGTCCTCTAAACTGGCCTCAAGCAGGGGTTGAGACAGCAATGCCTCGAAATATCCACGAAAAGGTTTGTATCTTCTCAGGGGGGGCAGGTTGCTGATGGCTAACTTGAGGAGGATCTGACATCTCCCTCGACCACCTTTGGACAAGAGGTCGATGGCGTGACGATATACACTTATATTCGCGTCCAATCTGCTTATCATCTCAGAACAATGAGAATATACAACCGCCTAATCTCCGCCCCCTTTCCCCCTGCCGCGGAGCTCATAGCTCTCGATGACGAGCTCATTTGCGGCTGGCTCAATGAAGTACCACATTATTTCGGCGACGATGATTTTCTGCCGCTTCGACCTGAATACGCTTTGGGCCACGGTATTTCCCAATGGCGGTTTCGCAATCTTAGGATCCTAATGTACCGCCCATTTTTGATTCGGTGGGCGCTAGGTACCTCAAGTTGCGAGCGGAGCCGCTCAAACGCGGAAGACCTCGCCGTGAGCCGATGTTTGGACGCAGCAAAGGAAAGTATTACGTCCATCCAACAATTCTGGACGTCTCGTACTCATACTAGACTCGCCGCGTGGTATGTCTTGTATGTCAGACCTTTCACCCAAATAGAAATGATGGCTTTGGCTAAGTAATCAGATACTTCCTGTTCCAGGCGACATTGATACCACTGCATTGTCTGCGTCAGAAGCCACAAAATCCGCTTGGACGTGGCTGGCGCACGCAGATTCGATCCTCTCTGGCTGTGATGGATGCCATGGTGGACTTGAATCCGAACAGTTCGAAATGCCGTGATGTCACTCTCAGGCTTTGTGGGGCGAATTTATACGGAGAAGACGAACATCTTTATAGTGAGATCCCCACGGGATTATTCGGACTCACAGATGACCCCAGTGGCTGGTCGACCGAGACAGACTGGACAATAAGTGGCTACGAAGCGTGGTGTGAGCTGCTCAGTAATGCGAGCACGGGAACATCCACGTACCAGGCTATGAGTGTCGATGACTGGGGGCTAGGTTTCTTCCCGTGAGGCTATATTTCATCCCGCCCTGTCGTCTGAGTTGCCAGGGTCACTATTTAACCTTCCTGTGTGGCCTTGCTGTCGGAATGACTGGACTTGATACCTTTTCAACCGAGCCTGCTAAAACTTGACGTGGCAAGCCTTCGTCTTACCCATTGGAGCCAAACAGGAGGACTGGCCAGCCTGGACGGCGTGCAGTCGTTGGAACAGACTACGTGCCGACGCGCTAGAAGCGCGACGGACGCCCGAGGTTTGGTGAAAATAGTTGTTGCCGCTTTCTACCTGGAAACAAAGCCCACGAAATTATCACTCTCCTATACGAATCATATAGCAAGCTGTTAATTTCTTGGGCAAACTCATCCTCTACAGGCTTTAAGTATATATAACGATTTGCTCCATCTTCTATATATTTATAGTTTTACCATGGCACCGGTGTATCCGAACACTCCTCGTAGTATAACAAGAACTGTCGCTCATCGGCAAGAGCTCGTCTGGCGACAACACTAAGCAGATGATATACCATTTGTACTGCAGGATGACAATAACAACTCCAACGGCACATGAAGCTTCAAAACCCTTGTTTACCAGTATAAGCTTAGTCTTTAAGGCTTTTGCTTTTATGCCAATCCACCTCAAGTCACCTGATTTTATACACTGTACTAGGGCAGCGACAGTGGGGGAGGCCTATAAATCTCAGTTCACGTCTATTTAGACCTGCTACACTAAACCAAGCATAAGTATATAGCACTTGTATATAAGTAATAGTTTCGGAAGCAACGAAGAAGTCAATTTTACTTATTTTCTACGTTTACCCAAACAATTATCAGTTTGCTATATAATTTGTATGCGAGGTCGATATTTTGGTGTGGCGCCAAGGAGAAAAGCCGCAGGGCATTTTTTTTCCCACCAAGCCTCATGCTGTCAGGAATCATCTCCGTTCCTAATGACCAATTCATCGTTGGGTTATAGTAGTTCATTCCCCGAGTTTTTGAACGTGTATTCATATCTAAGCAAGTAATAAATCTGCAGCACCTAGGTAACAGCAGCAATAGCCAAATGGGGCAGGTGTATACGAGTCGTCCGGAGACAAATGTTTGACGGCAAGATTGATTCGCCCTACACTCACAAGTCTTCGCAAACCACACTAGCGTTTTTTACGTGCGACTGCGTATCAATCATAGACCCTTAAAATAACTTCTAAAAGTTTATGAAAGTCCAGGTGGAGGCACACCTGCTAAAATAAGGGGAAATCTAAAACCTGCCATTGAATTTTGTGTTCATGTTAGCGAGTGGATATAAGCTTGTTCAGTATGGGTGAATCTCCGCTTTTTGGGCCTTTATCATTCGGTTAAGGAGCGACGGCGAGGTCTACATTTTACTCATTGTTGCGCTGAATCAGAGATTGTCCAAGAAAGATATATAGATTTTGTTACCAGGATTAGAGCTTGTAGAGATTGAGAGACAGAACAAGTTTGCATTGAGAGCCTGAAAATCTAGAGGGTGAGCAGAGGCTCTATACAGTAGAGAAATGCCAAGCCGGCGGATTGTATGTCTGACCAGCAGGAGGTCGCTTTTCCGGCAACAGATTTCATACAAATTTGGGGAAGATTCCCTGATCGTCAGCAGAACGAGAGCTATGAGGGGTAAGAATGAACGGACTGCTAGCGTGGGCTCAGATATTTTACTAGAAGAAGCTTCTAGCCATGGAGAGTATGAATTCTACTAGTTTCCGTTAAATTCGCGAGGGCGCAAGCAATCCGTTCATGCGACCTCGTTGTACTGTACCACCGCTACCACTAGTACTACCAACCCGTTACGGGTAAGTGGGGACTGTTAAAAAGGTTTCAAGGTCATGGAGGTCTTATTTGGCAGCATGAAGTTCTCATAAATATTGTCTTCAAAGGAATTATTGCATTAATTCTTACTGAAGGTAATGACTGGTTAAATACACAATAATCGAATAGGCAGTAACGATAGTACGAATCCTTGATGACTCACGTTGCCGTTGTGGCGGTGGTGCCTTGAGTTCTGCCTACGCTTGGCGCATGGTAGCAAGGTTGCCTATCGCAGTTTTGCCAACACTCCCTCTCAAGCTTGCGTACGATGCTTTTGGAGATGTCTTAATCATGCCTCTTCCTGTCAGGGTCGAGCCTGCAGTGATTGATAAATCGAAGATGCAATTCTGGACTGACAGCTTTGGTTAAGCCGTCGGCTACCATTTGATTGGTTGGCAGGTAGGGTGTGGTGATTCGTCCGCTTTGTACCTGCTCTCGTACGTAGTGGTACTGTACGTCGATGTGCTTGCTACGCTTATGGAATTCAGGGTTCTTGCCCAAAGCAATAGCGCTTTTATTGTCTGCGTGAATCTCGATAGACTCTTGATGAAGTCCCAATTTAGTAAGCAATTGCCTGAGCTAGATGGCTTCTCTTGTGGCTTGACACATGGCTATATATTCTGCTTCTATAGTCGATAAAGTGACTGTCAGCTAACGCTTTAAAGTCCAGCTAATAGGTCCTCTGTTTAGGGTAAAGATGTAGGCTCCTGTTGAGCGTCTGGTTACTAAATCTTCAGCAAAGCTGGTATCTGTATACCCAGTAATTTTGTCGTTGCTTTCTTCTCCGAATGCGATACAGTAATCAATTATACTGCGTAGGTAGAAGAAGATTCTTTTGAGTACGTGCCAGTGCTCAGGTCTAGGGTTATTTATATACTATGTAAAAGATAAGACTGCAAATGCTATATCTGGCCGAGTAGTAATTATAACGTATATAATCAATCCCAGCTAGGCAGCAAATTCTTGTCTTAAAGCTTTAGTAGCGATGCTGTTAAATGGGTTAAGGCGTTAACCTATTACCATTAGCGTTTTTACCCTATGTCCATACTTACTATACCCATATTTATCGAGGATCTTTTCAATGTATGCTTGCTAGCTAAGCGTAATTATCTTTATATTACAGTCGCGCTTAATTTCTATTCCAAGGTAGTACTTAATGCCTCCTATGTTAGTTATCTTAAATTCCTTGCTTAGCTAATTAATGACCTGCTTCATGGCTGGCTTATTACTACTAATTAGCTTAACGTTATCTACATAGACTGTAATCGTGAGTCCCGTGCAGATAGTGCCTTTAACAAAGACATTGTTGTCTACCGTAAGTGGCTTGAATCTGATTTTGATGAGAAAGCTTGTAAGCTATTTTGCCTACTTACGTGCCGATTATTTCAGTCCGTACAGGCCTTTCTTAACTCTATAGATAAGATGTTCCTTACTCTTTTGAATATAACCAGGTGCTTATTTAACGTAGATTTCTTTGTTAAGGTCCGAATTAAGGTATGCCGTTACGAAGTTGAGCTGTACAATATCGTGGTCAAACAGTGCTGCAAGTGCGAATATCATTCGTACTGAAGATGCTCATACGACTCCAGCATATGTCTAGTCATAATTAATGCCAAATTACTGCATGAATCCTTTTCCTACGAATCTAGCCTTGTACTTAGTAATTTGATTGTCGGCTCCTCTTTTGACTTTGAACACCCACTTTCCATCTAGCGCTGTACGCCCTGTGGGTAATTCGACAAGTTCAAATGTCCCATTCTCTTGATACTGCTGCGTCTCGATGTCTGTTGCTTCTTTCCATTTTGTGCTGTCTAGCCGTTCCATTGCCTCTGCGAATGATTTCGGCTCTAGGTCATTCAGACCTGGCTCCTTATAGATGCCTGTGTTGGCTACGATCGAGGCGTGCTCTAGGGCATCGTCAAGGTATGAGTAGAAGCTTTGATGGGCGTGGTTGATTTCATCAAGTATTGCTGTGTACAGCGTGTAGAAATGCTCGTCAGGGGCTCCGGTAAGTGCAATCGCCTTCCGTACGCTTGCTAAGGCTTCTGCTGTCACTGCTTTTATCAAGGTTGCATATCCATACTCATCATGGAATTTGAGAGATGGTTGTCCTCTATTACTTCGTATTGATTGCCGTGGTGGTTCCGTTAAAGAGGGTGGCTCCTGGATCAGCGATTCTGTCTCAGGGCTTGTTGCAGCATCTTGTTGTGTTTCTCTTTCAGCGTTTTCGATTATTTGCGGCCTGACATGAATCACACTTTACATGCGCTCTCTGCTGTATCGAGTGTCTTCCTCTCCCTCTAATGGTGCAGGGCTCAGCTCATGTGGCCTGTCCAGCTCCCTCTTATGAGATAGACTCTGCTTGATGATTTCGACTATAGATTCGTACGTCCCATATCGCATGGCCATTTGGCTATTAATTACTAGTTCAGAATACAGGCTGGATGGATGATCTGATAACTAGCTGTAGGTTCCTATTAAAGATTGCCATACTTGCTCTCCAAAGTCAAGTTCTTCTTCATCTGTAAATTAATGCCTGTTAAACGGTTCACAGTCTTTGTCAGATTCGAAATTTCGTTCCTCTGTAACCTAGTGTGTCCCTTCTTTCCAGACTTTAATAATAGATTCATTTAATCTATCTGTAAATCCGACAAATCTCTCTTTAATTCCGTGTGGTGTAATCTTCTCAGATTGAGCTCTTTAGCTATTCTGGTAGTACACAACAGTTCCGAATATCAGGATTTTGGAAAGATTCGGCTTGCATCCATTAATGACTTCGTACGGCAATTTGCCATTAAGTCTTTTTACTAGACTTCTGTTTTTTAGCTCTACAGCGTATTTAATTACTAGTAGCCAGAGAAACTTTAGAAGGTTCTAATCTGCCAGCATTAATATTACTTTCTTATAGAGGTAGAATTAAGTTATCTTAGTAAGTCTATTCTCTTATAAAGTGTCGTGCACTGTTGGTTGGTAAGTAATCCCTTCTTCCTTCATCTATTCTTCAAAGTCTTGACTCATAAATACAGAATCTTGGTCTGAGAAAATATACACAATAGGGGGTTTTCCCTGTGCTTTTCAGCAAGCTTATAGTTCTTTCACGTAATTTAGAGCTTTATCCTTAAAGTAAATAAGCTCTATTTCTATGCTAGTAGTAAAATCATCTGTTATGGAAATATATCCATGCTTTTGATTATATTCTTCTGGTTTAATTAGTAGTATGAGGTCTAGATAGAGAATCTCTCCTTCTTACTTTACACGCTATTATTTACTAAACGGTTATTTCTAAAACTTAAATTCTAAGCAGCATGTGTAGGTGCTATAGTAATAGCTTTTTAGCTTTAGTCCAGTAGTATTTTTTATAAGCTTTATGAAATTACTATATTCTATATATTCTATTATTTAATAGAGATACTCTATTAACATTTTTTTAGTTAATAATAGCTTTATAGCTAGTGCTATGTACAGGTCTATTTTTGCTATCTTTACTATATATATAAAAATAATTTAATTTTTTTTATATACTACAGCTACTTTATTACCTTTTTAATTTTTAATTTTTTTATTTTTCTAATTAAGAGTGTAGCCCCCGCGTCTTATTCTTATAGCTAATAAAATATTAATAGGGCTGTCTAGGTAATACTAAATATCTTTAATAATATAGAAAAAAGTTTTATTATTCCGAAGCTAATATAGAAGCCGTATTATTTCTTTACTTAAAATTTATATAGTTTCTCTAGTTCTGCTTAAGGCTTTGCTGGTGGCATATATCTTAATAAATTAGGCATAATTATTATAGATATTAACTTTTAATAAAGTGTTATACGTGGTCTTGTATTTATCACTATAAATAAAAAAGCTTAAAAAAGTATTAGTTAAAGTATTAATTAAAATAAGCTATGTTACTTTACTATCTTTATTTTTTTAAAAATTCTTTTACTTTTTATGCTAGCTATTTATAGCCTTTTCTGGGTACTTAACCTAGCAGTTTTTTTCTTTCTTATCTTTTTTTTTATACTATAAGTAAGTCTTTAACTTGTGTTTTTTATTTATATTAGGTAATTTACTTTAACTTTACTTCTTACTTTTTATTACATGTAAAGTAGTTTTGGATTAAGATTTATTTATAAGCTCTTTATTATAAAGTTAACTTATAAAAGTATTATACGAAAGTAATTTAATACTCATATCACATTTTCATTCTTAAAAGGACGTAAAGTATGTTCTAAGATTATAAATTATTATATACTTAAGTATAAAGTTAATTATGATCTTTTACCATGCAATGTCTTAAATAAAGATTCCAAATTTATTAGTATAGTCTTTTATGTCTTTATATGAAGTATATATTATAGTCTAGATCTACTTAGTAACTAAATACTTTTATAATTTAGTATTAATCTTATAGTGCTTAATAAGGGTGTTAATAATTTATTAAGCTATTAAAATTCTATTAACCTTTCATACTAGCATATCCTTATAATAGATAATAATATTATTAATTACTTTATTATTATTAGAATATAGTACCTAGTTGTCTTAGTCTTTTATAAATTCTAAAGTAAAGTTAAAGTCTTAGTAGTTACTTATATTACTAAATTTTAGCTTCTTTTCTAGATTAGCTTCTGTTTATCTAGGTAAGAATATCTTTATCTTAATTATTTCTCTAACTAATTCTTATAATGTGCTATTAGGAGTAACGGATATTCTATTATTACTTTAATATAAAATTACTAAAGAAGTTATTTACTAAGTATTTTATTTATATGAAATAAATCTAACTACGTCCTATGTATTTTTTATTATTATATACTTTTTAAGCTTAAATAGCTATATAGTAAGATTTATAGTTTCTTTAAGCTTTAATATTTTAGTTTCTTTTATTATTTTTAACAGCCGTAAGGATTTAATTAATAGATAATTTAGATTAGGTCGTAAAAAATAAGTGATATATAAAATTTACTAGCTAGACTTATAACCTTATAAAGGTCTTATTTAATAGTATAAAGTTCTTATAAATATTATCTTTAAAGAAATTATTATATTAATTCTTACTAAAGGTAATGACTGGTTAAATATATAATAATTAAATAAGTAGTAATAATAGTATAAATCCTTAATAACTTATGTTATTATTATAGTAATAGTGTTTTAAGTTTTGCTTATGCTTAGTATATAATAGTAAAATTACTTATTATAGTTTTACTAATATAAGAGCTAAGATAGTATAAGCCTTTACTAGAAATTAAAGCTCTAGAATTATTAAATAAAAAAGTAGATTTTATCTGTAAATTAAAATACTATAAATCTAAACTAAAAGATGCTTTACTAGTTACTAATTCTATATTACCTTTAACTAAGTAAAACTAGATAAGTTAATTAATTATACTCTAATTAGGTCTTATTTAACCTATTAGGAGTTACTAGTATTTAAGAATAGTATCTACTAGAGATAGGTCCTCCAGAAGCTTCTTAAAAGAAAAAAAAAATTCTTTTTTTTATATATATCTTAGTACTGCTATATTGTAATTAATAAACTAAATTCTAATAATTTCTATACTTACTTGTATAATTAGCTTCTAGTTTTTATATACTACTAAATTTTTGCTCTATAAGCCTCCTATAGTACTTAGTATGGCCTTTATTTTATTAGCTTAGCTTTAAGTATAAGGTAGTAGGTTATCTAATTATGACTTTAACCTTAGCTTACTATAAGGTCGACACTAACCGGATCCAGAGCGCCAAGCGAACTCGCCACAAACCCTATTACTAGCGAAATTAAACACGTTTCGAATGTGTTTCTTCATCCAACAAACATGGCAGCCACTCTACAAAATTTCGTGAGTATATTGAAACATGCTGTAAACGTGTTCCTAACATGTTTCAGGAACCCTACATTAGATATTGCTGCTTCCTTGTCATGCCCTGCGGTGCAGAAGAGTTCACCAAAACTAATAACGGCGTTGTCATTAAGTATGGCGAGATCTGCTGCCGCGTCATGGGCCATGGCCGTGTGCTCTATAGTATAAGTATACAGGAACATGTTATGAATATATTAGAAACATGTTTCGCTGACTTTGCATAGCAAAAGGTCGGTACCCGGGGTGCTCTAGTGACCCATGTTATGGAGCAGCATGGTCTTAAGGTTACCCTATCTGATAATAAGGGCCGCCCTTCCAACATCTACCTACGCAGGGTGAAGGGTATGTATGTTCTGAAACGTGTTCAGAATGTGTTCCTAACATGTTTTAGAGTGGTACACTAATATGATGGTAGAGCATGATTGTTAAGTTACTGCTAAGACCTACACCGCTTAGGAGCGTAAACGCCTGCGCAACTCCGTTCCTACGCCCATCAACAAAAGAATAGAGCCACTCTACAACAGTAATAACAATATATATACATACTAGAACATGTTCTAAATATGTTATTAACAGGTTTTAACAGCTTAAGATCGCTAACATGACTTAGATCATATAATCTATAGATAAGACAGCTCCTTACACTATCTGCAGGCGTAATTACCCTAGCACTAGAAGTAGATTAACCTTAATTCAATATATTAGAAATATGTTGCTAATATGTTTTAGTCTACTGCTTTAATTCTAGCGCTGATGTTACCAACTCCTACTAGAATATCCAGTTCTAGAACTTTAAGTATAACTTTAGTAATAAGTAGAAGTGGGTAGGGATAATACAACATATTAAAAACAAGTTTTAATTATGTTTTATTAATATAATACTATAATAAATAAATTAGCTCTTCTCTTTTAAAATATTTTTAAAACTTAAAATAACTTCGCCTGCTATAGCCCTGTTTAAAGGAGTAATTTAATCTACTTTCTACTTTATACCTCTTATAAACTACTAGTAATCTATTTGACTTTAAGATTTACTAGCATAAGTTAATATTTAACTAAATTATAATTAGAACATGTTTTAAATATATTTTAGAAACTAGACATACCTGCCCCTTAATCTGGCCTTTTTTTAGGTTATTTAAGTTATATAAAAGTACTAGAAGGTCTTTCTTTACTAGTTTTATTAATTTTATTTTTTTAGATAACTAGGACAATACCCGCTTACGCTTCTAATTCTTAAAAGTAGAAGAAATAAGAATAGTAGTAAAAGTTATTAATAATATATTTAAAACACATTCCTCCTATATCTTATTATCTGTTACTTATATTAGAGTAATTAGGGTCTAGAGAAGTACTATTTTATAGAAATACTTAAGTAAATATATTTAGAACACATTCTTACTAAGTTTACCTAGATTAATTCTATTATATATTATTATTATATTCTTGTAGAATTAGAGTGTAGATTATTAGTATTAATAGCTAAAGTAGCTAGTTTATACAAAGCTTAGCTAGTACTATAAATAAAATACTTTAAAATAGTAAATAACTATATTATAATTACTAAACTTCTTCTTAAACATAATTAGAACATGTTTAAAATATAATTATTTAGGTATTTACTTTATAGAGTTTATTATCTCTGCTCTCTTATAAGACACGGTAGAAAAACTTACTAGTATAAATTATATAACTACTATTAGCGCTATTAAATAAGAGCTTAGGTGTATTTACTAAAAGCTTTAAAAATTTAGTATAGCACTTATATACAGCCTAGAAACGTAATTAGAATATGTTTTAATTATGTTTTTATTAATTATATATTTTTAAAAAGCGTCTTATTTCCTATAATGGCTGAAAGAATATAAGGTAATAAATAGAATATAATAAAACAGTAACCACTTATATAAATACACTATTATCTTAACTTAGTTTAGTAAGTAAAAATTTTTACTTTTAGTAAAAAATCCTAACCTATATCACGTGAAGAATCGTGTTGAAAACGTGTTTTAATTATATTTTTATTATATGCCTTATTTCTCTCTCTTTTAAGTAAACTTTTTTTTCTTAAAGGCTAGTCTCTTTTTCTTAAGTTTTAATTACTTCTTATTTAACTTAAACTATTTTTACTTTTATTATAGAGCCTAATTTAATAAAAGCACTTATTATTAAAGGCTCTATAATCTAAAAGGCCTTATAATATATTAGAAATATATTTATAATATATTACTAGAACTTATATGTGTGACTTTTCTACTATAGGAGAGAATCACATAAATAAAAATTATAGAATTAAAACTAAAAAAAACCGTAATAAACCTTAGGCCTAAAAAAACTTTTAAGATTTTAATAATATTTTTTTTTTAAAAGGCGTATAAGACTAGATAAGTTAATATATTTAAGTATATTATTTTTATTAAATAGGATAATAATTTCATCCTCTCTCTCTCTTACCTTTCTTTTATATTTTAAATATATTTTAGATATGTTCCTACTATATATTACGTTATTTATTAATTTTATAATTTTTATTTAGAAAATAGTATTAGCTTAATAACGCTGCGCTTTATTAAGCATATTAAATACTATATCTATTTTAAGTATTATATTTTTTAATATCTTATAAGTTTATTTATATTACACTAGAATATATTAATAATACTTTTTAAATAGGTTTTAGTAATTATACTTTTGGATTATTACTAGTAGGGGAATATTTTTATTTATTTAATATCCCTTCTACCTAGCCTACTCTACTATGTTAGAAGTAGATTCTAATATATTCTAAATATATTTATTCTTAATTTTACTATAGTAAAAATAAAGTTTAGCTGTAATAACTTTATTCTTTTTATAGTTAGTTTATACTTAAATTCTTAGATCTTTTTTTTAACTAGAATATAATTAGAATATGTTTTAAATATAATTATGTTATAACTTACCTATTAATAGCTTATATAAATAGTAATATTCTTTAGAGGTTTTTATATTAAGAAAAGCTTTTATATAACCCCTTAGAGAATCCTCAGTATACTTAGAATTAAATATAGTATTATTAATGCTATATATAAAGTAGACTTTATAAAACTACGTATATAATCTAAGTTATTATTTCTAATCTTAGTGCTAAAAATTAATACTATTAAGATAAAAGCTAAATCTTATAACATATTTAAATTATATTTTAAATACGTTTTAGTTATCTCTTATTTTTTATTTACTTATTATATATATTTAGAGTAGTATTATACTACTCTTTGCTATATAAATAATACCACTTAACTAGCTTCCTAGCATATTTAGAATATAGTTTAAAGAAGTAAAAAAATATAAGTTTATATATATTCTAAAATTTAGTATTAGTATTAATGCGACTAAGCGTAAGTACTAAAATTTATTTAAAATATATTTAAAACATATTATTAATAGAATATATATACTTATTATATTTTATATAGAATATTATAATTAGAATCTCTATCTAATGCCTATTTAATTACTTAAAAGATATATCTATCTAAAATGTTTTCTAGTCAAATAAAATCTTTACTTACTAATTATAGAAATAAATAATAATATTACTAGATATAAAGGGCAACATAAGTCAGATATATGCCTAAAAAACTTAGTATTATATTTAAAACGTGTTTAGATTATGTTCTTATTATCTTAGATTTCTGGTATCTTATTCTCTACTTATATATAACTTCTTTAAATTTATTCTTATATAGGAAGTGGGTAAGTTTCTTATGCTTAATAATATAAATTATATAATTCTTATTAGTAAAGATAATATTTAAATCTTTAATAAAATAATATTTATTTATTAATAGGTACGCCTTGAGCTGTGGTGAGTTAAGAAATTAAGTTAAATATATTATTAATACATTCCTAATATATTTTATAGTACTTATATTAAGTAAGGCCTGGTGTTAGTATTAGCTAGAGAATATTTTTAATTACTTAAATATCCTTAACACGTGGGAGCCAGGGCGGGGGAGGTATATATAAATATAATTTAAATAAAATTAAAATATAATATAGCGTTACTACTATATCGTTTAGTAGAAGAATATAGTATACTATTTTATATATATATTTTATTATTAATATTTAATTTTATGAGTGGTTTATGCCTGTGATTGTATTAAAAACATATTTTAAATATAATATTATAAAATATGTATTATACTTTAGTACTTATAATAATTAGAATTTAATAACCTTATAGCATCTAAAAGGTTATTTTTTAGAAAGTAAACTATACTTAAATAAGTGCTTAAAATACTTAATATTAATATTTAACTTAATTAAGCTAATATAATAGGACTCTATTGCTACTATTTACTATATCTAATTTTAATATCTAATAAAGTATTAGTAATCTCTAATAAGAGGCTGAAATTTATTAGTATTATATTTAAAATATATTCTACGCGTATGCGGCTTACTTAGTGTTTTTATTAATATAAATAAAAAGCATATATATACTTACAGCTACTATATATACTATATTTAAAATATTTATATATCCTAATATACGTACTAGACGAAATTGTGTTGGAAATATATTTTAAATATATTTTAGAAGTGCTTACCTAATTATCTTTTACTTTTTAGTAACCTTAGCTTTAAAGAGAGCGCTATATAACTCTCTAATCTTTTTATAAAGCTTATTATTAATAACATTATAAAAACATACTATTAACGTATTATTAAGGTACTAATATATCTTAATACCCGTGCACTTATATTTATATCTTATAGCTAGTTAATTATTAAGAAATAAGGATATAGTTAAACGGTTTGTGTATATAGCAGCTTTAGAGTATTGAAACTAAAACATATTTTAAACACGTTCTAAATGTGGTTTATACGGTGTCTTATCTACATAGCCCTCTTTAGTGCCTCCTCTCTTAATAGAATTTCCCTATTAGATATAGTAATAGGGACTACCACAGCGTAGCCGTCTGGAAGGCTTTTTAGGTATATAGGGAGAGTAGTAACCATCTTAACCTCCCAAGCACCAAGCGGCTTTCCTTAGTTATTACCAGATATAAAAAAGATAAGATTAGCCTAAGATTATGTTTAGAACACGTTGCCAACATTTTTTTCACCTAACTTACTATTACCTCTATTATATCTACATCCTCAGGTGGCTCTACTGGCTGGGTAAATTCATCCCCTATTACAAAGGAAGGATCATCATCGTCCTCTGTAATACTCCGGCGGATGGGGTACAGGTTGTATATGGCATAAGCGCTCTGCATTACGAAGATGTTAGGAACATGTTTTAAACACGTTTACGCCTCGTAGAGGACGTTGGGGGTCAGGAATATTCCTACAATTGGGTGCGGGGCGGCCTTATATGTGACAGTACCATAGGGAAAGCTCATCCAACCATGGACGAAAATTTTTCATGATGTATTTACCTGATTAGGAAGGTGCCATGGTTAGCCGAGGTCAAAGTCATGATCGGATGACCTGCCGACACCTTCGAGTAGGGCATCCATGCAGCCTCAAGTAACGGTACCGGTGGCTCGTGTACACCCCCCCTCCCTGAACGGACTGGTAGCGTCGCCCGGGCCATAGTGGCAATTGGTCCCTGCGTAGAATGGCCAAGAAATGTAATTTTCTATGTAGATTACATACAAAGTGTCACATAATGATCCATCTACCACTTAGTAGGCCCACCTCCTGCTAGAATAACTGCCCAGCAACGCTCCCGCATTGATTTGATATACTTCCTATAGTCATCCATTTGAATCTTATCCCACTCCTCCTTCAGATATTGCCTCACCTCAGCATCAGTCTTAGGGAAACGCTTCTGTACCTGATACTTCAGCATCTGCCATACGTTCTTAATAGGATTGAGGTCCGGTGAGTTGGCAGGCCACCACATCGTCTTGATGCCAAGTTCTTCCTTAGCCTCAGTCGTCGCCTTTGATCGATGGATAGAGGCTCCATCTTCCATATAGATGAGGTCTCTGCCTGTATACTCTTTGTAGAGCTCTTGAAAGGCAAGGACTAGTGGTAAGATGTGTTGAATGTAGACCTCAGAGTCGACAGTGCCTTTAGCGTTCGTACACCACTCCTTCTCAAAGATGACTAGAGGCCCTTAGCATCAAGTGTGATGATGCTCCATGCTATACAGCTACTATAGCCTTTGAATTTTGGAATCATACAGTCGCGATGGAACTTCTCCTCAGCCAGCCGAATAACGTACACCTCTCCTGCCCCTGTACGCGCTGACATCTCGTCGCTCCAGCCTACAGAGGCCCATTGCTCGTCGCTCCAATCAAGGTGCTCCCATGCCCACATCACTCGCTGATGCCTCTGGTCGCCGTTGATAAAGGGCTTCTCTGTGGCCTTCCGACGGTGATATAGCTCCTTCTCAAAGGCCTTGATAAGTGAACGGCGGCAGACGTTAATCCCTAGCTCGTGGGCAATCTCCTCGCAGGTCTTCCGACGTTGTTCAGCGTCCTCTGTCGCATGGCGAACTAGAAGTTGTCGAAGCGGCGTATCTAGTATAGGTGGGCGACCTTTAGGCTTCGTAGGAGTCTCTGGTGATTTAAGACAAATGGAAATAGTCTGTTGTGGTATCCCTAGCTGGCGGGCAATATCTACTTGCTTCCATCCAAGCTCAGCTAATGTATGGATTCGGACGCGTTCTTTGTAGGTAAGTCGGCGTTAAGGTGTCTTCGGCATCGTGGCAAGATGACTATGTTGGAAAAGATACATCAGGTTTGTATAGAAAGCTTATATAAATCTATGTATTAATTCCAGAAGCTTCATGCTACTTCTATGCACGGGCCATGGCCCGGGCGACGCTACCAGTCCGTTCAGGGAGGGGGGGTGTACTCTAGACCCTGGTTTTCGCCACCTGTGGCTCAGTCTTCCCGCCAACCATTTTCTTCCCACTACCATCGAATTCATTATATCTTGACAACCCTATGGCCGGAGCGGGTCGGCCACCCTCCCTGTCTGTGGTGGCAACTTTCCACCACATATAACTTCCATTGCCGTCACATATCATACATAAGCATGCTTAAGTTTCTTTTAGTCTGCATTCACACTCGCTTGAGTTCTGCATAGCGAAGTAAGCACTGCTCTAAAAATTTGTTTGGTCATTCGATGTAGCTCAAGTGGCACTGTTGTTCCTGCATCTAGACTTCCGCATGTATACCTACGTTGGACATGCTGATCAACGCATCCTAGTTGTAATATTCTGCACCGGCCAATAGGCGCCCTTCTGGAGTAGCAGCTTCACAACCTGCTTGTGGCCTCCTTCTGAAGCCGCCTGGAGTGCGTTGCCGTAGAATCTACCCTGAGCGTTGACGTCGGCGCCGTTGTCGAGCAGTAGTCTCGCGACCTGCTCGCGGCCTAGAGCTGAAGCCGCCTGGAGTGCGTTGCCGTAGAATCCACCCTGCGCGTTGATGTTGGCGCCCTTGCCGAGCAGTAGCTTCACAACCTGCTCGTGGCCTAGAGCTGAAGCCGCCTGGAGCGCGTTGCCGTACTTTTCACTCTGAGCGTTGACGTCGGCGCCGTTGTCGAGCAGCAGCTTCACAATTTGCTCGTGGCCTCTATATGAAGCCGCATAGAGTGCGTTGCCGTACTCTCCACCCTGTGTGTTGATGTCGGCGCCGTTGTCGAGCAGCAGCATCACGATCTTCTCGTGACCTCGATCTGAAGCCGCCTGGAGTGCGTTGCCGTAGAATCCACCCTGCGCGTTGATGTTCGGCGCCCCTGTCGAGCAGTAGCTTCACAACCTGCTCGTGGCCTAGAGCTGAAGCTGCCTGGAGCGCGTTGCCGTACTTTTCACCCTGAGCGTTGACGTCGGCGCCGTTGTCGAGCAGCAGCTGCACAATTTGCTCGTGGCCTCTATATGAAGCCGCATAGAGTGCGTTGCCGTACTCTCCACACTGTGTGTTGATGTCGGCGCCGTTGTCGAGCAGCAGCATCACGATCTTCTCGTGACCTCGATCTGAAGCCGCCTGGAGTGCGTTGCCATAGAATCCACCCTGTGCGTTGACGTCGGCACCCTTGTCGAGCAGCAGCTTCACGATCTGCTCGTGGCCTCCATATGAAGCCGCCTGGAGTACGTTGCCGTAGAATCCACCCTGAGCGTTGACGTCGGCGCCTTTGTCGAGCAGCAGCTTCACGATCTGCTCGTGGCCTCGATATGAAGTCGCCTGGAGTGCGTTGCTGTACCTTCCACCCTGTGTGTTGACGTCGGCACCCTTGTCGAGCAGCAGCTTCACGATCCACTCGTGGCCTCCACACGAAGCCGCCTGGAGTGCGTTGCCGCACTCTCCACCCTGTGCGTTGACGTCGGCGCCGTTGTCGAGCAGCAGCTGCACGATCTGCTCGTGGCCTCTATATAAAGCCGCCTGGAGTGCGTTGCCGTACTTTCCACCCTGAGCGTTGACGTCGGCGCCTTTGTCGAGCAGCAGCTTCACGATCTGCTCGTAGCCTCTATATGAAGCCGCCTGGAGTGCGTTGCCGTACCATCTAGTCTGAGCGTTGACGTCGGCGCCTTTGTCGAGCAGCAGCTGCACGATCTGCTCGTAGCCTCTATATAAAGCCGCCTGGAGTGCGTTGCCGCACCATCTACTCTGAGCGTTGACATCGGCGTTCTTGTCGAGCAGCAGCTTCACAATCTGCTCGTAGCCTCCATATGAAGCCGCCTGGAGTGCGTTGCCGTAATTTTCACCCTGAGCGTTGACGTCGGCGCCGTTGTCGAGCAGCAGCTGCACAATCTGCTCGTGGCCTCCATATGAAGCCACCTGGAGTGCGTTGCCGTAGTATCCACCCTGCGCGTTAACGTCGGCGCCCTTTTCAAGTAGCAGCTTTACTACCCCCTCATGCCCCTTCTCTGCCGCCAATAACAGTGGTGTCCGATTGGCGTTACTTGTGGCTTGGACGTTGGCTCTTTCCTCTAGTAACTTTTGAGCCGTCCCCTTTTGGCCGTGTTGAGCAGCCCACAATAATGCCGAGCTTCCAGATTGTTGTATGTTGTAACGGTAGATGTATGTATTTAGTAGACGGTAAAGGTGGCGGTTGGCTTGTGCGAAAGCGTTGATATCCCTCTCTGATTTCAGGTTTTCCGATATACAATAGAGCAACTCGTTCGCTAGATTAAGTAACGGCATTGCCGAAGTAGTATGTAGCTGACAGGTGTTATGAACACTTAAAGAAGCGAGTTGAGGACGATAGTGGGGTAGATGACTGCAGGGTGGCTGAGTAAGCGCGTTTAAAGTGGAATCGACTAGCACTGAAGATAATTTGATTCTAGATGTTGCCACCGTTAGCAAGGATGGTGGCCGACCCGCTGCGACCACACCCTTGTCGAGATATACCGAATTCGATGGGAGTGAGGAGAAAATGGTTGGCGGGAAGACTGAGCCAAAAGTGGCGAAAAACCAGGCTCTGGAGTACACGAGCCACCGGTACCGTTACTTGAGGCTGCAGGGATGCCCTACTCGAAGCTAAACTAATAAAGTAAAGGCCATGCCAAGCGCTGCAGGGGCTTGCGGGGCAAAAGTATAGTAGCGTGCAAAAACAGGAAGTCGATTGTGCAAGCGAGTGTAGAAAAAAAGGCTTTATTCCATCACTTTGGGTTTTGGCCAGGTGCGTACCAACACCCTTTGCTTGAGACAATCTTTTGGGATCAACGATGCTTAAGCTAGAGCTGAAACTAGCCTGGTCTGGTGCATACTGTCGGAAATTTCTGGGAACGTACATGTGACAAAACGGGTGGGTAACCAATCATAGCCGCGTCAAATGAGCAGATACGTCCTAATCAAGTAAAGAAGTGATCGCCCCATCGGTGGCTGAAAAAGCATAACTCAACGACTGTTGGACCGACGATCAAACGATCCCCGCCACCACGAGGAAGAGACCGTCCTAACACGCGGAGTGAAGTTTTGACAGAGTCCCGAACGACATGCGTACGATAGCATGAGGTGCTTTGCATCGAACGTACATGCACACTGCAAGTTCCGTGTTTACCAGGTTTGTAGCACTCATGGATCCATAGCCAATAAAATAAACTCTATGGCTGGCAGAGCACAAACAGGTGGGCAGTCCACGGCTGCGCGTCAGCTACGCGTCAGCAAGTAAAGAGCTTCATAGAGCGGGAAGGCGTGATTGATTTGCAAAATACGAGTTCCTGAACTGCAGCCCTTCTGACCGGACGCAGGGAAAAGATGTAGCAACCTCATGAATTGTAAACTATGGATGGCTATCCTACTTAAATAATGAGCGAGATGAATTGGAATGAAGATTCCTAACCTCCTGACGTTTGACAAGGGGGGATTTGCAATCTCCTGACGAGAATGGAATGAAAAACAAGTGTGGAATGAAAACAATCTAGCATTGCTCGGTTACAGCAAGGAATGCTGCTACCTGAGAGTCCAGCACTCGGTTACAGCCCTAGCCCAAGAGTTGCATCGGCAGGACTGATCCAAGAACTCATGCCACTGCCGTCAATTATCACTGTTTTGCCATCCGACAAGTTGCGCAACGAGCCTGCCCGGCGAGCAGCTCGTTCAAGAGCGGGGAACCCAGGGTTTGGATAATGCTTCCTCAAGCCTAGAATGTATGGTCCCGTAGCCACGGAAAAGGGAAGCGGCTCTCACAGATAGAGTCACGCCCGGCATCGACAAAGTGACTTAACATCGATTATCACCCTTAAATCTTAAACACGCCGCGCATCGCCATGCTTCGCAACCAATTGGAGCATGCATGAAGGGTCTGGGGCGCTATCACAAAGCTCCACAGAACAGTTCCCTCGAAATCGATGAGGCAGGTGTTATCGATGAGGTCGATGAGATCGATGGGCCAGATGGAGTGGCGACGAAGTATGAAGTCGACCGAGAGAGTTTAGGGAGTTGGAGGCCTATAAAGAATGTCATATGGACTTCAAAGACGCGGTTTGAGTGCCCTCAAGGGTGCTCGGTTAGTCCAGCGCATTCATCGCCAAATTTGCGACTTCGATGAAGTCGCAAAGTCCACCGCCGAGTTTAGTCTGAGATTAACGGAAGGGTACAAGAGCAGGAACGATGGGTGAGCCACAATAAATTGTGCTGCATATATCCCTCCGAAAATTGATGGCATCGCCCTCCGTACCGAGGTGTACCCCTTGCAATTCTTCCCCCCTTTACATTTCGCGTCTACCTCGCCCGACTACTATACGCCGACTCGTAATGCCCCATTTGGGTATCGATGGGGAGTAATTCTAGCCAGGGGATCTTTTATAGAAGACAGTGGTAAGTCCGGCATCTTGACCTTGGTACAACGAAAGTTAAGCTGGTCGGTCTACGGAGATATCCGACTAGACGTCCCAGTTTGGCATAACGTCGGCCTATTCAGCACAGCCATATTCGAGCTATTTGGGTGGGCTCGCATCCGGGAGGGGTATGACTAGGGGTATGACTTCGGAGACGGTCTTGAATTTTCGAATCCGGAATCGGTTCCGCTGACTCCGAGTCAAGCCGGAATGTAGCGGATCCTTCGGGCAGACGCTAAGCTGATCAGGCTCACCACATATTCGCCAGCCCCCCATTTTCTGACATTATCAACCGCCGTTAGCCACTGTAGGACCTCGTCCAATATGGGCGCGCGACAGGTCTTCACTGGAACCATATGAAACTTGCGAACATTATCTTCCACAATAGCATAATGCGCCCAGAGTTCGTGAAAGGGGCCTTGAGTGCAGATGGAGAAGACAAGAGGAGGGGTCTCTTGGTAGTGCGACCCTGGAGAAGCGCGCTGGACTAGGTTATTAAATATCTTATTGAATTTTGAGGTCGCAAGCACCAGAGACCGCCACCTGATTGGAAGATGTGTTTGCCGGTTACGTAAGATTTACCCTCTATAGTCACAAACGGAAATCGAACTTGGAGCACATCTCCACACCTCTTCGGACATATCCAGGGAGTTTAATGTTCTCCCTTCGGCCAATCTATGTCCTTACATTCTCAGTGACTGAGAATGCGACTTAGTCTACGAGGGGATAGTTCAGCGGATGATAACGTTATTTTCGTTCGGATAAGTGAATGTGGCCAAGAGCTGCTCTTTTCAATACAGTGTCAGTACCGGAATGGGATATGGAGTGGATGAGATGGCCTAACTTAATACATACTTCGACAGCAGAGTGTTCGATTTTGGACTGGCTGGAAGATATCGCCACTCCAAAGGCTCCTGCTCGACCAAAGTCTGTGGTTTTTGCTTTGTAAGGGCCGGAAATACAAAATTTGCCGGATTATAGTGGACTAATGTACGGGCGCTTTGCGCCAAGGGAGGACAAAACAGATGGGACTGAGAAATCGAGCTGTTAAGGGACCAAGGTTGGCCGGGAGAAGGAAGGCTAGAATTTGCGCAGAGACATGTCAGCGTACTCATAGCAAAAGATGGGGTACGCCGGTTGATATTCAACTTGAAAGACCGCAGCTCGTCGGTCGCAACGTCACAAGAAGGCAGAAGTTGCACGGGATTTAGGCGCACTGCAGATGGATAAACGATGCCACAGACTCTCCGAGTTGGAAGAATGATATATATCTCCTTGGGTTGCCTTATAAAATATTGAAATGTCTCTGAGTGAACATGTAGCAGTTTTGGTGTTGGATGGCTAATTTTGCTCTGCGGGTAGGGGGTTTTGTGCGGGGGGGTGGGATGGTAGGCGCCAATGGTGTCAACCCATCCTCATCCTCGGAAAGATGCCGCATACTGGAAGGTCTAAGCTGAACTTGTTCGGTCTTATTCAGCCCAGCTTGGAGGCAGTATTTTAGATCACAGGCCGGCCGCGGTCATTCAGGTCTGGCTCGCAAAGATCCTACGCCTGCCTGTTTCGAAGCATGTACTACAACTTATGCACGGTGGTGACAAGAGTACATTGTGTGTTCGGGAGCGCCCCGGCGTACCAGCAGATGAGTATAAGACAATTGTGTGATGGACGTTGAGGGAATTCTTGAGCTCACCCATGCTGTGTTCTCTCGTATACTGTCCTCTTCCACATTCTAGTGATGCAGATAGTGCCGACATCTTTGCACTTGGTACATGGGGACTCTCCATCACACTGTCGTGTGCTAGTGATGGAGCAGACACTGGGGCCGGTTGGAGAAAAGGGAGTAAAGGGAGTTTACCTTGGTCTTCTTCTACACCTCTCGCAACCCTTCCATACCACCTTGTGCTTTCTGTCACCGAACAGCACTGATTGGTGCTGTAGCCTACACTGGTTTCCCTCTGCCTACACTAGCTGCTTGCAGCCTACCTACAGCCTGCTTGGCACTCATCTGCCTGGTCACTCATTTCCGTATATATACATCATCTAGATAGCCCTTAATTCATCATGGGGTCCCTACTACATGGATTGACTGCACTTAGTAATACTTTCCACGGGCTACTGAGTGTTCGGTGTGGCTTGCAAGGCCGTTGGTTGCGGATATGTGTCACTTCTCCGGGCGTTCGAGGATCGATGTATTACTTTACACATTTCGGACGCCTCGCTGGCCTGGGCCACTCCAAGGGTCCTCCACTAGACGGGTAGGTAGATTTTGGCCCGGTCAGCGAGTGCGCCACTGGAGAAGTACGCCTAGCTCAAGCGCCCGTGTGTTCGGAATTTGGCTAGAGGGAAAGACAACAATGTTCATCTTAGTTAGGCTAAATTAGTAGTCGGGCTGTGTCGGCATCCGACAACCTATGGCACGGCTAGGATGCAGCGACTAGCGCATTAAATAGGCCAGCACGTGATACTAGTATAGAATTTGGGCCGGTACACGCTGGCCAAGCCTAGGGTCGCTAACTAATCTGGGTTTAACTCGATATTATAGGCACATTTTCTTTGGGGCCGATATTCTTAGGTATCGTACTTGCCCAGGAACTTTTACCTGGGTTCTATTACCCGGGAACGTTTATCTGGATACGCTAGTTTTCTAGGCACCGCTTCCCAAGTTACCCCTTTACCTGAGTACTCGTTCCTAGATCCATAAGCTATCTATGGAATGTAATTTTCTAGGTAGAGTTTAGGATTTTAGGGGACGAATGGTTTGAGTAGTGTCGTTTTGAGAGGTATAGAATCGCTTTGGCCTTGGCTTAGCAGGCAGCCTTTGCAGCACTAAGATGATGGAAACTCTCTAAGTGCTTTGTTTCATCCAAGTTTACAATATGTATTCCTAATGCCCTAATGTCTTTCCTAGTATTCTAGCAAAACGTCTATACTAGTAATACGCACTATCTCCATCTGTGCTTTAAAAGATTACCAAAGAAGCTTACGTATAAACCTATGTACCGCAGATTTCGACTTCTTCGCACCTTCACCACCTGCAATCTCAGGCGCCCTTGCTTTTACTAGCGGCTCTGTGCTATCATTTGTACTCCATAAGTCTATTAACTTTCAATATAAGTAAATTTGACAACACCTAATGTCTTACCTCAAGGAGAGCCAAGGGCGTCTATTTAGTTCTAACATGTTAATACTCATCGCTAGAGAGTCCAAGAATAGCCTAAAAGCCAAGAAGAGCTCATAAGAGCATACTTTAAGCATTAGCGAATTCTCCTTGCTTTATATAGAGATCGCCTATATTTACCATTGTTTTGAGCGCTAGTTTGCATTTTCCTACGTTTTCGTAGCCAAGTGCCTTCTCGTAGCCTCGTAGCGCCCGCTTGTACATCTTCTCAGCCTCGGCTAGCTTACCTTAGTCCGCGTAGAGAAGGCTCAGGTTGTTGACAGTGTCAAGTATCGATGTGTGTTTGGGACCAAGTGCCTTCTCTTTTCCTTGCAGCGCCCTCTCATACATTTGCTCCACCTTAGCCAATTTACCTTAATCCGCGTAGAGATTGCCAAGCATGTAGATAGCATCTAGTGTTACTTCTTTCCCCTCGGCCTCGTTAAAGTCCACGTCGTACCTACCGCGACTTCTAGAACTTCGCCCTATCTGACCTACTAACACCTATTGAGAGCACGCCAAGGCATGGGAAAGAAGTCAACATTGCATAGTTAATTAGTTTTAAGCTAAACTGTCCAGTATAGCCCATTTAACTGTAACCACCGCCAGCTAAGCGAGCTCCAATTGAAAGCATTTGCCCTGGCAATGGTGCGCTCATTTGTAGACAACTGGATGAGCAGCAAGGCTTGTTAGCTCTTTATCATCTTCAATTAACAAGTAGTTACGCAGAAGCTACATCACCTTACTAAACTCAAGCTTATTGCTGCAAAGCTACAGGTTCCATCACTCACTGAAACCCACCCAATCAACAAAATGCCTCACCAACAGCAATGCCGACTCTCGCTTACTACACCTCGACGGATCACGGTGTTTCCGGGCGCTCTATATCCACATCTGGCTCCTGCTCAGGCTCCGGCACTGTTGGCCCCATTCCTTCCTCCTCCACTCAAGGCTCAGGGTTTTACTTGACCCATTCGAAACCTTGTCATGATGGCGCATACTTCAACGACACTGGATAGATATACGGGGCTCGGACCGGGGATGGAGGTTCTGGTACGGCGCAATTCGGCTAGTACGGCATATTGTAACGGCTTAGGCGTGATGGGGCAGTGATGGCAATAACGTGGATACAATGTGGATGAACCCCGCCGCCTACATTAATACGACGCAATCATGCAACGACGGAGGTATTCGACCGTTGTGCGTACGAGTCGGCCGGCTGGGACGTTAAATTACGGAGTTGCTGTAACATATCCGATTAACAATGTGCCTCACCACCGGAATACTGGTTCAGCCTCGCTGTGGCCTGGCGAGATATCTAATTCGAGTCCATCTTGGCAGTCTGAAAAGCCGTGCGTATACGGGGACTCTTTTCCCTGCGAAACGGCCTCGTCGCTCCGCAAGGATTACCGGAAAGAAGGCGAAATAAGTAGAGAAGACACTCGAACATTTCGGCTCACAGATAGAAGATAAAATATCACGCATACTCACGTCACCTTCGGGACAAGGACTGGATAATAGAGGACCTAGAGGATGTCATCTTGGCAGAGGATAGGTCTGTAGCGGATATTTTAAGGTGGAAGTCATCGGGCGTTTGTTGACGCGTGGCTCCTATCCGCCAAAGCAGAACTTTGGGGGTGGAGAAAGAAGTCTCCAGAGACCTCGTATGTCCGACAATGTTTGCAATTTAGATCAGAAATAGGCATGTTGGAGCGTACGGATGTTTGAATAAGGAGTGATGGCTCGAGGGCTGGCGTGACCTTTTTACAGTTCGCGTCATACCCACTCTGGTTAGGCCAATAAACGTATCCCTTCTAGGTGCAGATGATGGGTGTAAATCTCAATCTTTCCAGTCTTCACCATCAAGTTTCAAAAGCCCTCCCATGGATTTGGAAGCCACGGCAAATCATCCTCTGCGGGAAGAGCCCCGTCCGCCTGCAAGGCAGCAGCGACATTATCAACCGCGTTCCAAACGCGCAAAAGATTCCCACCCACAATCCTCCTCACATCGTCTTCCTCAATGCCCTGTCTCAACATCTCCACTACAAGAGCCGGGAATTTTGAGACATCTTCCAGTCCCATTAAAGCGAACGGAGTGCCGTCAAAATCGCTGCCAATGCCCACATAATCATATCCGATGAGATCACCAATATACCGCATATGACGAACGACTTGAGCAACTGTCACGTTCGGTGCGTACCGCTCAGGCAACTGGCCCTCAACTGGCTTTCCATCCGGCCACTGACAACTGATAAAGTCTGCCCAGAATGTTACCATGACGAGGCCCCCGCGGGCTTTGACCAGTTGCAGCACGTCGTCTGGAACGTTGCGCGGATGCAGACATAAACCAAACGCGCTGCTATGGCTGAAAATCGGAAGCGCTAAACTACCCTCCCATCTCGGTGTCGTTCCGTTGGGCACATTACGATTTCGATCGGAGTGAGCTCCAAGCACGCTACGCATCGTATCCGCCGATGTATGGCTCAGGTCCACGAGTATCCCGAGCCTGTTCATCTCGCGCACGAGCTTTTGACCGATCTGGCTGACTCCTCCCCATTTTGGCGTTGCTTGCACAGTGCCGTTCGGCAGGTTTGTCATGGCCGAGTCTGCATAGATATTGTGGCAATTGTGTGTCAGTGTTGCATACCGCACGCCCTGTCCATGGTAATCGCGTAACTTGGTGAATGAGTCGCCCAGCATATGGAGCCCTTCCAGTCCTAGAGGCGAGATAATGCGACCGGATTCGAAGATAGCCAGCGCATCGGAGCTATTCTCTGGTTGGCCGAAGGCATCTGGATATGCTGCTTGAATCCTTTGGATTACATCGATGGCAGCATCTGTCTCGTCCAAAGCTGTATTGACGGTCAGTACAGAGTGTTTCTTCCAAGAAAGGAGGAGGGCTAACCGTGTGCAAAATACTCCGGTGTGTAGTTGCCTTTCGGACAGTCTACGTAAATAGACCAGAACGTGCCGCCCACGCGACCTTGGCGTAGCCTGAACAGGTCAACTTCGCCACCTAGTTCACCACTTTTCCACGGAACGGTGAAGTTGTCGAGGTAAATGTGGTTGCTGTGCGCCCATCGAAGGAAGTAGGCAAGATCGTCTATTAAACCAAAGTCAACCTTTCAATTGGACACTAGAGAAATTGTTCGATCGAGAATAGCGTACCGTGACCATCTGGCAAACTAAGATCAGCAACTGATTGAAGACTAGGGAACTTTTACGACCAAGTATATCGTACCAATAAGTGGAGTGCCCTTCAAGATTTCTTCGGCTCGGGACTCAAACGACCTCTCGTAGTGTCGAATAAATGGCGTTGGTGATGCAGCAACTAAAGGCTTCTGGTATAAATTGATGATGCACGCAATAATGAGGCTAATAAAAGCGAAGCGATAGGGCAATCTAACGGTTTGTCTGGCGTTGATGTTAGAGTGAAGAAGTGCATCCTTCTGGACTCTTGAGTCCATGATGTGTTAGCAAAGAGGAAATGTACTGGCCGGAAAACGAAAATAGGAGAGGAGTACAATTTAAACATTATATGTACAATAATACGTCATTGATGGGGAAAAATTGGTTGCTACCGACACGACGGAATGTACGAGGACTTGTTCAACCGGTGAGGGGCTTGCATATACGACATACGTGCAAGCACTCATCCCGCACTCGGGAAAGGATCACACGCTGAACACGGATTCCTGAAATTTGTACAACCTTCCAAGGTTGGCATTGTTTTCGTTTCCCGCTATGCCAGCCCCGATTGCAACGATAACCAGCCTGGCAAAAACAGTAGAATATTACAGAAGTGCCTCAACCCTCTTAACTCCACTCCAGAATCGATTGCCCGCGGAAGCAGGTAGCAAAAAGTAAAGTGAACTGGCACATAGAAGCCGACGAATAAGAGAGTAAAGAAAGCAGGCCTAGTCTCCAAAAGGAAAATCCACGGTCTTGACATCTCTAACGCCAGCACTCTTTCGCCCCTACGCCACAGCCTCGAACCTTGAACTCAAGACTATATAAATAAACCAGTAGCTTACCAAATCGCTCCATATTTCCTTTCCTGAAAAAGCCATTGCCTTATTGTAGACTTCTAGCGTCTATCGTATACAAATTAAGCCGTGAACGGGTCTACAGTACAATAATACTGCTGATGCGACATTAGAGCACTGAAGGCATGTTTGATGTGGAAACAAGTAGCTGTTTCCGTGTCTAAATACGTACATCGGCTTGAGCTGCGATACAGCAACGTTGAGGGCCATGATGAGAAAAGGATGAATGTGTCAAGGGGTCACGAACCCCCGAAGTATGCATTATATCCGATCAAAAGCCTGGCCTGCAAATTTACGATAAGCGAGGGCGCTGTCCATGCTCTCTTTGTATCTCGTTATGCGGCACTAGTATATGTGGGTGTTGGTGAAAGTGGGGATGTATTATAATTCTCTTCAGAATCCACGCCTCCGCAACGACCGACCTGACTCGCTAATGTAATGTTACAATATACAAATTCTCTTCAACGTCCCGCCTCAGCATATTTTTCAAGACGAGCCTCCAAGATATGAGCCTAGTAGTGCAGCCCCAAATCACAACACTAGGTTCAGCTCAGGGTATTCTGGAATACTCCATCCGCCGTTGCCCTCAGGGAGCAACCAGTGGATCATCTGATCGATCTTAAATGTAGAAATAGCCCAAAAGGTATTGCGCAGGATCCAAATCCCTAGTTGGGAGGATGGGAAAAAGACTCTGGGCAATCCAAAAGGCAGCTTTTGACATTCGCCAACGGGGCGCCGCACTATCCCCTCGTATGCCTTTAACGCCCCACCCACATCGTTACCGTGTCTTGCCAGTTCCCCTGCGGGTACGTACGAGCCGATGAGCGAGGCTGTAGTCCCCATGCCCGTGAAGGGGTTCGGACAGTAACCCGCATCTCCAAGGAGCACGACCCGGCCATTGTACATCTGCTTCATCTTCACCTGCGCTACTTCATGCGCATAGAAATTGTCGCATGTGTTCAATCCGCTCAGGAGTCGGTCGCACTGCCAGCCGGCGTCTTTGAACGTCTCCGCCCAAACCTCCTTTTGCTTCTCTATCGGCTCCTTGTTCAATTTCTTCAGGCTTTCTGTATCCTTCATAGTGAAGAGGTACACCTGCATCATCGGGCAATTACCATTTCTTGTCATTATTAACCTGCACCACTGAGCATTATAGGCTTTCGCGAGTCCCCCTTCACCCTCGACCCATGGGATGGTATAGTACGCAGCGTAAACCCTGAGTGATTTGAACGCTTCACTACTGGTCTCCTGACCAAAAACGAGGCGCCTTGTTCGCGAGCCCTGCCCATCTGCAGCAACGACAATGTCATATCGCCTCTTCTAACTAAAGCCTGATAGTGCCTCTTGCCCACAATAAATTTGAACTAAAGCCTGACAGGGCCTCTCGCCCATAATATTGTTGAACTTGCTCAGACATCTTGCCCATAAGAACGTAATAGTAGCGACAATCGACTTGAAACGCAGCTCGTACACACTTTTAGGGTAGCAGCCTTTTTGGCCTGCGCCCGAGTAGTACGGCAGGGAATTACCACTTCTCCCTGTAGTTTGAGATCTACTCTAACGGGACAAAGGCATACATCCATCAAATCGACTTTGTATGAAAACAGGTTGACGGAGACATCTTTTATAAGATGGGACGTGCCCGCTCCTTATAGAGCTGTTTTATGGCTACCTTCCAGCTCCTCCCCTGTGGCCATCAGCGGCGAAAACTAGATCTGATTCTTTCAAGTGCCCTCCTTAGAGGCGCAAAAGCACGCCCACTCGCTGTTGAGCTGTTATCTTGCTGCCTTCCAGCTATGTAGCTTAATCTAACTAAGTATAGCGTTCTTACTGCTAAAGACTCTTGCCGGCTCTTTAAACTAACAATAGCCAGTTGTAGGCGCAATTCTGGCTCTATGCGCGCTACCTTCTTGCTAACCATCTTAGCCTAACAATAACTTGTTGTAGGCACAGCACCAACTCTACGCACGCTGCCCTCTTCGAACTTCTGGGAGAAGATCCCAGCGTAGCCTTGGGTAGAAACATCCGTCTTTAAGCGTAAGGGAAAATCGGGCTCGTAATGTCAACAAAGAGGAGCTATTAAGAATGTAGCGCAGAGCCTGCGTTTCGCCGTCTCCGCCTCAAAAGTCCACTGAAAAGGTCGTGTCTTTTCCTCGTTCTGGGAACCTTTCAAGAGGTCCGTCCGTAATAGGGCGAGCGGAAACCCTAGAAAAGCACGTATATTTCAAAAGGAGGCCGCAGTGGCTTAATTCATAACCATTTCGACCCGTTAGGGATCCACCTCAACGCCGTTGAAACAGATAATGAACCCTAGAAACTTGACGCCATTAATATTAAACACGTACTTGAGATCAATAACAACTAGTACTGTCGCAAGCGTTCTAGTACTTGTACATGCTTTTAATGGTGCTCTCCTTCTTTTAAAAAGACAAGAACATCGTCAACGTCATTAAAATAGACCACACGAAAGGATCAATATATATATATAGCAACGTTGCTACTCTTTTAAAGTACCTTTACTACACTGGCGCCTAGCAATCTCTTTATTATAGGCTTATAACACTGCGCCCCGAAGGTAGCAAGCAGCCATAAGTATAATAATCGCTCTACTGCTATGTAACGATCTTAGGTGCTTACAGGCAAGATGGTTCTACAGTAGAGTCTTGGTATAACGATTTTCCTTATACCGATATTCTCGCTAAAGCGATAGCAGTTTTCCTGTCAGTGCGGACATCTACGGGGGACGGTTAGCGGGTGAAGTGACAAAACTAAATTCGAGTTCCAACCAACCATAGCAGATATGGAAAACATGGAATTTCACCAGCCAAAACAGGCCAAAATACATTTGTACAATGACCTAGAGGAAATATAGAGTGAATTGTCTAGCACGTAATATCGTGCACCTGCCGCGCACCTGCCGCGTGCGACAAATGACGTACAATTAATTCAAAAAGCTCTCTCAGTTACTTAACCTTAACCTCAATCTCAACAGCAACAATAATGTAAGGACCTCCTATTGCATTTTAATTATCGTACGAACTTATTTCATAGGGCTCTTGTTCTCTATAACACCGTCACCACCGCCACTGCCGCAGCACCTAACCAGAATCCCGTCCTATATATAGGACAGCAGTAGTTGGCACCACTAGCTCATAGTACGTAAGCGAGAGCTGTGTTGGGCCTTCCTAGGCAGAACGTGAAGTACGTACGCGGTAGTATAACTCCTATCTAAGTATTAACACACCAGCCTTCGTACATCAACGCTATCCTTATATAATCTTATGGAAGGGCGGTGGAGTAACCGTACAGTACCTACTACAGTACTCACCTGGGCCTCCGTCCCTTTCTAGAGTGTCACTGCGTTAAGGGACACTTTAGCGGAGCATACACCAACTATAAATAGCGTGACCATACTAGTCACTATTTTATATAAGAAGGAGGTGATAATAAGCTAAATAGTAGCCCTCCGCGCTTACCTCTACTAGCAAGGCCTGGTAATAAAGATAGTACGGTAGTAGCACCTATTCTTATTAAGAAAGACCTCCCAGAGGCAACACCTCAGAACGCTATTATTCTAGCTTAGGTATGTACAAACTTTTCTTTCTTCTTCTTTTATACACCTATCTATAGAGGTTGTCTGTGGTACTAGTATATACCTAGTTACTAGAGGTTATTAGTAGCACCTAGACGAGGCCTATACCTTTACGTGGTATTCAGAATTAGTAATATTATACTATGAAACTAAATTAAGCTATTATATATGTAGAATAATGAAATAAATTGAATTGAACCTTATATGAAATATACTAGCCCTTTTACTTCTTACTTATGCTTTAAAGCCTGTAGGGACCAGAAACTTCAAACTCTAGTAACCTTAACTCTTAAATATCTAATAATGCAGATAGTGCTTACTTTTATTCATATAATGAAACTTCCTACTTTATAGTAGTCTATTTTGCCTTCTTCTTAATTTCCTTACTCTTTTTCTTCTTAATTTTCTTCTTTACCTTTATAGGCTTGACTAGAGAATCCCTAACTATATTTTTATACAAAGCTTCTTTAACCTTTTCAAAAACGAGATATATATTTATATAGTTATTGCTATTCTTCTTAAAGTATCTGCTATTAACTAATTTCTTTACTATTATCACGGTAACTATCCGTGATATAAGAGTCTTCTAAGGAAGCCTTCCTACAAGCCCTCTTTCCGTATCACATGTTTATACTTTGGCCTCGCGCTAGCGCATAAGCCCTCGCCTTAAATATTTCAGCTCATAACTTGTTATGTTCTTCCTTTCTTCACGCAACGTCTTAACTTATTATCTGGTACTATACTTAGTAATTAATTAACGCTCCTTATTAAGCACTTGACCCTCTGCTTATAGCACCACCATGACATTATATTACGTCTTTACTAATTTTTTATAATAGATAACCTGGACTTTACTAAAATTCTTAGAGACCTTACCTCTTAACTCGCGACTCTAAAGGTGAGTAATGAATTACTTATAGACACCTTAGTAAAGTAAGAAACTTAACATGAAGAGAGTATAAAAGTTCTTTATACTAAGCTTAATAAGATAAAGTAAGCGTCTACTAGCTCAACCCCTGCTATTACTATCTCCCCTATTAAAGAAAGTCTAGCTTTTGTTACTGGTTTATCTGGAAGTGGCTTAAGTTCTATAATCCTAACCCTATCTATAACTATAACTAGTATCTATTTCTAAGTTCCTTAAGCTATAATTA
The DNA here is from genome assembly GCA_010093925.1 of Zopfia rhizophila CBS 207.26. NCBI lineage: Eukaryota > Fungi > Ascomycota > Dothideomycetes > Zopfiaceae > Zopfia > Zopfia rhizophila. Next base: position 1,637,539 of record ML994637.1, read on the forward strand.
GAAACGTGAGATTGACCATCACACTAGAACCTATTATACTACTAATAATAACGAAATCTAACTACCTGCCTGACTCCCTAATATTTACCAGAAAATAAAAGGACCTATATATTTTTATTAGAAAACTTAACTATATGCTTAAAGATAACGCTAACTAATACTCTACTAAATACTCTTAATTTTTATATACACATTTAAGACTAGAGAAGGACCTAATAATACTTATAGACCCTCTTATAAATAAGAATATATACTTAGTAGAATAATTAATTACCTTCCTGTAAGCTATATATAGAGACCTAAATAGAAAACTTACTATCTTAAGTAAGCTTAATTTGTTTTACTAAGAACAAAAGAGTTTTATTACTTACTTTACTAAATTCTATAAACTAGCTATTAATACTAGACTAAATGAAATTAGTCTAATTACTTAGCTAAGAAGGTTATTAAACAATGATCTCTACTAGGTAATAGTAGGTATTAAAATACCTAATATATTAAATAACTACGCTAACCTAATATTTTTATATAATAATAATTTTTAGTATCTTCCTTCACCGCGTCTTGCTAGGCTGTAATCTGTATTATAAAAAAATCCTAATATTATAAAAATTAATATCTTTAATTACGTTTCTATTAAATTAGCTAAATGAGAAGCCTAAAAGCGTAATAGCTAATATTTTAAGTATAATAAATATAATTATATTTCCTGAAACTACTTTATCTTTCTACTAGAATTCTAATCTATAAGCTTATTCTAATCCTAATAAGTAACTTACTTCTATTCTTTTTCTAAATTTAAATCTTTTTATAAATAAGAATATTCTTAAACTCTTTAAGCTAGTCTACTAAAAGCTTTATCCTAGTGTTAAGTTACTCTCTAAGATGTTTTTAATATTAAATTTCTATTAACCTTTAGACCTCTTATCTAGTAACTAACTCTTAAAACTATTAAGTGAATATTTTATATACTATCTAATAAAATAGCTTATTATACTCTATTACTACTTTAATTAATACTAAAGTAACTAATATAAGTTATATTAGTAGATCTTTAGTTAGTATTTAGAAATTCTATCTCTTACTACTCCTAAACGTCTTATATCCTACTAGTTTTAATAGTAAATATCTTAAAGGGGGTTATATTTTATATACTACTAGTATAACTCTCTACTATATAAATTACGTTAAGAAAATCTATCTCTTTATAATAGCTATAGGAAACCATGAATTAATTCTTAGCTAATCTTAAATAAGAAAATATAAAGTTAACTTTAACTATAATTTATAAAAGCTGTTTTTTAATGCTCTCTATTATTAGGCCTATTACCTATACTTATCTTAATTTCTTATCTATTTAAGAGAAAATGCTACCTGCTTAAGGGACTTTCTAGTAAACTCTTTATTAAAAGACTTTTATCTTAATACTACTTATATATAGCGTTTATAGACTTGCTCTTTAAAGTTATTACTAACTACCTAGACTTAACATAATAACTAGTTAGCTAAAATAAACTATTAATTATAAGAACCTAATATTTATCTAGAGGACCTTCTGGTAAACTGTTCTCTAAAGAGTTTCTATCTAGAATCTAAATTTATATCTAAATCTAATATTAAACTAAATAGAGACCTTATGAGGAAGTCTTTCTCTTAAGGTTTTAAAAACTCTTTAGTAAAGGCTTCACTAAAAGGCCTTTATAAGAATTCTAAATTAAGTATAAATATCTACCTAATTAGGGCAGCCCTCTTTATATAAATAGCCTAAAAACATAAACATAAAATCTTTACTATTTTAATAGCTAATATTAATAAAGCCTTAATTTTAAAAACCTATACTAATTTAGCTACTAAGATTCTAAAGGAGTATTATAATACTCTTTAAATATTCTCACGCAAGAAAGCTAACAGACTATCTGAATATTATCTATATAACTATAAGATTATTCTTAAGAAAGAAAAGTAACCTAGATTTAGACCTCTCTATAGGATGTCCTAAAATAAACTAAAAGTTCTTAAGAAGTATCTTAATAACTATCTTGCTAAAGAATTTATTAAAGTAAGTTTATTTTCTATAGCTGTACTAGTTATTTTTATAAAAAAACCTAATAAAGATTTCTAATTCTGTATAGACTATTAAGCTCTAAATGCTATTATTATTAAGAACTATTATTTAATCTTATTAATCTAAAAAACCCTGTTTTGTCTTAGTAAGGTAAAGTACTTTATAAAGCTAGATATTATCTTAGCTTTTAACTATCTTTATGTGATAGAAGGAGATAAATAGCTAACTACCTTTTAAACTTAATATAGCTTATTTAAATATTTTATTATACTATTTAAACTAGCTAACACACTAAGTACATTCCAACACTATGTAAATAATATTCTTTAATTATTTCTTAATATATTTTATATAGCTTACCTTAATAATATTCTAATTTATAGTAATTCTTTATATAAATATTAATAATATATAAAATAAGTCTTAAAAGCCCTAGATAAAGCTGGCCTGTAACTTAATATTAATAAATATAAGTTCCACTAAAAACAAGTTACTTATCTTAGGTATGTAATCTTGATAAGAGAAATTAGTATAAACCTAAATAAAGTAAAGAATATTCTTAACTAGGAATTTTTTAAGAACGTAAAGGATATAAGAGCATTCCTAGAATTTGCTAACTTCTATTAATAATTTATTAATAACTTTTTCTGTATTACGTCCCTGCTTATAGCCTTAATAAAGAAGGATATTTAATTTAAATTTAATAACGCTTGCTAAAAGGCGTTTAAATACTTAAAATACGTATTTATAACTACTCTAGTTCTCTAATACTTTAATTCTGAGTTACTAATTATTATAGAAGCTAACTTTTTAAACTACGTAATTACTAGAGTCCTCTTCTAGAAAAATAAATAAAATAAACTAAAACCTATAGCCTACTTTTCTAAGAGACTAAATCCTGCTAAATGTAACTATAAGATATATAATAAGAAACTACTAGCTATTATATATTACTTTAAATAATAGAAACCTAAATTAGAAGGTGCTGTGTTCCTAATTTAAGTACTAAATAATCACAAAAATCTTTAGTACTTTACTATAATAAAGTAACTTAACTATTAATAAGCTTACTAAGCTGAATATCTATTCTAATTTAACTTTATTATCACGTACTGACTAGATAAGTAGAGTGGAAAACTAGATACTCTTACTTACTATATATAAAATACTTTAGCCTAAAAAGAAGTTTAAAGAGTTTAATAACAAATACTCCTCTGCCTTAAACTATTTAATAATATTCTAGAATTAAACTTAACTAAAACAGATAGATTAATTTAATAGATTATTAATAATAAATACCTAAATAATAAGTTTATTTAGGAAATTCTGTTACTAATATAGGATAGAACCCAACGCTCTAAAAAGCTTTCTCTAAGTAAATATAAAAACTAAAAAAGCTAGTTATACTATTATAACTGGCTAGTAATACTAAATAATAATAAACTTAAAATTAAACTTCTCTAAATTACGCACAATTCTCCTGCTGGCAGCTACTTTAGTTATGGAAAAACTCTTAAAATCCTATAACACAAATACTACTAGCCCTAGATATTTGAAATAATATATTAATATATGTCTTATTACTATACCTGCTAAAGATTTAAGGCTTTTTATAAAAAGTACTATAGCCTCTTAAAACCTCTCTTATCTTTAAAAGGAGATAGAAGGATATTTCTATAGACTTTATTACTAACCTCTTAAAATCTAAAGGCTGTATTAATATTATGGTTGTAGTTAATTACCTTATAAAATATAAATACTTAATTTCTTATAGTAAGATAACTACTATAGATGTTACTTATTTTTTTATTAGTACATATAAATAAACCACAGCCTTCCAGAAATAATTATATTAGACTAAGAAATATAATTTATCTTTACCTTTTATAATAAACTTTATAAATAACTATAAATTAAACTCTAACTATCTTCCGTATATTATCTAGAAACTAATAGCTAAATAGAAAGAGCTAATAGTGTAATAAAATAAGTCCTATATATATATATAAACTATTAGTAAGATAACTGGGTAAACTAGCTTCTCTTAGCACAGTTTAAAGCTAATAATACTATATTTAAATTTATAAAAGTTTTACTGTTTTTAACTAATATAGGCTAATATCCCTAAATGGGTTTTAAATTTTTTATAAGAATTTAAAGACGTTTTTATTAAGCATTATAAGCCTTAGAAGTTAACCACATGGTAGAGAAAATAGCTAATATCTAATAACTAATTTAAGAAGAGATGATTTGGGCTTAAGCTCTTTAAAAAAAATATATAAACCAAAAACAATTACATGTACCTAACTATTAGATAGGAGATATAGTCTAGTTTAATGCATAAAATATTTAAATAAAGTAACTTTCTAAGAAGCTAGACTTAAAGGCCTTAGGGAAATACTATATCTCTTAGATAGTTTCTTCATACGCGTATTAACTTAAACTCTCTAAATTCTTAAATATATACTTAGTTTTTTATATATTATTACTTCGGCCTGCTGCGCCTGAATCTAAATATCTTTTAAGTTAACAAAACCCGCCACCTAAACCTATTAAAGTTAATAGGGAAACTAAATACTATATTAAATAAATTAAAGAACTACGCCTGAATCGCAGGCGGAAACGCTATAAATACTTAGTTAAATAGACTAGATATAATAATTTAATATAGGAACTTGTAAGTGACCTTTAAGATATAGCTACTATAGAAAAATTCCATCTTAAAAACCTAGACTAATTTAGACCTGATATCTAATATAAATATCCCTTACAAAAGCTTAGACCTAAAAAAGAGGTACTATTATAATAACTATCTATAATATAAAGGCCTTTTAAGGAAGCCTTTTTATAAGCTCTTTTTTTATATTATATGTTTATACTTTAGTTTTACACTAGTGTATAAGCTCTTGCCCTAAATATTTTAGCTTATAACTTATTATGTTTTTCCTTTCTTCACATAACGTTTTAACTTATTACCTGGTATTATACTTAGTAATTAATTAACGCTTTTTATTAAGCACTTAACTCTCTGCTTATAGTATTACTATAATAACTATATAATAGCTTTTAGCGCTTTTTGGAAGATATATTACGCTAATTTTATTAATATTAATAGTAAGATATTTTAAGAGTTCTAAAATTATAGAAAAGTTGATTTATATAACTTTACTAAAAAGGGTTTAAATAAAGTTATTAAAGTTATTAATTATAGAGTTTAGTACCTAAATATACGTTTTGTCTATAAAAAAATTAAAAGAGAAGTATAGAATAGTATTATATATACATAAAACTTTATATTTAATAAACTTATTCTATTTCAAAACGTTGTTCCAAACTTCTTTATATTATATAAGATAAATATAAAGTAGAATTAGTAGCTTTATAGCTAAAAGTTTATAGCTTAAAAACTATAATATTTTTTAAATTAATTGCTACTAAGGTATCTTAGCTATTGTATAACTTTAAGCCTTTATATAAAATAATACTAGTAATAGGTTTATTTAATATAACTGGGTTTAAGTATTAGAAATAAATATACTCTTTTTTACTACTTTTAAATTTAGTATATTATTAATTATAATTAGCTAAATTCTTTTAGATTGTATAAAATTTACAGGTTAAAGCTAAACACTGTAGTTTAAATAAAAAATATAAAAAAAAGAATATTTAGAATATAAATCTTCTATTTTAGAGTAGTATATAAAGATATTCTAATTTTCTATTACAAATTACTAACGTTATATAAATTAACAAAATAAATAATGAAATAAAAGATAAAATTAATAACAAAATAAGAATAGAATTTAAAGATTTATAAGTAGACTATAATTTAAATAAAGAGTTAAACTAAATTTAAATTAAGTAGTACATTAATACTATTAATTATATTTATTTTAAAATTAATAGATTATATAATTACTAGATTACTCTAAATACGTTACTTTTATATATATAATTATATATAAAGTTTTTATCTACTAGTTTTATACCCTAACTAGTGCTGTAAGAAAAAAAATTTGAGAATTAAACTTATTCTAAATATATTCTTAAGATTTCTACTAGAGTTAAAAATATATACTAAGAAATAAATTTATATAACTTTTAGAAGAAAATAAAGTAGCTAATTTTAAATTAAATTTTAAAAAGTAAAGTATACTTTAGTTTTATTTAAGTATTTTAAGTAAAAAATATATATTAATTACTTAATTCTTAACACTACTTTTTATTATATAAAGCTGTTTGTAATTAAAGAATAACTTCTAGTTCTATATATAGCTTTCTAAATAGTTATATAGTATATATAGCTTATTAATAATAGTATTAAGTTAGTTCTTTTACTTTTAAATTAAATATAAGTTTTATAATTATACAAAGTTATAAATTTCTTTTTAAATAATTAAAATATAGAAAGTGTAAAGAAAGACTTAATTAGTAAAATTAGTTTTTAAAAAAAGACCTTAAAACTAAAAACTTTAAAAGTAGTTTTATTCTTTATTAGATATTTAGAAGATTAAATAATTATACGAAAATACTTACCTACTAATAGTAAAGAAGACTTTTTAATAACTATTATTACTAGACTTTAATTCTTTAATTTACTGTGCTAGTATTATATAGGTAGTAGTTTTTAAATTAAAAACTTAACTTAACTAAAGCTTAAAGCTTATAATAAGTATTTACTAGCATACTAGTTTCTACTCTATAATTTAATTATATAAAGTATGGTTATTACTATATACTCTTTAAAATATTAAGAAATTACTAAAAGTAAGAAATAATTATATAAGCAAAAATTTCTACGTATACCTAGATAATATATTATAAATATATATTAATATATATATAAATCTCTCTTTTATATAGCTTTAGCTTAAAATAACTATTAATAAACTAAATAAAATTTAATTTAAGAATAATATACTCTTTTTAGTAGTACTAAAAATTATTTTTTTACTACTTTATAGCTTTAGCATTAATTATATAATAGACTCAGAATAATTAATCTTATGTAATAATATATTCTTTCTACTAAAAATTGGTATATAAATATCTTTGTTTATATTTATTAATTACCTTTTTTTTAAGCTTTTGAGTAATAAGTCTTTGTATAAGCTTATTAGCTTACTATTATTATTTAATTCTATAAACCTGCTGCTAAAAACTTAGCTTAAAATAAAGTTATATAAGTATATATTTTCTAATTTAGAAATCTTTATTTTTTAGTATATATAGCACATTCTTATCTTTAAAGCTAATTTTAAAAAATAGTATTTATAATTACTTTTTAGTTTATTCTTCAACTTTTATAAAAAGCTGTGGTACTATTTTTTAATTCTTAAAACACCTTTTTATTATACAAATATTAACATTAAGATTATATTATTTATGAAGGTTTTTAGTAATTTGTTTAAATATAAGACTTTTATAAAAAAGTGTAGCTATTTTAAGTTAGTATTTATTTAAATTAATTTAAGGTTAACTACTTATAGTATATTAACTATTATATAAAAATTATTACTAAAAATAGTTTTACTAAGTATAATAAATGTATTTTACTTATACATACGTAAAATAATAATTATTATAATATTTTAGTAGAAATAGATAAGTAGTGTTAAAGTGTAAGTATATAAAATTTAAATAAAAATTTAGTTTTATTACTTTACCTACTAACTATTTTTTATAAATATTCTACTATTATACACAGTTTAGTAACGCTTTTACTAACTTAAAAAATTATATAATTATTAATTTACTATAAAACTTAAAGTAGTAAAGTAACTAACTTTAGAGAATTAATTTATTTTAATTATATAGTTTTTAAAGTATATAAAAAGCTTTTAAGTATACTTTAAATAAAATATAAGTCTATTTACTTTTATAAAGCTATCTACTTTATAAATATCTAAAAAAGACTTTATAATAGTAGTAATTATAGTAGATTTTTTTTCTTTTACCTTATGTTAATTTCATGTAATTTTTTAAGTTACTTTTTAGTCTTTTTATTATATAAAGCTTTTTTAAATATATGTTTTTTAGCTTTATACTTAGTATTATATTAAATCTTTTTTTTTTTTAGATTTTTATAGCCTTATGTTTATGCTTTTTTTACTTAATAGTAAGTTTTTCTTATTTTTTAGTAAAAACCTTAAAGTATTTATTTTTCTTTTTTTATAGTTTTTTTAAAAAGTTTTTCTTTCTTTTAATTTAAAAATTACGTGCTAGCTACACTATATTAAAACTAAACTAATAGTAATTACTTTTATTTATTTCTTAAATTTCTTTAAATAAGCTCTTTTTGTGTATATACTTATACTTTTTAGTTTTAAGAGAAATTTTAAGCTTAAAAACTTTTTATTTTAATAGGTTTTTTATATTTATAAGTTTTTATACCATTAATTAAAACTACTTTTTTTTTAACTAGTTTTTAAAGTTATAGTATTAAAAAGCTTTTAAATTTTCTTTAAATTTTTACTAATAAAAACTTAATTAGTTTTTTTTAATTAAAAAAATAAGTACATAATTTTTATACTTTTTAGTTAAAAATTTTAAAATTTAAAATAAAGTAAAGAAATATAAGCTAGTATATTTTTATATATAAAAAAAGTTTTTTTTAATAAAATTTATTATATAATATGTTTTATAAGTAAGTAAAATACCTAAGTAAATAAAATACTTAAATATTAGCTTTAAACTATAATAGTAAAATAAATATTAATACTTGTTATAAACAGTAATAAAAAGGTAATTATATTTAAAGAGCTAATAGAACTAGCAATAATAGCTAATAAAGCTCTAGAATAGAAATATATATTTAAGCTTAAAAGAAGAAACTGTAAGTAAATATAGAATATATTAGCACAAGCTAAGACAAGAGCTAAGAAATAAGAATAGAAATATAAAATTATATAAATAAATCTAAAACATCTACCCACGTGATAAGGGAAGAACTTAGTAGATAAAAAAAAAGTAAGATAATAGAACCTTTAGTAGCTCTAGTAGTCTCTAGTAGTATTTAATATATAGCTAGCTAGTATATAATATACGCACGGAGGTTCTACTATAAGTATAAGGCAATAAACAAATTACAGTTACTTTTAATTCTTTATAGTTACTCTAAAATTAAGATTCATACCTTAAGTGAAATAGTTTAATACTATTCTATTAAATCTTAACTTATTATATTGTTTTTTTTTTATCTTTACTGAGTTAACTAACTTCCACTAAGTCTAACAAGCTATCTAATCCAGAAGTAAGGAAACTAATTAATTATTATAATAATCAGTTAAACAGCTTATTACTAGTATAATTTACGTTAGTAAGTTAGTAACTTATAATATTATAACTACCATCTTAAAAAAGTAAAAAAAGTAGTTAGATAGATTCTAATATAAGACTATCTAAACAAAGGTCTATAATAACCTACTATAAGAATAAATAAGAACTTTATTTATCAGAAGAGAGTAGTAGTAATAAAGAAATTATAGTAAAGTTTTTATTTATAACTAAAAATACATCTAAAGAAGCTAAAAGTATATAATAAGTTATTTAAGAATAAGGAGTAGCTATTATGGAGTTATATAACACCTTAATAAACCTATAATAATAAATTAAAAAAAATTAAAAAAAAGAAACAGCAAAGATATAGCCTTCTAAAAAATTTAATAGTAATTAAAATAAACTTAAAACCTTTATAGCAGTAATAGACCTATACTATTGTTTTAATTAAAAATTATTTTTAATTAATTAGAATTAGATTCTGGTAGCCGGCATAAACATAATAAATAGAGCTATATAATAGTTTAAATTTTTAGTAAGAAACTATCTAGCTAATAAAGACCTTAATTTAGGAGTAGCGGGATTAGCTAATTATAATAATAATATATAATAAGCCTTTAAGAATTATAAATGTTTCAAACAAGAAATAATTATTATCTTTAGAGAAATTAATAAAGAAATAGAGGTAATCTAAAAACTTTAGTAGCTTAAGTAGTAAATATTAGTAGCTAATTACACAGCAAAATTTAAATAAATCTAATTATAACTTAATTAAGTAAACCAACTATTGGTCATGATGTACTATAAAAGACTAAAAAATAAAATTAAAGATAAAATCTCTAAAGGAAAATAGCTAAGTATTTTACTAAAAATTATTAAATAAGTAGTAACTATTAACAATTACTAGTATTAATAAAAGCAAGAGAAAAAAGTATGTAAAAAATTAGTAATTTATATATCTAAAAGAAATAGAAAAAATAACTAAACCTATAACGAAATAGATATTAATATAAAATAAATATTTATTAGAAAAGGGTAAGAAAAGTAAGCTAAAGAATAAATAAAATAATATATATATAAGATCTGTTTAGAATACAGGAAATAAGAACACTTTATTAAAGATTATAAATAATAATAAGTAAATATTAAAAAGGCTTATGTTTAAACTAAGATACTAAAAAAAATTAAAATAGCTATAGTCTAAATAAAATAAGCGTAAGACATAATAACATAAAAGGCTATTATATAATAAATTTAGAAAGAGTAATGCTAAATCTATAGGAGTTATATATATCTTAAATAAGAATATAAAATACCGTACTAGTAAGTTAAAGATTATCTAGCGAGATAATTTAATAATATAATTACTATAATACAGAAAGCAGCAATTCAATAATATAATACTAAGACTAAAAAGAAAATATAATAATTTTATAAGATTATAGAATAGAAAGATAGACTCTTCTAGAAAGAAAACTAAAAGTTCAGACAAAGAAAGAATTACGAGACAGAAAAAGGAAAAGAATTTATATCTATAATAATTATACAGTAAGTATACTAGGGATACTATTAAATATATAAATTAAAGTACTATTAAGGAGAATACTATATTACTAAATACTAGAAAGTTATCTTAAGAAATAGAATATATAAATACTAATAAGTACTATAGTTAGCAAAAAATAAACAGTATAAAAAACTAAATAAATAAAGACTAGCTATATAGATAAATAAGATCTATAAATAGATACTTATACTAGTTATAACTAATATAATATACTATCACCTTATCGGATATCTAGAACTGGGATAGGATTAGAATAAGAAGAAGGAAATAGCTACTTTACTAATTTTATAAATACAAAACAACAACACCACAAACAGAATGATAAAAAAAAATACTAAATATATATAGTATTAGACTATATAGAAATAGACTATAAATAGAACAAACACGCAGTACATGTCAAAACACTAAGGATAAAAAAAATATTATAATAACTAGTAAATAAAAAAAAACTTAATTAATAATAAGAACTGGTTTACACGGACTTAGAAGATAAATTACAGGATTTAAATTCAAATAAATATAAACAGCTATTATGGGATGAATGTTAGCTAGAATACTAACTATATTAAGCTAAATACTGCTAAGAAAAATAGTTAGCCACAAAATCACATAAGAAACTCACATATTAAGAGTGTTTTTTAGAATGGAAATGCTAGAATTATAGAGAATAAACTAGAAATATATATAAGATGCTTAATAAGAAAGTATACTAACTCTAGAAATGCCTAGTCTATAGACCTAAAAAGAAAATACTAAAGAAATAACTACTACTTAGGAGTCAGCTATAGATAAAAAACTAGAAAACCAATAAACTATAACTAAACTACTAAAAAGCTAAGAACTAAAAATTAGAAAAAATATAACACTTATATACATATAACTAAACTAAAGGAAAAACGAAAATAAGTTATATATAGATATATATATTAACAGTAACTAGATACTAGTACTTATAAACAGTAAAGCTAGTAAAATACTTATATTAAATAAGTAAATATAGAGATATTAGATACTAACTAGAGTTTTAGATAAACCTATATAAGTAAGATACATAAATAATAGTCTAATAACATTCAGAAAAAAACTAATTAATCTTAAAATATAGAATATAACTATTAAGGCAGTAGGTTATACAGATAACTATTATATCAAGATTATAAATCTAGGTAGTGAAGATTTTATCTTAGAATAGAATTAGCTAGCATAATAAAATCTAATAATTAACTAGAAAATAAAGTCTATAGAAACTAGAAGGGACTATTATGGATAAATAAGAGTTATAATATAAATAAAGAAAGTAATACTTTACAACACCACATTTATTATGCTAAACAAATATTAAGAGGAATTTAAAAAATAGTTTTTTAAAAAAACTAAAGACTAACTACTAGAATACTAAAACTAGAACTATAAAATTACGCTTAAAGAGGGAACGGATTTAAAACTAGGATTATTATACCAAGTACCCATACACCAGCAGAAGGAGTTACGAAAATTCTTATAAAAAAATTAATAAAAGAGTTATATATAAACTAGGTAAAGTAAAATAACTTCACCAATACTCTTTATACTAAAAAAGAATAGAAAATTAAGGCTATGTATTAACTATAGATATTTAAATAAAGTAATAGTTAAAAATTATTACCTTATACTACTAATATTAGAACTTATAAATAAACTTAGAGGAGCTAAATGGTTTAGTCTCTTTAATATTAAGAATAAATATTATTAAATATAAATAACTAAAGAACACGAATGGATAATGATATTTAAAATAAAATATAAATTATTTAAATACTTAGTTATACTAATAGGACTCACTAACGCACTAGTAATATTCCAGACAATTATTAACTATATGCTAAGAAAATATCTAGATATATTTATAATAGTATATTTTAATAACATGCTTGTATACATAAATAGAATACTAAAAAAATATATTAAGTATATTAAAAAGATATTACAAAAGCTTAAGGAACACAGGCTATATATTTAAACAGAGAAATATATATTCTATAGAAAAGAAATTAAGTTCTTAGAATACTTAGTATCCTAAGACGGAATAGTAGTTAATTTTAATAAAATAAAAGATATACTATCTTAGCCTACATTAATAAACACTAAAAAAGTTTATTCTTTTCTTAGATTTATAGGATTTTACTAATAATTTATTAAGAACTACTTAAAAATCACAGCACCCTTAACGGAATTACTAAAGAAGAATTAATAATTTAAGTAGAAATAATACAAGGAAAACGCTTTCATAATGTTAAAAAAAAATATTCTAATAACTACTAATATTAAAAATATTTAATTTATGACTTTAAATAAAAATATATATAGATGTATTAGATAGAGCTATAGGAGCTATCTTACTATAAATATAAAATAATAAATATAAACACCTAGTAGACTTCCTATCTCATAAACTTATAACTATTAAATTAAACTATGATATTTATAATAAAGAACTATTAATAATAGTGTAAGTATTTAAGAAATAGAGATATTACTTAGAAGAAGCTAAGTATTAAATTATTATATATTTAAACTATAAGAATCTAACGGCATTCACAACAACAAAGAAGTTAAATTAATAATAAATTAGATAATAGAAATTAATTTCTATATTTAATTTTTAAATACTTTATAAATTAGAAAGAGAAAATATAGTGGCTAATATACTTAATTAAAGAGCAGACTATATAAGGGATATACTAGAAATTTATAATATAATACTTAAGTAAAAATCAGACAGATCTCTAGAAAGCTTATAAATAAATATTAAAATAGTAGTTATTATTAAAAACGTATAGTAAAAATAAATTAGAGAGTATAACTATAAATAACTATAATAGTATAAAATAGAAACTATTTTCATACTAAAAGTATTATAGACTAAACTTATTAAGAACTAACATTTAGCTAAAATGTACAGACATTAAGAAATTAAAAAGACTATAAAACGGATCAACAGACATTTTTGGATTCCAGGAATATAAAAAAAGGTTAGAATTATTCTCTTAGAATGTATTAAGTACAAGAAGAATAAAGCATTAAGATATAAGAAATATAGACTTATATAACTAATTCCTTTACTAGACCTACTATAGGAATTAGTTATAATAGACTTTATTACAAGAATACCAACAATAACTACCTTTTAAGACTAATAGTATAATATGATACTAGTTATAGTAGACTAACTTATAAAGTATACATACTTTAAACTAATATATATAGAAGTCAAAGCAGATAAATTAGCGACATTATTAATTAAGCTATTAATAGTATAATATAAACTACTACAGGAATTCATCACAGACAGAGACAAATTGTTTATATTAATATTCTAAAAAACGTTTATAGAGAAGCTAGGGGCTAAGCACCGCCTCTTAATAGTATTTTATCTATAAATAGATAGATAAATAGAACGGACAAATCAGACACTAGAACAATACCTATAGATATATGTTAATAAATAATAAGACAATTAGATTAACTTACTACTAATAACTGAGTTTATATACAACTCTGTAAAGTCATCAACTACTAGAAGATTACTATTCTTTACAAATTATAGTTATGAATCTACGGCTTATCGAGAACCACGAAAGCTAGATAAGATATCAGAATCAACAAGAATAAAGATTAAAAAGTTATAACAACTTTATTAAGAAATAGCAAGGAAAATCACCTAGAAAGAAGACCTCAGCAAGCGACAGAAAGACAAATCTAAGGTTAAGAAACTAATCTTTAAAGAGGGGGATAGGATTTTCCTATTATAAAAAAATTTAGAAATAAAACAACTATCAAAAAAACTGGATCACATTAAATTAGGACTATTCAAGATTAAACGATAAATAGGACCTGTGAATTATAAACTATAACTACCTAAGAACACGCGGATTTACCTAGTTTTTCATATTTCAAGATTAGAACCAGCACCACAAAATGCTAAACTATAAATAAGACTTAAACTCAAGGAAGACACTACCGAGTATGAAGTCCAACAAATCTTGGACTACCAACAGTTCAGGCGTTAGTAGAAGTATCTGGTTAGATAAAAGAATTACAGACCTAAGGATAACATATAGGAGCTAATTAGGGGCCTAAAGAACAGTTCAGAGCTAATTGACCAGTACTATCAGACAAGCCAGGAAGAGCTTGCTCCAGAGTCACGTTCCAGGGGTAGAGCGACTATAGGGCATTCTAATTAAAGTCAAAGGACAAGAAAGGCAAAGCAATAGGCTGGGAAGAAGTCTGGACTACAAATTACAGTGTGCGAATTTCTTGACCCCAAGAACAAGCCGTCTCCTTTTTGAGAGCTTAGACTTCACGAATTAAAGCTATCTCCCGATCAAATATTTCCTTCTCTTTTAAATCCACTTGCGCGAGTTTATGACGAAGTCGTAACTCACAAGCACGAAGCTCGGAACGCTGATCCTTAATAGAATCAAGCTAGTAACGAAGCTTTGCTTTATCACGGTTAAGGTGATTCTATTCCAATTACGACATAATCAGGTCACACTTCACGTTGCGGTCGGCGCAGAACGAGTAATGACCAGAACTCAGGTTCACAAGGCAGTCGTCGCCTCGACAGGAACAGTTCAAGCAAGGTGTTGGCATGTAACGGGGTTCGTTATGGATCCGAGAAGCTAAGCGGCGAGCACGTATTAGAGACGACTCAGGACATGTCATCATTAGGAAACTGGGTAGAGAAGAAAGGAAGTTAAGGGTCTTACAGTTTAGAACACAGAGCAGAGGACCTGCTGCCTTTATACTACTTATGGAAGGAAGAAACTATCTTCCGAGACGAAGACTTAGAAGAGGGGGATAATGTTACGGACAGTAACAAAAAGGCAATTGCACCTGAAGAGCTAATAGAACTGGCGACAACAGCCAATGAAGCTCTAGAATAGAAACGTATATTCGAGCTTGAAAGAAAAAACTGTAAGCAGGCACGGGACGCATTGGCACAGGCTAAGGCAAGGGCCAAGAAGCGAGGACAGAGATACGGAACCATGTGGACGGATCCGGAGCATCCACCCACGTGATAAGGGAAGGGCTTGGCAGACAGAGAAGGAGCGAGGTGACAGAACCTTTAGCAGCTCTAGCAGCCTCTAGCAGTATCCAACATACAGCCAGCCAGTATACAATGTACGCACGGAGGATCTACTATAAGTACAGGGCAATGAACGGATCACGGTTACTTTTAATTCTTCGTAGTTACTCTAAAATTGAGATTCACACCTCAAGTGAAATAGTTCAATACTATCCTATTGAACCTTAACTTACTGTATCGTTTCTTCTTACCTCTACTGAGTCAACTAACTTCCACTAAGTCTAACAAGCTATCTGATCCGGAAGCAAGAGAACTAATTAACCGTTACAACAATTAGTTAAACAGCTTGTTGCTAGTATAATTTACATTAGTAAGTTAGTAACTTGTAATAATACTATAATAAATTTTATACTTTCTTTTTATAGATTTACATATTATGTTCTGCCTTACTATAAATACTATAGTACTTTTTTAATAATAGACTATTTTTTATACTACTTTATATAGAAAATTCTTTAACTGTTTTATTACTATTACTATTTAAAAAAGTTATTAAATTCTTTACTTTACTTATAAACATAACTTCTTTAGTCTTAAAATATTTTCTTTTATAACTTTTATACTTAGTTACTTCTTTATTTACTTAATAAAAAGTAAAAAGCTTATTTTTTGTTAATACTAATTTATGTACTATTTTCTTAGCACTTTTTTAAAGCTAATTAAAAGCTTTTAATATAAAAGTAAGTAATAAATTTTAGTGTTTTTAAATTTAATTATAAATTAATATAAATTAAGTACTAATTTTATATATATTACTTAGTATTTATAATTACTATAAATTTTTCTATAGTAGCTTTAATATAGGCATATAAAAAACTATAGTAATTTAAAATAAAATAGTATTAGAATTATAAAAAACTAAACTAAATTCTTAAAAATTTCTTAAAATATTATTTTTTTATAAAGGCCTTATTATAAGCTATTTTAAAGGCTAAAAAAGGTTTTTTTTATAATATAATAAATATAGTAGTATAATTATAATAGGGAGTTGATATAGCAGTGAGTAAACACTTATAAGATAAATTAAAACTAAATTCTATTAAGCTAAAATATAAGTAGTAAGCCTTTTATTTTATAATCTTAAATATTATTAAGGTGTAGGTGTAACACAAGTGTGATAATAACATCATACTTATATAATAACAATACTATACTTATATAATAGTAATATTATACTTATGTCTTAAAAGAATATTACGTGTGGTAATATTCACCTAAGCGTTTCATATCATTACAATAATAGCTTACTAATTTATATATTATATATCTTTTTTAAAAGTATAAAATAGTTTATATTAAATAGCTATACTAAGTACAATAAGTGTAATAGTATATAAAAAGTAATAATCTTTTAT